>CM031239.1:905015790-905375790 GCA_018340775.1 Taxus wallichiana var. yunnanensis
TAAAAATTCAACCAATAATTTCCAAAATAAATCATTTAAATTAAAAAGTTAATTTCCACTCACCCACTTTCTACATACTTTTTGTAGGGATGAAAATAATCCCTTGGATGGATTAAATTTGGTCCCTTGATGTCAATAAAAGAGTAACCAACCCTAAAGCATCCTTATGAAGTCTTCTTTCACATTTCATTTGATTCCTTATTTTTCTCTTTGTTTTTGCAGGTTAAAGGAGGAGGTAGATAAGCCATTATAGACCATCTCAAGCTCTTGGGAGAGACTTCACAAATCCATCCTTTATCTATTTTGTTCATACCCTCATTAGGGTTTGAAAGATGTATTTATTCATTTTATTTAGTTCCTTTTCTTTGTATTTTCCGAATTGGGCTTGTGGGTATTTGCCCATTTTGTTTATAAAGCTACATTGGATCTATACTTTCATTTTTAGTAAGTATATATACATATATATGTATATATACTTTTAAATACTTGTGTATATAATTATTTATTTCAAGAAAATCATTTATTGTTTATCCTTTTTTAAGGGTTAAAGGAAAACCCAAATTTAAAATATATACAAATATTATATATATATATATATATATATATATATATATCTCTGTGTGTGTGTGTGTGTGTGTGTGTGTGTGTGTGTGTGTGTGTGTGTGTGTGTGTGTGTGTGTGTGACTAAAAATTTAGGTTGTGGCCACAACGTAAACATGCTTAAGAAAAGGAAGAAAAAACACAGGAACACATTCGGTGTTGGCCGCATTAGAGAGGAGGAAGTTTTATTAACTATCGGGACTATAATGTTTGGGGGTTAGGGAGGGTCCACGACCCCAACCCCCACCCCATATCAATATTAAATGGGGTAGGGGTTGGGGTCGCTAACCTCTCCCCACCAAAATCTACTACTAAAACTTATGTAACAACCTACATGCCGCACTCGGTGGTACCCAAAACAAATTGCGATCTCCTTTCATTTGAGTTTTTTAATATGTATAATATATATGTATATATATATATATATATATATATATATATATATATATATATATATATATATATATATATATATATATATAAAGGACCCTTTTCTTCTCTTTCTTTTCTCTTATAATACTAAACTTTACATAACAATAATAACTCAATTATTATTTATATTTTAATATTAATAATATTTTAAATTTATTTTTGTATACTACTATCAAGGAAGTAAAATTCCTACTATTATTTGGGTAACTAACTTTTGTTTTCCTATTTAGGGTAATCCTTGTGAAAATTTCATGATGCAAAGGTAAGATGTTTTTTTAACACAAATAAGGTCATTTTTCACAATTTAGTAAATAAAGGTATAATTAGTTTACAGGAAATTCTACAAT
Source organism: Taxus wallichiana var. yunnanensis (assembly GCA_018340775.1). Lineage (NCBI taxonomy): Eukaryota > Viridiplantae > Streptophyta > Pinopsida > Cupressales > Taxaceae > Taxus > Taxus wallichiana. The sequence goes on from CM031239.1 coordinate 905,017,170, forward strand.
AACTTAGTAATTATTTTTCACATTCTAAGGGGACTAAGGTCTAAGTTTCACTTAGACACCTCTTTCCCTTACTAGTATTGAGAATTTTTATATTTTTGTAACTCAACCAACTAAAAATTTAAAATTAAAGTTCTTCTCATCCACTTGAAATAAAGCTTAACTTTCCTACAACAATATAAGAAAATGTAGGAGATAGTTTACTTTACAATGCATGCCTTTGAGTAGTATAATGAACTTTAATATTTCTTCTTTCTCATCTTCCATAATACAAATACAACAATGAAGGCAACTTTCCTTTCCTACATTACAACTTTCAAACAAGGATAATAAACTTTCTTTTCTATTTCACAAGACTAGTTTGTAACACATGTCTTTCTTTCTTTTTCCAATATACAATACAACTTTCATATCCAATAATTGAATGCAAATCTTCTTCACAAGATTAATACAATGTCCTCCACTTAAAGTGGGAAAATAATACAAGAATGTAAGCTAAAATAATACAAGTTTACAAGTTCCTCCACCCTAGGTGTGACCAAAATTTTTTTTTTCACAAAAGTGAATTTCTTAAGGAGTCCAAAAAAAATCTCCAAGCTTCACAAAAAAACCAAGAGAGATCCTTCATGATTTTCTTGATCCACAACAAAAACGGGGAGAGGCAACACTCTCCACCCAACCAAAATATCCAATGAGGAGGAGAATCCATCCTCCTCATTGGCCATCAAGCCCCAACCACATTACAATGAGAGGTGAAACCAACCAATGGTAACAACATGATTCTAGAAAACAACACCAAAACTTTCACAACCATTCCAAGCACATTCAACATAACTAGAACACAAGAAGGAAAATAACAAAAATAAACAAGGCCTATGGGATGCCACGTATGCCTCTCAATGGGAATGGATTCCCATCTTAAAGCCTCAAATACATATCTCAAATACCCTACATACTCTTATGCCTCCATCAAGTATGCCTTATACCTCCCATATACTCTTATACCTCCCCTAATCTCTTATGGCTCCCTACGAAAAGAAACAAGACAAAAATGCAACCATTCCTTGTGCAAGGTGGGGCATCAACCCAAACTCCCTCCAACAAAATGGTAAACTCTTATGCCTCCCTACATGAAATTTCCCCATAGTCTCATCCTACTCCAAACTTAGGCAATTTACCCACGCCCAACAAGCATTCCAAAGAAAACAATGCTCAACACAAGCATATAAACACAAAATAAAACATAACATAAGAAAGGTAAGGCTCCTACCTTTCCATAATAGTGCTTATTCCAAGAGTAGAACTCAAATATCCTCAAAACCAAGAATGCATCCATAAGCTCCAAAATCCAAAAGCACTCCCAAAAATCCCTAACTATTTCAAAAATGCAAGAGCAAAAATAATAAAGTAACCCCGAACAAGCAAAAATATTTCAATAAATAGAAAAAGGAGCCAAGAGGATGAAGTGGCTCCAAGTAGGATGCCACCTCATTTCATCTCCACTCCACATAACCTTAGTCAACATCATATTCCAAAGCACAATTAATAAGAGGTTGAAGATATGAAATTTTACTTACACACACAATCTAAGCCCACACCCCTAAGGAAAAAATTAATTACAAGAAAGGAAGTGTAATAAATATTTTACCTTTTTTATCTTCCGAAAACACCTTATGGGGTCTAAGTTTAACCCCCCGACCCATAGGTAGGGTTGGTGTGGCAATTTAAGAGGTGTGGGACAAGTTTAACTTATCCCACAATCCCTCTAAATTGGCCCTTAAGGCCAAATTAGAGTTTCTCATGAATGGTAGAGTGTACAACACTCAAGATCTCAAGCATTCAACACACAACACAAAATCCAAGAGTAAATCAATTATAATAAATGAAATTATTTTGGTCACATCTCTAATTAGTTAGGACAAGATTTATTAATTTTAATAAGACACTTAAACCCACTAAGACAAAGGGGAAAAACATACATAAAATCTAAATAAATAAAACAAGTAAATTACATCACTCAAAAGAAACACATACTAACATAAATAAAATGGGAAACTAAAAACCAAAGACAACACATGTCCCCTTGGTCACACTTTTCCCCTAGCCAAATAATTCTAACACACACAAAATTAAATGCTGCCATGGTGACTTGTTGAATTCATCTAGAATTCCAATGTGGTTGTTCTCAATCCCCTTGATGTTTGTTGTGAATAAATTTACCTGCAAAACACAAAAATACCTCCTTCGGCCTCATGGCCGCATTAAAACATCTATGAAAAAATATGCAATATAAATCTAAGATCATATGTGTGTGTGTGTGTGTGTGTGTGTGTGTGTGTGTGTGTGTGTGTGTGTGTGTGAATTAATACCCTCTAGGTAAATAAGATATTATTTACAAGTTTATACCAACATTTCTATCCAACTTCTCTTCGACAGAAAAATGATAACAAAATTAATTAAATTATCAAAGCGTATCGAGTGTGGTGATAGATGTCACATGTCAGAAATATATACATAAATAACCATGGCAACAGTATATCAACATCAATATAAAATGTCTCTAATAATCCACATGCATCATATATGAATTGAATCAACAACATTCTAGTATATCTAACATCTAATCATCATGCTAAATCAAAAGCTACAATAATATCGATAAGTATAGTCGACAATATTAGAATCAATAACAAAATGGTGTCAAAGGGAAGTGGGCACTACATCCACCTCCCTTTAGATTCGACTTCTTCCTAGAAGTCATTGGAAAAAATTTGGAAACTGAACTCGTAACAATGTAGCATCCTCAAATATAGCCACAGTTTCATCATACCTATCGCAGTACACTCGAACCTGGTCAATGTCTCTTCCTCAAAGGCCCAGAGTCTTGTGCTCTAAAATGTAGACGGGCTCTACCAGTCACCTAACCCTAATCCTACACCTACTGATGAGGTCTAATCCAACACATTAGAAGGATCTATAATATATCCTAAGTACTTAAACATCAAACACATCATGGACGCGAGAAAAACTACGTGACAATGATAGATGGTAGGAAAAAGGGCCCATACATTGCATGATCTCAAAGTGACTCACAAATCTAGGAGCTAACTTAGAACCTTTTCCATAATAGATAGGGATTGTATGTGGCACGACACAAAGAAAATGACTTCGTGCCCACCTCATAGCTATGATTTGTCCTATGATGATCTGCATACTTCTTCTACCTATCATGTGCCTCCTATAAGCTTTGTCGATCATAACCACCCTGCTGCTCCATGTCTGTAGTAACATGCGGCCCAAGAGAAACCCTGTCCTCTAACCTTTCCCAACTAAGAGGTGTCATGCATTCTCTTCCATATAATTCTGGAAAGGAGCCATGGCTATCGATCTTTGAAAACTATTATTGTAGGTGAAATTCACCAAGTACATGTACTCCTCCCATCTTGGTGGTGATCCATGACATAGATCCTAAGCATGTCCTCCAAAATCTAATTCACCTACTCGGTTTGTCCATCTGTGTCGGGGTGATACGTTATGCGAAATTTATCTTTGTCCCTAGGACATGCTACATGGTAGTTCGAAGTGGGGGAGTGTACTGAGGATCATGGTCACAAATGATTTTCTGTAGAATCCCGTGTAACTGTGATCTCATCGGGATATACACATGCCACTACACTAGTTATATAGGTTGTCTTCACTGGAGAAAAATGAGCCACTTTCATCAATTTATCCACCATGACCATAATGGAATCATGGTGGTATCTTGATGTCGATGAACAAATAATGAAGTCCTTGGAAATGGTGTCCCACTTCCACTCAGGTATAGTATGAGGGAAAATAAGGACAGCAGGATGTTGATGCTCAACCTTCACCTTTAAACACTCTAAACAACATGACACAAACTTAGCCATGTCTCTCTGAAGTCCCCTCCAATGGTACAACTATATCAAAGTATTGTGCATATTATTCACCCTAGGATGTCTTTGAATAGGGTGAATGATGTGCCTCTCATCAAATTCCCCGCCCAAAAATCCATCTCTAGGAATATATATCCAACCTCTATGCCTAAGAAGGACATCTGTCTCTAATGAGAATCCATCAAAATTCCCCTCAAGGGGTCTCAGAGATTCAATCTCTACCCTTTTTATAAGATAGAAGTTATCGTGAGGAAGGCTGCTGCAATATCTTGCTCCACAAATATGTCCCCTTTGAAGTGGTCATAACCACATGTATCCATCTACTAAGAGCATCTATAACCACTTTCTCCTTCCCCTTCACACTCTCTATCTCCATGTCATACTCACAAAGAAAATCCATCCAACGTTGTTGAAGAGAGTTGAGATTGGGTTGTGTGAAGAGGTGGTGAAGACTCAAGTGATCGATCCACGAGTGTAAATATCCAGCCGGGAAGGAAGTGTCTCCATCATCCTAAGGCATGAATAATTGTTGTAAGATCAAGATCATGAGTCGGATAATTGACCTCATAATCCTTGAGCTTGCGAGAATCAAAATCCACTACTCTATCGTCTGCATCAACACACCTCCAAGTCTTCGAAAAGAAGCATACGTGCAAACGTACAAATCACCCTAAGGATCGCACTACTAGAATAGGTGCTGTCATCATGAGGCATTCCTTCTTCGGTGTCTGAAGGCCTTCTCACATCTTTTCGACCAAAAAAACTTCTTCCCTTTACATTTGAAGCTTAGTGATGGGGTGTACGATCGAGAGAAGTCCTAAAAAAATCTCATGTAATATCTTGCCAAACCAATGAAGTTGCGCACCTTTGTCACACTAGTAGGTGCTTGCCAATCCATGATGGCTCGAATCTTGGAAGGATCGACTACTATACCTTCACCGAAATGATGTGGCCCAAATACTACACATGCATGCAGAAAGAACACACACTTCTCCAAGTTCCCATAAAGATGTTTCTCATGAAGACTTTGAAGAACCTGGAAAAGGTTCTCGTCATGCTCCTCATGCATACGTAAGTAAATCAAAATGTCATCAATACCCTAAATACCCCATTCATTAAGCTCATGAACATTGTGGGGGCATTCATCAAACCAAAAGGCACTACGGTGAAGTCATAGTGGACATGTCTCATACAGAAGGTGGTCTTATGAATATCTACCTCCATGATCCTCCATTGATGATAACCTGAATCAAGATCTATCTTGGAGAAAACTATGAACCCCTTTATTTGATCTAAGAAATCATCAATACATGGAAGGGGGTAACGATTCTTGATCATTACTTTGTTCAAGTGATGGTAATCAATACACAATCATTGAGATCCATCCTTCTTCTTTACGAAGATCACCGGTGCATCCCAAGGGGATCTCTAGAAGGCCCTCAAGGTGTAACTTGAGCTCACACAGCTCAAGAGTAGTCATCCAATAAGGTTCTCATGAGATAGGATCTACATCTAGAAACAGATCTATCGAATATCTATCTCACGTGGGGGCGGGTAACCTTCGTAGCTCCCTTCAAAAACTTCAGTAAACTCTCTTAAGATGGGATGGTCATCAAGGGATGGTCCACTAGACTCATCATCAGATATGTCACTAATCGTAACACCATACATCTGAAAACCCTGTCACACACACCACTTCAGCTCCATAGCATAGATTGTGTGAATGGAAACGAGCCTCCTAACTCCTTATATTAATGACTCCACTCCCCGAGATCATCTATACAAGTAATAGTCTTATGGTAACAATCTACTCTAGCTTTGTGTGCGAGACAACCATCCATGCCCAAAATGACACCATGCAAGCCTAATGGAAGGATTCAAAGATCCGAGGTAGTGGTGAAGATTTAGAAATCCATTACACACTCCTTAACTAAGGAGTTTACAGAAACTTTGGCTCTAGAAGCCATCTCAACATCCCAATTATGACCTTGTCTAACCGCCACCATTTTGTAATGCTCTACTAAGGGTGGTGCAATAAAAGAATCGGAAGAGTCGAGAATCAAACAATATAGAGGTGAAAATACCACCAATACTACCATCGTCTCTATCACGGTACTCTAGTGCTAAGTCTGGTGGTTCTCAACCGTGGCATAGATCCGATGGCTCTATGCCATATCTCCAATAGAAGGTTCTAAGATCTACATGTGACCTTTGTTGATAGGGATTTGTGGGAACTCTCTCCAATGATGCCTCACAATGCCACAACCATAACAGTTGCATGGTCCTCTCCGAGTGGGATGTAGGTCTATTTGGTACTCTAAAGGTCCGAATTATGGATCTTGAGGATTTGGCTATAGGCTGCCGAGGTCTCTACTAACGATTTCCTATTGGTGAGCCCTCGGTGCACCCTATGTCCTAATGGGACCTATAGGAGGAGGCTCCATACTCTGCCCCCTCTGTGCATCAAATCTCTGAGGAGGTCTATATGGTGGGCGGGTTTGATGCTGTTGAGGTGGCTGGTGTGGTGGCTTGAACAAATCCTATCTTGAACTCTGTCCACCACGTGGAGGAGGAATTGACCCCCTCGATTTTTAATCCTACATTTCTTGGATACGGCCTGTAAACTCTTTCTCTATCTGATGTGTCTTTCCATGTGTCTCCTCTACAATATAGGCCTTCTCCATGACCTCTGCTAAGGTGCAGCCAGGAAGTGAATGCGCCATTGCACCATCCAAATCCAAGTTCTGGCCCCTGATGAACCTATGAATCCATACTTGCTCATCTTGCATATAGTTGACATTTTGGAGTAGGTCTAGAAATCGACTCTCATACTTGCCTATAGTCATAGATTCCTGACGGAGGTCATGGAATGCGTTTATACGCTGTTGAATAAACCTCCGGGATAAGTAGTTGCTCCTGAACCACTCCTTAAAGATCTTCCAGGTAACCATATTTGAATCAACTTGGAGCTTCTACTCCTCAGTCCTCCACCAGACACCAACTCCATCCCTTAGAATATGGATCTCAACATGATATTTCGTGTTGCTAGTACAAGGGAAGATCTTAAAGCACCCGCTCAAGCTCACCAACCAGACCTCTTCCTGAAATCCACCCGTATCTCCGGAATAGTGAGATGGTGGTCACTTGAGATCTCCACGATATGGTCTCAGAATCGTCGACTAGTGACCCCTAGGCCTCTCTACATGCTCCTCTCCAAGTCTAGGGCTCCAAGACCCATCCCTGTGTCCTGAAATCCTATCTCCTTGTCCTGAAGTGTATGTAAAATGTGGGGTAGAATCGCCGCTATGGCTTGCTCTGGAGGTGATATATCTAGGTCTAAGTTTAAGGATCCCTTTTCTAATCCATGCCTCATGCATGAGACAAGGCAAGAGTTAGTTTATCATTCTAGGTTTTATTCCATCTTTTTATGTTTACTAAAATATATAATATTTAGACAAGTTGTTTTCCGTGTTTCGTAATGTGCTAGGATTAATATTGTGCTCTGTTTAATATTTGTGTCTCACATTTTCCTGTGTGCCCAAGGGTCCAATATTTGAACCCATGACTCTGATACCAAGTGTAACTCCTGCTAAAACACCCGCACGAGAGCCAAAAAAACCTAGTTTTAGTTAAAAATTATGGATTTTTTTTTAAAAAACGTGCCCACAAAATATTTCAAAAAGGATAGTTGCCACATTAATGTCTCTAAGGTGATGACTTTAATAATTAATTTTCCATGAGAACAAAATATTTAAAATCTATAATATGGTTTAGTACATTTTTTGGTGAGCAAGTGTAATCTCCTAAGGATTATTTAAATAATAAATTAATTCCTACTAAAGTTGAATATTCCCCCATGGGGTGTCAAGGGTAAAAGTGGCCAATGAAATTAAATACCAAGTCTATTTAATTTCCATAAGGTTGAAAAAACTAGCAAGGTCCCATGTTTAAAAGTTGGGTTAGGATAATGAACACTTCCCTACCCCATAAAGTAACCCCTTAAAAAATCAACCCATAATTTTGAAAATAAACCATTTAAATTAAAAAGTTAATTTCCACTCACCCACTCTCTACCTACTTTTATAGGGATGAATCTCATCCCTTGGATGGATTCAATTTGGTCCCTTGATGTGGAAAAAGGGTAACCAACCCTAAAGCATCCTTATGAAGTCTTCTTTCACATTTCATTTGATTCATTATTTTAGAGAATCCATTAGAGACCATCTCAAGCTCTTGGAAGAGGCTTCCAAGCTCCATCCTTTTTCTATTTTGTTGATACCCTCATTAGGGTTTGAAAGATGTATTTATTCATTTTATTTAGTTGCTTTTCTTGTATTTGCCCAAATGGGCTTGTGGGTATTTGCCCATTTTATTTATAAAGCTACATTGGATCTATAATTTCATTTTGAGTAAGTATATATACATATATATGTATATATACTTTTAAATACTTGTGTATATAATTATTTATTTTAAGAAAATCATTTATTGTTTATCCGTTTTTTTAAGGGTTAAAGTAAAACCTGAAATATATATATATATATATAATATATATATATATATATATATATATATATGCGTGTCACTAAAAAAGTCACACCGTTGCCACAAAGTAAACATGCAAAAAAAAAGGAAAAAATGCAAGGAACACATTCAAGTGTTGCCGCATCGGAGAGGGGGCGGTTTATAAGGTATGGGGAGGGTAGGTGACCTAATGCCCACCCCATTTAAATATTATGGGGTGGGGGTTGGGGTCGTTGAGCCCTCCCCACCCCAATCTACAACAAAAACTAATGTAAGAACCTACATGCCGCACTCAGTGGTACCCAAAAAAAAATGATGTCCTTTCATTTAGAAAATTTTCAATATGTATAATATATATATAAAGGACCCTTTTCTTCTCTTTTTTTCTCTTATAATACTAAATTTTCTATAACAATAATAACTTAGTATTATTTATATTTTAACATTAATAATATTTTAAATTTCTATTTGTATACTACTATCAAGGAAGTAAAATTCCTACTATTATTTGGGGTAACTAAATTTTGTTTTCATACTTAAGGTACTCCTTGTGAAAATTTGATGATGCAAAGGTAAGAGGTTTTTAAACAAACCAAATCAATTTTTCACAATTTAGTATATCAAGGTGTAATGAGTTTAAAGGAAATTCCACAATAGCTTAGTAATTATTTTGCACATTCTAAGGAGACTAAGGTCTAAGTTGCAATGAGACACCTCTTTCCCTTACTAGTATTAAGAATTTCTATATTTTTGTAAATCAACCAAGTAACAATTTAAAATTTAAGTTCTTCCCATCCACTTGAAATAAAGCTTAACTTTCCTACAACAATATAAGAAAATGCAAGAAGATAGTTTACTTTTCAATGCATGCCTTTGAGTAGTATAATGAACTTTAATATTTCTTCTTTCTCATCTTCCATAATACAAATACAACAATGAAGGAAAATTTCCTTTCCTACATTACAACTTTCAAACAAGGATAATAAACTTTTTTCTATTTCACAAGACTAGTTTATAACACGTCTTTCTTTCTTTTTTCAATATACAATACAACTTTCATATCCAATAATTGAATGCAACTCTTCTTCACAAGATTAATACAATGTCCTCCACTTAAAGTGGGAAAATAATACAAGAATGTAAGCTAAAATAATACAAGGTTACAAGTTCCTCCACCCTAGGTGTGAACAACAAAAGGATTTTCACAAGAATGAATTTCTTAAGGAGTCCAAAAAAATTCTCCAAGCTTCACAACACCAACAAGAGAGCTCCTTCATTATTTTATTGATCCACAACAAAAATGGGGGGAGAGGAAATACTCTCCACCCAACCAAAAATATCCAATGAGGAGGAGAATACATCGTCCTCATTGGACCCTGATCCCCAATTTGCATTATAATGAGAGGCGAATCCAACCAATGGAAACAACAAGCTTCCACAAAAAAACACCAAAACTTTCACAACCATTCCAAGAACATTAAGCATAACTACAACATAAGAAGGAAAATAATCAAAATAAACAAGGCTTAAAAAGGAAAGCCAAAGGAGCAAGACCTATGGAGAGGCTAGTTATGCCTCCCAATGGGAATGGATGACCACCTTAAATTCTTTAATGCATATGTCAAATCCACTACATACTCTTATGCCTCCCTCAAGTACCGATTATACCTCCCACATACTCTTATGCCTCCCCTAATCTCTTATGCCTCCCTCATAAAAGAAACAAGAAAGAAATGTAAGCATTCCTTGTACAAGGTGGGGCATCCAACCCAAACTACCTCAAACAAAAAGGTAAAATCTTATGCCTCCCTACATGAAATCTCCCCATAGTCTCCTCCTACTCAAAACTTAGGCAATCTACCCACACCCAACAAGCATTCCAAAGAAAACAATACTCAACACAAGCATATAAACACAAAATAAAGCATAACATAAGCAAGGTAAAGCTCTTACCTTTCTATAGTAGAGCTTGTTCAAGAGTAAAACCCCAAGCTCCTCAAAACAAAGAAAGAATCAACAAGCTCCAATAATCCATAAGAACTCCCAACAATGCTCTAACTCTTCCAAAAATGCAAGAGCAAAAATAATGAAGTAAGCCCCAAACAAGTAAAATAATTTCAATAAATAGAAAAGGGAGAGGGGAGGAAATTCCAACGCACAATTAATAAGTGGTTGAAGAAATGATAATGTGGTAGGTCTCCAATCCTCCCGATGTTTGTTGTGAATAAATTTACCTGCAAAACACAAACATACCTCCTTTGGCCTCATGGCCACATTAAAACATCTATGCCAAAATATGTAATATAAATCTAAGATCATATATATATATATACATATATGAATTAATATCATCTAGGAATATAAGATATTGTTTACAAGTTTCTAGCAACATTTCTATCCAACGTTTCTTCGATGGAAAAATGATGAGAAAATTAATTAAATTATCAAAACCTACGCAAAGTGTGGCGATAGATGTCGCGTGTAAAAAATGTATATATAAATAACCATTTTAACAAGTATATTAACATCAATATAAAATGTCTCTTATAATCCACATGTATCATATATGAATCGAATCAACAACAGTCCAATATATCTAACATCTAATCATCATGCTAAATCAAAAGCTACAATAATATCCATAAGTATAGTCGACAATATCATAATCAATAACAAAAAGGTGTCGAAGGGAAGTGGGCACTATAGCCTTCTTGTTATTCCCACTCAAGGTGGAAGAATTTTAAGATTGTATATTTTTTTAAATGTATTTTTGTAAGTTGTAATATTATTTGAAAAATATTATGAAAGATTTGTAAAATTTTCCTTCTATTTAAGTTGTATTGTGAAAGAAATGGACCAAAATGTAAACCATGCTTAAAATCTTAGTTTTAGTTGTATTGTGACAAAAGAAGTTCTTTGTTTTAAAAGAAATTAGCTATTTTTAATGAGACAAAAATGTTATTTTATTTTTTGTAGTTGTATTATTGAAAATGAGAAAGAGGAAATATAGAAATTGCAAGATGCAAATAATGTATGCATAGCAAACTTGAATGTAGAATAAATTTGTCATAGTTATTTTTAACATATAAATTGTAGTGGAAATGGAAAGAGACAACAAATTCATTAAGTAGTGAAAAAAGTTATATTTTCTCATTCTCTTATAGTGGTTGAAAGAAATTTTAAACCTATTCAAGTGTATGGAAAGAACTTTAATTTTAAAAAATGTCTTTTACTTGGTCAATCAAATAGCAAAATTCCTAAATCTAGTGGACAGAAGGAATTACTAAGTACAAATTTGGCTTTAGCCTCTTGGAGTTGTGAAAAATTATTGTTAAGTTATTGTAAAGTTACTTATAAACTCATGGCAACCTGGTATAAGTATTAAATGAATTTGGACTTGTTTTATTTTTTTAAAAATACCTCTTACTTAAATACTACCAAAATTTTGCAAAGAAATTTGAAGTAGGGAATTAAATTGATTAACACACATTGAAATTTGTATGTCCTAATTTTATATTAGTATTGTGATTTAGATATTACTATTATTAAAATAATAATATTATTAGGATACTATTAAAGTAATATTTATCTCTCTCTCTCTCTCTCTATATATATATAATAACAATAAAATAAAGTGGTTACATACATATATATATATATATATATATATATATATATAAAAGTCGGTATTAAATTTTATAAAATAAAAGTTACCAAGAGTAATCCTTGGTGAGGTCATTGTTGGGAAGGTTGCGGCCATTTACTAGACAAGATTATCTTATCCCACAAGCCTCCAAAATTGGCCCTTAATGCCAAATCTGAAATTCCAAGGTGAGGCAGAGTGTACAACACTCAATTTACTTACACTCAACTTAAAAACACATAAATCAAAGAACGATTTAATCGATAAATAACTTCCTTTTTCCAGTCCATAATTAGTTTAGCAACATGATTAATTTACTAATCTAGACACATAAATTAATTAATGATAAAAAGGAATTACATCACCATAAAATCACATACTCTAAAATTAAATAAAGGAAAAGAAAATAACAACACACAAACCCCTTGGTCACAATTGGAGGTCACTCCCCCATGGGGACCCCTAATAACAAATAAAACACACACAACATAACACAAGTTGCCATGGTGACCATTATTGAATCCATCCATCATTCTGATGTGGTTGGTATAAAATCCCCTTTGATTGTTGTGATATAATTACCTCGTAAAAATACACAATACCTCCTTCGGCCTCGTGGTCACATCAAAACATCTAAGATAAAATATATGCATATAAGTCAACAATCATCCATACATAAATTAAATCATCATCTAGGCAAATAATGTTACTATTTTAAAATTCCAACAACATCTCAATTCTATATTTCATCAATACCAATAACATTACAAGATTAGTTCATTGCTAAATCCTAATCAATATGATGAGAATTTATAATTTCAGAAATATATAAATATGTCAACAACACATCATCATCAATATAAAATGTCTCTTTTAGAATCCACACAAATCATACTATGAATCAAAATCCAACAATAGTCTAAGTATATCTATCGTCTAATCATCATGCTAAGCCAAAATGATACAATAATATCCATGTATAAAGTCAATAGTAATCAAAATCAAAATATAATAAGTGTCGAAGGGAAGTGGGCACTACAGAAACAACACGGATCAAGGCCCCACATGCTCAAAGTGAAACACCCTGACAAGAAAAAAATTAGAAACAAGAAAACACTAGATAGGAGAAAGGGTGCCACAAAGTAGGTCGGTCAAAGCTACTTATCCCTCTACCCAAGGAACAACCCTAACTACCATGGTATTTCCATTTATGAGATCTAAGGCTAATCTTAAGAGGTTAATTTCCACTTTTCCCTTTCTTCTTTTTGTTCACAACCTTCCAACCACCCCCACCCCCCCAATCAGGATCCACTTTTTCATCTTTGTGGATAGGTAGAAAAATCTTAAGAACCTCCTTGTTTTTCAAAATTTAAACTTGCAAGGAACCCATGGATTGCGGAAAAGAGGCCACCCCTTTCCTCCAACCTATTGTGAGTCAATATCCAATTTAGTGGGAGAGGAGACAACCTAACCCTTCTTCTCTTCCTTCTTCACTTCTTGATTATTTGTATGACTAGATGAATCATGCTCACCATCACTATCCTCAAAAGCATATACAACTACACTACTAGAAGTAGGCTTATTTATCCACATTGTTATCCACAATAAATTCACTTTGTGGAAAAATTGTGAATTATTAACATTAAATAGATAAGTTCTATAAAATGTATTGTGTATTTTCCACAATTTTTAAAAATTCAAATTCAAACTTGTGAAATATTTATATTTTTGAAATCTCTTTGTGGAAAAATCACATTTTATCCTCATGTTTTGAAAAACCTTACAACTTTGAAAATATAATTACAAATAAAATCCATAAATCAAATATATATTGTCTCGCAATGTGATTTTATCACAATATTTTAAAAAATACAAATTATACACTATACTTTGATTGTAACCTATTCAGAAATATAATTTATTTTTTTGGATAATTTAGTACACTATTTAACATTAGTTTTTCATAATCTAAAATATATTGTTTGTATTATATCTCTAAATTTCCACCAAATTGTTAAGGTTCAAATAAAATTGAGAAAAATCTAGACTTTAGAATATTGAATTTGTATTATCCAAGTGAAATATATCCAATCTAGGGAATTCAATATTTCTATTTAATAATATACACTAGAAAAATATACTAAGTTCTATTTATGGATTATCTACACTACTAAGAACAAAGGTAAAAATATTCAATTGTGACTAATATACATCATCCCCACTTAAAAATTTTCATTGCACGTACAATTCACATAATTAGACAATAACAAACACGTGTTTATTGCTGCATTTCCCATAACTATAATGGGTTATATCAAAATAAAGATTTCACTGTATATTCCACCATTCACTAGGATCAACGAAGAGTATTTGTGAACCGTTGATAAAACATCGTGATCTAATGGCAGAGATGTTGTCCGTATTATATGCTTTTTTCATATTAGTTCTTCCATCGGCGGTGGGATCGAAACTGAAAGCTAAAGTGTTTGCCAAGTGTATTTTTAGAGTCATGCATCCGCTTATTTAAGTGATCAGAGTTTCCAGATCTGGAGTTGAAATTCAATGATCAAAGGGAGAGTGAGACTCAAGATTTAACGTGGCAAACGGATGATGTTTTCAGATCATGAAGATTGCATTTTTTTGCAGAGAAACCCCATCAATAGAGATGGAAGAGGAAGCGAATTCGCATGACTATTTTAGGAATGTAGAAATATTAACCTATTGTGTTTTTGTAATGATATGACGGATCAAACTGATACAAACTGGGAACCATGCTATGATGGAAAGGAAGAAGTCGAGGTGACTGAAGCCTGGTAACCAACAGAGATAACATTCGATAATAAAGGTACGAGCCAAATATATTGTAGAAGTGCCCAACTAGCTCGACATCCGGATAAGATGATTTTGAAAGGAGCTGTCAAATCTGCCACACATGTATGATAGAAGAAAAGTGATGTATTAGTTTATCAAACCAATAAATCCTGTGCATTTAAAAAAGATATTTTTAATAGGCTAATACGATAAAAATTTTGAATGCATCATGGATTTTTTTTTTTTGCTAATATGCTTGTCTATGTTTTGTTTACAGGTAAAGAAATTCAAAGAAGGTAAGGATATGAAATACCAACAAAATCCGAGATTGAATGAGAGAAATATTCACGAAATTTGCAATGCCAACACTCTTATTCAATGAACATATATCAACCTGAAGAAAAATTATGTACAACTAGTATTTCTTATCCTCAAGTTAATTGGAAATGCATGTTTATGAATTTTGTTTCAGCCCAATTTCATCCTTGAAATCAGTTTTTTTAATTTATGCATGCAAGTTTAATAAATATTTATATTCAATATTTTTGTAAATATTAAATCTTTACAAGCATTTTTTATTAGTAAAATAATATATCTAAATATTTATTTTTAAAACTATTTTTAATACATATTTTTTAATTATATTTATCTTTAAATCTAAATATTTTATCTATACAAAATCGTGTGTTTATATCTTTACATGGAATGTATAAAAATATACTTCTGAAAATAATTAAGTGATATTTTGAACACTTTAATAGATTACCTTATTTTATTACTCTATAATATTATAGTTAAAGCATGTAGGAATATAAAAAATTTCCTAAAACATTGCTTTTCCAATTTCTATTATTGAAATGTTTCTTCTAATAAATCTAATAGTTTTGCTTTTCTAATACACATATATTTCAATTTTTTTAGTAAAATGTGATATATATATATATATATATATATATATATATATATATATATATATATATATATATATATATATATATATATATATATATATATATATATATATATATATATATAATATTTACATAATAATAGCGTTTTTATAAAGAGGATATTATTATTTATAATTCTTAAAATTATATATGTAAAAATAAATAAATAGTGGAAATAGTGGAAATAGGTACATTTTCCAAAAAAATTGGACTCATGAAGAACTTTTATTATTATTTTATTATATATCATAATTTTAAAATTGTTGATCCAAAAATTATTAAATTGTGAAAAATGTCACAAATGTTTTTTTGATGAAATAGTCTATATTACTTAATAAAATATTACTGACCTATCCCCACAAAAATATGGGTGGTAAAGGGCACACCCCATGATCAAACTAGTCTGATGGCTAGGAGACTAATGTATCAGCCCAAGGGGCAACAACAAACATAGCAACAATGCTAGAAAACAAAAGGAAAAACAAACTAGGTTACCGTAACAAACATAGAGGTAGGGGCGGTGGAGGCCCCTTATCCTCTAGGTTACTACCAGGAAGATCGTTGCCATCTGGAAGGGGCGGCCAGCCTGAAGCAACTTCTTCATCTTTTTCATCCTACTGATTAGGAGAAATGGCAAGAGCCAACTGGGGACTTTTCCAGAATCCCACCCATCCCTCTGCATAGGAGGCAGGGAGTGGTGGTAGGATCCCTAGCCACTGTGCTTGCACAGAATGATGCGGGGACCCCCAACCACCACCTGGGAGAGTGATGACGATGAGCACGGTCAACCGACCAGCAACAGCCACGATGCTCTTTTGAACGAAAAACTCTTAGAAGGGGAGGTAGGGGGTTCCTGCGCCATAGTGCAAGGAGGTTTGGCCTAATTATCCATAAGGGTTTGAAGGTGCCGCAATTCCAACTCCACCTTGTGGGCCTGGTCTTGGATCTGTAATAACACATTTGAGAAAAGAATGGCCTTGTCATAAAGCGAAAGAATGCAAGAATCTATGGAATTAGCAAAAATAGCATAATTGCGTTCTTTCCATATACAAAAAAGGATCTTCACTCTAAAAGTGTGCCACACTTTTGCAAAATCATGGGGAAATGAAATAGAATCCCCCAGAAAAGCATGTTGCCAAAGAAATAAAGATGGTCTAAACGGTCGAAAGAAATCATGGCTCTAAGCCCAAATAGTTTGAGCTTTTGGGAAGTACCAAAATAGATGTATGAGAATCTTAATGTGCCCAAAAAAAGGGGATAACCAAGGAGAAATCCCATGATGAGAAAATATGCACCCAAGAGGGAGGCCTTGATAAAGCATACACCAAGCAAAATAGGCTAGCTTGGGTTGAATGATGGCTTTCCAAATGGTATGAAATCTAGCTTCCCAGGATGACCATCCAAAATTGATGGACCATCTAGAGTTAAGCAAGGCCACCATCGGCAGCCTAGGGGTGAGAAGAGCATAACCTTTTCCTGGGGAGTAATTTAAGAAAGGGGTATCTGGAAACCATTTCCAATCCTTCCACCAAGGCCTGAGAGAGATGACACCAACTTTGTGAAGCATCACATCATGAATGGAATCAAGAACTTCGTGATAAGACTCTTTGTTAGCTGAAGCAAGACGAAACTTGGATTTAGCTTGAGGCCATGTGAGAAGTAATCTAGTCTTCTTGCAAAATATGTCTTTAAGAGTCTAAAAGCCTCGATAATACATCTTAAGAGCATGAACTCAGAGCACTTGGGAAAGTGGCACATCATGAAAATTGATGACATGAGACCACGAAATGTGGTGCTCATTAATGGATAACCCATTTATGAAAACATCCCCTTCCCAGATTAAAAAGGGTTTGAGTAAATCCCAAGATTTCCATATGATTTTGACAACAAAGGTGCCCACAACCTTAACAGGGCTTTGATAATGAGAAGACTGTGAAAATCCAGCCCTTGCCAAGTTTTGCACCCTTGAGGGGAGCCTTGACAAATATAGTTGTGAATCAGCACTTTCCAAGCTTCATTGCCAGTGCAGGCCCAAATGATCCACTTGGCCACTAGCGCAAACCCCTAGCAGCCAATTTCAATCAGACCAAAACCTCTAGAATCCCTAGGGAAACAAAAATACTCCCAAGAAACTCTATGAAAGCCTTTTCCAAGCTCTGAGCTAGCCCAAAGAAAATATCTGAGAAGTTTCTCCAATTTCTTGTAAGAGGCTTTAGCCGACACCCAGCATGAAGAATAATAAACATGTGTGGCTACCAATATCTTGGAGCAAATCTGAAATTTTCCTGCTAGCAAAAGGGGTTTAGTAATATAGTACTCCAACTTGTGGGAAATCCTGACAATAACATATTGCCAAAGTTGACTGGGAGAAGCATCAAAAGAAAAGGGAATGCCCAGAAATTTAAAAATTTCTCCATGCTGGATATATTTCCAATCATAATGATTCAACCAACTAGGTTTAGGAAGAAGGGGATGCTCGAAGCATAGGGTCTTTCTCCACTGGATACTGGAACCTGAAGCTAAACAATACGTGTTCAAACATTGCATGACATTGTTGATTTTTTTCTTCCTTTAGGAGTGTGAGGAAGGAGTCATCTACAAAATGCCCATTGACAAGCTGAAGGGGAGTCGTAGAAGGGAGTTGAATACCCCTCACAAGCCCTTGATCCCGAGCATGGGCAAGGAGGAACCCAAAACCTTCAGTGGCTAGCACATAAAGAGCAGGCGCTAAAGGAAAACCTTGTCTAATAGAGCGAAAAAGCCCAAACTACTTAGAAGTATGACCATTAACAGATAGAGAGGCCATGGCATCTACAAAAATCATTTTGACAGAGGTGATGAAAACCGAACCGAAGCCCAGCGCTTCAAGCATCGCCAGAATGAAATGCCATTCAATCCTGTCATAAGATTTTTCAAAGTCAATTTTGACAAAAATGGTTGGCTTGTTTAGAGGTTCTTGCCCACTCCATACCTTCCCAGACAGCCAAAATATTATCCAGAATGTACCTGCTCTGTATGAAACTAGTCTTCTCAGGACTGATGATAATGGGCAAGATGGGCCGAAGCCGAAGAGCTAAAGCCTTAGCTATGATCTTGTATGAAACATTGAGCAAGGTAATCGGCCACCAATTGTAGATGAGCTCTAGGTCTCCTACTTTAGGGATGAAATTTATGTGACCCCGATTAATAATGGCCTCGAGGGACCCCTAGTGGAGAGCCTCGAGGTACCCCGAGTGGAGAGCCTCGAGGTAGACTTGCAGTAGATCCTGCCAACCATGTCCCAAAGGGCTTTGTAAAAATCACAAGGAAGCCATCCATTCCAAGAGCTTTATCATTGGCCATAAGGGAAATAGCTTCATATAAGTCCTCTAGAGTAAGCAATCTGTCACAGAAAACTCTGTGAGTGGTGAAAGCTTGCAAGGAACTACCAAGAGGCATTCAACGAGCGCAGATTTTCACTCAGGAGACTCTTCCTGTGCTTTGAAAACCTAAACATAGTGCCTAACAAAGGCTTGGACCATCTGAGGAGTGTCTGAAATCTGAACACCAACATCAACAATGGCAGAAATTTGTTGGTTCATGTGCTTGGCTTTGAGCCGCTGGTAAAACTCTTTGGTGTTACGGTCTCCAATTTTAAGCCAATGTAGTTGAGCTTTAATCTGGGCACCCCGAGCTATGTAATCATCAGCAATGCAAATTTTTTTCCACAATTTAGCAACTTGGAGTTACAAAGCCACATTGAAAGGAGCTTGTTCGAGCGCCACCGTCGAGTGACTCAACTCGGTGGAGGTGGTGGAATAGGCCCGCCACTAGAATTTATGAAGTTGAACACCATACATCTAGAGGAATTTAGTGAGCCGAATTATAGCATCTTTCCACCAACTTATCCAACCCACCTTACCAAGAGGGCAAGGTGCAAGGTTCCAAATTTGGGATGTGTGCCAAAGTGGGGTCATGATGCAGTAAAGTAGTATTTAAATAAAACTGCATCTTTTTAATTTTTGGCAGTTGAAAATTCCATTCAATACGGAACCGAATCGGAATGTGGTTAGAAAGAACAATGGCTGGCAACACTTCCACCAAAAGAGAATAACAGCTAGCAAATTTAAAGAAAGGTTGTAAAGAGATCATGGCACGATCAAGCCTTTTAAAAACCTGATCTTGGCCATTTCTAAGATTAGACCAAGTGTAACACGGTAACGTGCTGATGAGATGCGAATAATTAGGGTCATAAAACCCAAATTTATTACACATGTAAAACCAAGCTTCCCTTTCGCCAGCTGGCCACCTCATGGGTAAAAGGCCCATTTTGTCATTGGGATGCTCCACCATATTAAAATCCCCATTGATTAACTAGTGAGAATTTGGAAGGTCATCAACCACCCACTGCCAAAGCCATGTCCTTTATGATGCGTCATTAGGTGCATAAACATTAATAATCCTAAAGGAGAGATTTATAATATTGAATTACACCCATAGAATATGCTTGTTAGGGTCACATCCATGATTGACGTAATATAGCCACCACTTCAGAGAAATAAATGTGATCATTCCACCTCTGCTAGCAGCATGGTTACTAGGGATAGCTAAAATGTCATGCCAAATAGTCTTGTGACATAATCAAGTAAAAACCAATAACTTTGATTTCCTACAAACACAGAATATCCATATCAGGAAGCTTTTCCTAAAATATCGCACTATGTATTTGCGAGTGGAGTCTGTGAGACCTCGAACATTCCATGAGTAGAAATTCATGAGGAAACATTGTCCAGATGCATTTATGAGTCTAGCTCACTCAAACCATCAAGGGCCCCAAAACCTGTTCGCAAAAGCGTGGTTGGTTAACTAAAAAAATCGAGACAGGTTGTGTAGCCCGCCAATTTGTTAGGGATATACTCTCCTTCCTCATGCTCACGAGGAGGGCAGCAATAATTCTAAACCGCCTACTTTTGTAGAGAAACCACTTTGTTAGAAATGAGTAACGGTTGAAGACCACCCTCATTCTGCAAAAAAGAGTGGCTGAGTGTTTGAGGCCAAAGGTGCCAATTTTCTTGAAGAACCAACCATACTGCTAGCCATTACCTTCATATGAACCAAAGGAAACTTGGTATCCGAAGGTTGCTTTGCAAGTTGAGCTGGAAGCATTTGGAAGTTCCTTTCCGGCTTGAATAGCTGAACCATGTTGCAAAGGCCCGATAGGAGTGGCTTTGTTCTTGTTGGGTTTTCGGCCATCAACCTGTGTCAACCCTCCTCTTTAGGTTGAGGGTGAGGATCACCAGAGGCTTTGAAGTGGCTCAGCAAGTGGCCAATAAGGGATAATCCTAAATTTTATGCTCAGAAGATTGACAACGAAAGTAAGTATTCAGAAGATTGATGTATACCACCTTCTAAGAGAAATACACATCACCAACCTGGATGATAATGGACTCTTTTAGGTCCTTCAAAAGATCTAGTTCTATGCAAACCATATTTTACGGACGAGCTGTAAAGAACCTATTAGGCTCTGTATATATAACATGACCGAGAGTGGCAGTAATACACTCTAAAAAATGCTAGCAAGGCATAATAATGTGGGAATGCAACCCAAATAGGGACCTTAAGAGCCATTTGGTCGAGAAAAAAGTCTCTGGTCCAAGGTGACAAAACTAGCAAAGAGCTTCTTACATACCAATTTTGTTGCTTATTCAAGATAAGGGAAGCATGACTAGGATCAAAAAAATGAAGGAAAAAAATCCACGGGTTAGGTTCTGGTTTGAATCTAGTTTAATACCATGCGTCGTCCAAGCAGTTTGGACCCATGATTTAAGCATACTTTCGAGAGGAGTCCTTCCAACAAAATACCCTATTAAGTAGAATTGTTCTAGCCATTTATAGGGCAAAATCAAATTTTGAAAGTGGTAAAACAATATCGAGGAAGTATCATTACCTCGTGGAATAATTTTGACACGAACTTGCGAGGGCGTTTCCCCGGAGCCATTTTTCACAGAATCGCCGCTCTCTGTCGCAGTTGAAATAACTGGACTAGAGTCGAGCGAAGTCATATTTAAAGCCCACCAAGCGGCTAGGCTCTAGAAAAGAGGCCAAATAAATGTGTTAATGGCAATAGATCTCTCACTACAGATGAACTCATTGTTCTCGGCATGCAAAACCCTAAATTCACAGCCAAAACCCTAAGAGCTTTGAAAAAAATGTCACAATTTTCAAAATTATACAAATGTAACAATTTTAGAATTGTGATAAATGCCACAATAATTTTTTTCAAATTTTCACAAAGTAGTTTTCATTGTGGCTTTTGTCACAATTTTTTTCAACTTTAATATTTTCAACAAAATTTTTTAGGTGGAGTCCAAAAAATTGGATTCATAATTTTGTATAAGATATCCACAAGAAAATTGTAGAAACTTTGTGGATACATAACCCATTTTCTTATAGTGCTAGATAACTGGATTAAAATCATTCCGCCATGAGACTCGCGCCATAATATTTTTCTTGAAAATGCGACAATCAAGCAAGATGTCCAAGGAAAAACATGTTCTCGCATCTAAAAGGGAAACCTTCATAATCCAAGTTCTCGCGGTCAATATTGTATCCTTGAATTTAAGCCTCATAGTGGCCGGGAAATCAACATTCATGTCCATATCCACCAAAATATAGGTGTACGTGGTATGATCATAAGATTTAGCCCTAGGATACACCTAAGAATTTACCTAAAGCGTCACCCATAGAGAAACAATCATCACTCTAGAATTGTAAAGGCAAATAGAGCATCCTTATCCACATAGGTCTAATAGTAAATGTTTCAGTTAAGAGGTTAAAGTGAGGGAACCATGGCTTCATGAGAAGAAGATGCAACTGGAATTCCCATATTTTCCCAAAAATCGCATCCTTATCGTGAGGAACTATAAAACACTAGTGCTATGATAATAATACGAGCAGAAGGGTAGATTTTGACTTTACCTTCGATGAGAGGAGGTCATTGTTTAGATATTCATTTATGTAGGGTAGGAAGGGCAGGACAAAAACTATTAAACCTACAAATCAATCCATATTTTGATAGAACTAAATTGATTATGAAACCTCCTCACAAAAGGAAACAAAATGCATTGATTTGGCATAAGCCATGGGTTTAGCGACACAAGTCCTCCAGATCTAGCTAGCCTGAGGAACAATTTGGGATATCCCTTGGGTTGGCTCTGCATTTTTCCACCCATTCCCCTTGTCTTGGAAGGCTCTACGATAAATTAGGGTATCCCAACACAACTCGGTCATTGTTTTGTAAAGGAACAAAA
The DNA here is from genome assembly GCA_018340775.1 of Taxus wallichiana var. yunnanensis. NCBI lineage: Eukaryota > Viridiplantae > Streptophyta > Pinopsida > Cupressales > Taxaceae > Taxus > Taxus wallichiana. The sequence goes on from CM031239.1 coordinate 905,040,301, forward strand.
TCCAGTAAGGCAGAAGATGATAAAGGAATCCCTTGTCCAAAAACCTCCTGGAGACCACCATCGCCATCACTATTCGGCCGCAATGGCACAAAAAAGCCACTGCTGAGAGCACCTACATCCTTACCTCCGCTCAAGACATTCATGCTACAGGGGACTGGTCTGAATTTGTAAAGTCGCCGCAGTTCGTCCTCCGTCTCTAGAACAGAAGCATCGCAATGGATATAGTTTAATATTATAACCTTATAAAACTAAAGGAAAAAATTTATTAGTTAATAGTAATTAATTTATTATAATTTGCACCTAGGATATATTTTTTTATTGGATTCATTACATCAATATGCATCTTATAATTGTAGATAGGGATAGTGTTAACTAATTGTATTATAGGTGGATGAATAACTAGAAGGAATAGCCTAAATGTCATGCATTTTTCTTCAAAAATAAATATAAAAATAACAAAACTTGAACCATAAATTTGTGGGTTGAAAGCTCTCCAAGTTGAAAGTTGTTTTTACAAAAAATTATATATTTTTGACTTTATATTGAAAACCATGATTTTGCAAATGTACGTAATGTTTAGGCATAGGTCAATTAATGATGACCTTAAAATTTACATGTATTTCAATATATTTGAATAATTAAACACTCAAAATTAATCACCATTTGAATACGGCTTAGATTTTTTAATCTCTCTTCTAAAATTATTAAAATAGTGTTCCCTACGAAGACCATAATTTAGTTAGATAATAAGTATTCATATACATGCCATAATTATTCGAAACTAATTGGTAAAGGTTTATTCAGCAGCTTTTAATTTATTTGATGTAATGAATCAAAATATAATAAAGATGATAATTTACATAATAAATAAATATATAATAATACAAATAAAAATAGTATTATAACACTAAATAAGTACGCCAAAGGTGTTCCCCTATGGAAAGGCACTTTAGACGCGTTTCCGCGACTACATTAATTTTGACGGTTATGACAGGGTCTAGACGTTTTGTGATTTTAGCCCTAAAATTCCGAAATGTGGTAATCACGATAGTGTTACCACCATTTAACATGCAACTCCAAAAGAATAGAAGTAGCGGATGAAGCTAATCGCAGGTCGGTGTGGATCCGGTGGGCAACGTTTGGTGGAATTTGCTAGTCAACATTTCTATGGAGATCGAATCTTGTTCTGGGAAGGGGTAGTGAAGCAAAGCTCTGTTTGGTGTGGTCTTGGCCCCAATAGCAATGACTCGGCCCACATTCAATTTGGCTTACTTGGTTTCAATGCCCAGCTCAGCGTATCAATATGTATGTTCCTGGGATCTTTGTGCTTCGGCTTTGGTGGACAGAAACTAGATCCATTAACAGTAGTGAGTTGCAGCCTTTCAGGTGTGGGATATGTCTGAAACAGGAACTGGTTTCTACCCACACACAAGTCAACAAGAGTCAATGTTTTAGATGCATTTGATATAAGAAAGTGTACTTTGATGTTCCGCTCATTTAAAGGTAAGGGTGATTCTAAAATATACCCTAATCATCCAAAGATGTGAAGCCTCTTTTCAAATTGATCAATGTGCTGACTACTCTAGCACAGGATGATCTACCGGGGGTATTGAAAGAAATTAGTTTGGAATAGCTCCCTGTGGGATGGCTCCCTGAGCAACACTGGTTATATGTTGCTTCATTTATGTATGATAACATGCGTCGAAACCCATGTATGTTAATGCCTATAGGCTAATTTAGAGGCAATGTCTGTTTTTCACTTTTATTTAAGAGGGTTTTTCCTATTCAATCGGGCGTAGAATTAAAAACAAGGTTTGTTCAAAGCTCACCGGCAAAAGCATTCTCTAGCAGAGAGATAAGCACTGGTAGCTGACAACATGCAACATTACAAATTTACAAACATAACTTACAAATTTACTCGGAAAATCTACAACATTTCCAGAGAGTGGTTAGAATTATTTGTGACAGGAAACGTATCTGATGCTTGTGCAAAAGTATCTTCAATGGTGGATGATGAATCTGGAAATGTAAACATTTATGATATCATTTTAGATGATTGTGTATCAAACAGTGAAATGCAGACCAGAGCATTACAGGGAAAAGTGACAAAACCTAGCAAGTTTCAAAAGAAAGTAAGCCATGAACTCAATCTTATTGGGAATTTGTTGTTTTAAATGGCTTATGAATGTCAATTTGAATTGTGTGGTATTATTTTTGATAGAGATACCAATGCCCATTGTTGTGGTACCCTTTACAGATTGTACAAAAGGGTGTTGATTTGTGTATTGAAGATGAAATATTTACATACATGAACATGGCTGATGTGCAGGAGGCACTTCATGCAAACACGACTGGTACCATTCTTAGCCCTTGGGGCTTGTGGGATGGGTATTAGTACACTGTGTTTTCAACATTTTCTTACCAACTGAACCTGTATTCATGAATACCCAATTAATTAAATTATGTACAAAAGTATTTTTGAGATTAACTTTTCTACTCAAAAAGGTTTGTGATTGAATAAAATATTTGGGCATTGTTTTTTGAGGTAAGTCCTTTGAGGAAGGTTTATGAGGATATATAATGGGAAGAGATTATGTGCATTCAGGCCACTGCTTTATGATCCCAAAGATAGAGGAATTAAAATTATACCAATTCTCTTTGACCTCATCAAGGCTGGTATATAGATGATACTTTATGTGTAAGCATTTTTCTTTCTGGGTTTAAATTGCATGTAGCCTTCAAAACTATGAAATTTTCCATTCCTCGCTGCAGCAAGGATGGTCTTGTGATTGAAGGGTAGCTTCTCGTTGGTTAGAAAACTAATTTCTAAGGAATATCACTTTGACACCATTGCAGATGCCATAGATTTTAAATGCAATAGGCAGGTACTTACACAAATTGGACAGAGGCATTTATCTTACCATGCTTGTGTGTCAAATGCCGTTAAGAAAATCTCTGTACTTGAATTTCTTCAACTCATGTAGCCAAACTATCTTCAAGTGAGAAGGCAAAACTGGAAAGGCCTGGTTTAGTATTGGCCTAGGTCAGCAGGTCAAAACCAAAGAGTGTTTAAATTTGAATCAATATATAAGGTAAAGTGAAAAATTCTCAAATGGAGGGTCTCATAAGTCAGATTGAAATGCTAACTAGTTTGATATCTTAAAAGTTAGATTTACCTTTAGTATGGTTCCAAAATGAATTCAACAGAATTATCATTCAACAACAAGCGGCCAAAATATGTTTTGACAAAAAATACTTTATTATGTGATTTCAGCCCATTGGCTTCAGACAATTTCAGTGCATAATACGTATCAAAATTGATCTCAACAAGACACAATCAATTGCTGCAAATAGAAGCTAATGACCTCCTTGGAACAAGCTGTCAAGAGTGAATGTATCGCAAATGCATTGTTGAAGCCTCCAATGCTCGGAAGAGGATAAAGTGTTCACCTTATCTGCAACATTACATCCAATGTTAATCCAGGGAAAAAATACGGATGGAGAAGGAACTAACAGCCAACATCATTCCAAAGTAAAAATAAAAATTGCAAAAAAAATAATAGTTGATGTCAACAAATATATCAGAAACTAACATAAGGATGCAAGCTAAAAACATCAAACAACTGACGATCATTGATCTTGATCTAAGGTAAACAACAGAAAACTACATCCTCACGAGACACTGGTTAGAAAAGGACATGCTAAAGAAGTGAATTCATGCAAATTTATACTGGCAATAATAGTGTCTATTAGACAATTATAAAGAGATCAATGGGGAGATAATGAACTTGTAGTACCCAAAATCTGGTTGGAGCACTTGGCAATATGACATTTAGCATTTATCTTGACATAAATCCCATTTATACACAAATGACCAATTAAAGCACCCTCTCACACTTTCTCGTGTCCTAAGTTTGTTAGACCTCAGCTATTCTGCAAGTAAGCCTATCAAGAAACACTATACATTCTACATAACACATCTAAAGACTTACACTTGTCTCAAAACTGCTTCCTTGAACACCTTGGACAAGTTTGTGGGTCCCAGCCAAACCTATCCCACCTACTATGGTCTTGTCACTTACACTTTTAGTAGTTATATTTCCAAATGCATAACTTAGTTTAGTCGTCCTACATGGTACTTTTGGTCAGTTGAGCAAAAAATTATTCAAATTGTCACCTATATAAACATATCTACCCTAAGATAGCAGGGAATCTAGGGATTCTCTATTTCACGCACTTTGAGAAAGAAAAGAGGAAAAGCACCTAAGCATCCATTCGTCAGAGTGTCATTACAACAACAAGCTACTCAAATTTTGAATACATCTATATTGTTTCCCTAGATTAATCATGAGCCAAAACTGAAGTATCAAGTGTTAGGACGGTTCAAGGGCTCTATATCATGAGTCTCATCATAGGGTTGAGAGAACTATGTACATCTTGGTCCCTCTTTGGAGTATTGGTATGTAGTGCAGTGCTCATCACATTAGTAGGGGTGTGGTGAGGTCAGTTTAACCTAGTTCTGCTAACACCCTTTTCAAGTCATTGGCACAAGGGCTAGGTTTTCAGGTGAAGAAAAGCAATATCCAATCATAGCACAGTCATCACACAAGTTCAAACTCATATTCCAAATATTCTGATACACATAAACTAGATCCCGAAATTCAAATCCGGTTCACAACACCTAATGACAGATTCATAGCCCTAAGGAAAAATTTGGTCATGAACCTATCCAACCTTTGACGAACCTCTCCTGCACAATTTTTTATCCTCATATTTTACAGACAACTTAACAACACTCTGATTTGTTTCTGGGCCCATTCTTAGCACTTAGTCACATCATCCGACCATGGTAGAATGGTTCTATTTCTAAACCCTATTTGTATGTTAACTAATTATCTTTAGCAAATATGTTGGCACATGCAATAGTATCATAATTTAGAACTATTTGGATTACTTCCTAGTAAGCATGATATTCCATAGATAATTTTGCCATATGAATTTGGAATTGACAATTTTCTTCTTGGTAAGGCATCAGGATCTTGTTAGCAGTATTTCTTTTACATATTCTGCCTGAATTGATGCAAATAACCTTTACTTAATTATATTTCATTTTCCATATTTCTTAGTTATTGATTAAGGATCAGTCAAATATTGTCTTAACTGACCACCTCCCAATTTGTTTATGGTTAGTATGGATTTTTGATAACAAAAAGTTTTAAAATAATTTATTTTTCTACATAATACTCTTCTACATCGTGGAGGTCTACTTTTCATCACATTAGATGAGGGTCATGCTTAGTTTCAATTCTATATGTAAATTGTGGTTAGAATTCATGGGGGTCAAATACTATCACTCACCTTATTTGATTCCTTAACACTTTAAAGTAGTAAGTTGTAAGAATATTTTGCACTCTTACTCTACTACATTTTTAAGTTGAGCTACTCCTATTATATGGTTGGATAGACTCTATTTCATTAGCCTTTGTAATGAAAAGTGTTGGAACCTAGACAATGCCTTCAAATTACATATAACCATCCTATTGAATAATTTAATAGAATGAGTGAATAAAATTATTATATTATATATATTCAGTTTATTGAAGTTTGAGTTTTTGTGTGTTTAGTATGTGAAAACTTATATGTACATCATGGAGTCTTGAAATTAGACATGGGTCAAATCATTTGTGTGATTGTCCTTGCATATGAAATCTATTACTTTGAAAGTTCAAATGAATTAGTTTTTTTGAGCTCTTGTATCAAGAAATTATCAAAGTATTTATCGAATCTTCTTTTGAATTCCCCTAATTGCATTGATGATCTATCTAATTTCATAAACATCTTGCTTGACCAAGTATATTTATCTTGTCTCTTGGCTTGGTTTTGCATTGATTCCCATAACTCTTTACAAAACAAGAATACTTCATGAGATATTAATTCATTCTTTGTTGCCTCAAATCAATATGCTTTGAACTCAAATTCTTGTGATCTATCTTTCATATGTTAACAAAATGTTTTCCTCTTTGTATGGTTCATATTGTGTCACCTTGAGAATATTCATGCCATGTTCAAACTTTTCTATGGATTTTTCTAAAGGCATTATTCTTTGTATCAAAATGGCCCACTTTCCCAACTTTTATCACGCTTGACAATAATAAGTTGCATATTTTTTTGATACTCACGAGGTTTTAAAGAGGGTCCATTTATGTTGAATAATGCCTAATATTACTAGAATACCGACAAACATCTACAAGTACAATCTTGGTTACATATTATCAATGTTGAATAAATCTTGTAGATGGAACTTGTTACATATGTGCCTTGTAGTAAGACAAATGGCTTCCAATAAAATGGTTTCACCCAATATTATCCTCTCTCAATTGCTTCTCCTCCCTCCAACCCCCTCTTTTGCACCCCTTTTCCTCCTTTATGTTTAGTTCAAATAAAATAATCCACAAAATGCTACCACTCATGATATAAGATTTGCAAATGTATATGTACGAATTTATAACAAATTTGAAATGTACATATAGAACCTTTCTATGTAATGCTTCATCTATATTCCTACACTTACACTATCAATCACACCCCTTATAAACATCAACTACACAACCAAACAACCAATGCAACATTAACAAAATTTCCCTAAAATAATTACAAACCACATCAACTACAAAACAATAAACTATCCAAAACAGTATCAAATGTATTCATGTTTAGCGCAAAAAAAAGGGCCACAAAACGCTACCACACATGATATTAAATCTGCACATGTACAAAAGTCTTCATGTATTCATGTTTAGTTCAAATAAACAACTCCAAAAACGCTATCACTCATGATATAAGATTGGCAAATGTATATGTACAAATTTGTAACAAGTTATAAATGTAGAGATAGAACCTTTAAATGAAGTGGTTCATCTATATTTCTACACTTATAAAATCAATCACACCCCTTATCAACATCAACTACAAAAATAATAACTATCCCTCTAAAACAAATAACATATACCATTCGGCGTTCACATTGCATTGTACACATGCGATTGCTAGTTACTAACTATGCACGGACAAAAATAAGTTAGCGTTCGCACACAACCTTTATAAACAATATAATACATCACACAACATCTAACAAATTTATTTATGTTTTCTCATTGAACATGTTAATCTCGCCATGAGGAGTATTTAAACTTTTTCAATTTTATTTATGTTTTAATGTGTGGTATGCTTTGAACATGTTTTCAACACAGTATTTACGAATGGGTCATAAAAGTTGATCTAGTGGATTTTGTTGAATAAATATTAGTAAAATCTGATTAGCATACGGTCCATTAAAGATATTTCTACTCTCGTGTGATTATGGATTACAATATATTATAATCAAATAAACATATTTTCTGAATCACTTTCCCTGAGTTTGAAATACAATTGGAATAAGACCATTACTTTTCAAATGAGAGAAGCATTATTTTATTTTCTGCAGCAGTTAGCTCCTGAAATATTTGTATCACAGTCTTTACAATGCGGTAAGCGCTCCACGATTGGAAAGAGGCCTTCACTAGTTTCTTTTTTGTTAATATTTTTAATTGTATTCACATCTTCCCGAAGGTTATATCGAGCAGAGGCATGCACTGAAAATATAACGTTGAGAAGAAGAAGAACCATCATTAGTTTGACAATCATTGTTGTCGCCATATTCACTTGTAAACGATTAACTCCACAGAAACAATAAGATGGAAATGGAGATAAAAATCATTCCATATTTATAGAACGAGGCCACACGCGTTTAATAGTTGGAAATAATTCCTCCTTCAAATTCTTACAAGTGGAGCACATTCAAAGACTTTATGTACCTTATTTAATATTCATACTTAGCAAGTGTGGACGTTAAATATACAATGGTAGCATCGTGGACAAGTCTCTAATGTCATATTTGTAAAAGAAAACCCATGTCCTAACAAGATTTAGTTTGTCTAATTTTATTTAGTAGAAATTGCACCAGGAAAGAAACAACAGCAGGACGGGAATGCAAAACGAATGGATGAATCCTTAGTATCTTTATTGGAGAAGAGAAAGTGAAGTAGGTACAGACTGTAGAAGAACAGAGAGACTTTCTCTTTTATATTTTAATTGCAAACAGTTGCGCACAGTTAACATTACATTTGTGATTGAGAACAGTTAGCATACAATAAACTATTGTCTGAAAATGAGATTGGCATGAATTGACTATGGTTATGATAACCAATGAAATTAAAAGATTGGAAAGTTATAAATTAATTTAATGGTGTGTATTAAGTTTATTGTTCTTTAGTTTTCTCACCGTTTTGAGCCAGTCATTCACCTATGGTGAAACACAAGGGACTCTATTTTAACTGATGGATCTTTGATTTGAAAATTTGCATTTCATTAAAAAGCACAAACATGTCAAAATATTTTAAAGGATCATGATTTTTCTGGATAGAAATTCAATCACATTGAAATTATGTTCGCCCATAATTTTCAACATCTATAAACATGTTTCGTGACATGCGATGAAGAATTTCTACCGGGCCATGCATTTTTGGCTATGGTTTGTGAGCTTAAGAGAATATCCTGTAGAACACTCCAACATTACACGTTAGTAATTGTCCCAACCAGTCTCATGAGGGGAATAACGAGAAATAGTTGTCTCAGATCAAAGCGTGTCTAAAATAAGAGCTACTTGAAAACAACCCAGTACATATCGAACATCATCCCTGAGTTGTGGTGATGCTTAACCAGTCCGAATCTGCAAGAATCAAGTATAAAAAGCATGGTATACTTTACACCATTTAAGAAAGATTTTAAGTTGTTCCTAAGTTCTAAATGTGGAATATATTTAACTTCTGCATTCATGCAATTCACAGCGTCATGAGCTGTTTTCAATTTCTACTAAAGCATAGACAAGGCTACCAATTCCAAGTTCATTTCCAGACATAAATCTGAAACGTGACTTGTACTGACCTAAACTACTGTGCATCAGCATATACATGACCTATAATATCCTAAACATGAGTACTAATCTCATAGGACCCATTGGCATAATAAGAACACCTTTCTCCTTCATATCTTCAAAAAGCTCATCTACCCCAAATGCGAAACGAACAAAAATTTCAACAAGAACCACTTTGGAAAAACAAATATTCAGTATTAGAGGAAATTGTATCACTCCACAAGAGTGACCATAAATCATTCAAAATAGTGAGAACTGAAAATTTTGCATATCAAATAGGAGAAAGCTGAAAATAAAAATGAAAGAACCAACTACCTTAATCTAATCAAATACTATTAAAATAAATAAGGGTACTTACACTATTTGTGTCAACTGCATCCAAATTTACATGGAACTTATTAGTGACATTTAAAACTTCTGCAAAAGAGAAGAATGAGCAGGTTCCATAAAATATTCTCTTAAATAGAATTAAAGAACATTTAAGAAGAAATTAACGAGAGTACGTAATATGTACTTTCAAAACTCATTTTGAAAAAAACATGTACAAGTGCGAACATCTTTATAAATGTAATCAAGATTTGCTTGAAAAATGGGACTGGGAGTTGTCAGATCCAGAAAACTAAGAAAATTCTTTGGAATTGAGATTTTAGTTATAGAGAGCTTGATTGTATGGTTCATCCAACTTGACAACAACCATCTGATACGATAGGAAGGTTTTCTCACTCCATGCAAGAAGAAATTTTGCAGTTTAGCCTTCACAACATTTTGAAATTAAAATCATAACTTTATATTCAGCTTAAATATCGTACTATACTTTTTCTTGCATAATATAAATATCAAGCCACTGAAAATGTTTCAGCTGACAACACACAGTACAAAAATGAATCCAATTTCCAGTAAATCCATCTATATTTTAAAAGAGAAATGAGGACATGGAATTGGACTAACTAATATGAGATGACATATCAATCTGAACATTTTACAAGAACTATATGTAATATAATTTAAAAATACTTTACATACTCACCACATTACTCTATATTAAACATATTATAGAGTCGAAACAAAACATAACTAATAAATACACTACCAAAGTCCATAATAAAGTAGTTGAAAAACATAGAAAAGTCAGATACCAAAGAATAATAGCAACATGACAACGGCTTTACCATGTAAGTGGAGTACTGGAAGGCGACAAACTTGTGAGCACCACAACAAAATGCAAAATGAGTACACGCATCTGGAAAAATAGATAAAACATGAGGAATGTAATTTTAAGTGCATTATGGCATAAAAGAACTGTATACCTTATGAATCTTTCAAGAACAAACGATAGGCCTACCTAAAGTCGAATTTCTTTGTAAATCTCATTTTTCGTTATCATCCCCCTACAGAATAAACTGTACAGAATTTAAGCCACTGGTTTGATTAGGGAATACTATTATGCAACACAACCTGGAAATCTAAGTAACGACTGCTGTAGGTAATAGTTGTTAGTAACCGATGCTTCCTACGTTATATCGTCTTCAAGAAGCTGGCTGCAACCATTAATAAATATCATTAATAAACGGTTTCTGGTACTGCGTTTGGTACTTCCGTGGGGTACATGGCAATGAATGGTAAGTAGAAACGTTGAACAAACTGTTATGGGTGGGGGTTGCCCCTATCTTTTTGTTGGATCACGTATCTCGTTGTCCCATTTAAGGCGCATGAGGGGTATTTTTCTGGCTCATCTATAATGCGCTTGTCTACTCGTGATGCTGCTGGGAATTTGTGTTTGCTTGGATGGACACGGGGATATCAATATCATTTAGTGGTAAGTGCCATATAAGTTTTCATATATTAATATAAGTTTTGAAGAAGCAAAATATTATTGAAATTTCCGTGTAAAACAACACCAAATCTATTTGTTGAATATAATTTGAGAAGTTTTAAATTTTTGCGTTGATCACCTCTGCCATTTCCATGAATTTAAGTATAATTTAAGTATGTACATTTCCTTCAAATAATAATATTATTGTATGTATGTGGTGGACCTCGATGCATTATTCACCCTAAAATGTATCAAAACAGACCTATATACATTCTCCATTTCTGTATAAGCGGCTTGGACATGGAAATTCACAAGTCTTTTCAAACTCTGGGTAGCCGAATCTTCAATTACACTTGTTTTTTTGTTGTTTTTGGTTAGCAGTCTTGTCATCCCGTTGAGATTTCTTATCCAACTTAGATAAAGAGAAACATTTCTTTGTCGCATGTTTCCTCTTGAGTCTATTAACTGGCCAATATTTGATTGTTTAGAGGGCACAATTTCGATACCTCCCAAGATTTCAGCTCGATTTGTAGCCAGGTTTTGCTTGTAAGCTCGGTACTACTCTATAATTTTAGAGTGGCTTGGTCTATTCAAACCGACGGAAATCTTGCTTTGGAATTTATTCAATCACCCACGTTTAATCCCTTCAGTAATGGTGGGGGCAAGACACTAGAGCCCTTTCCTCCAGGTTGCACCTGCATTGTCCCGCCATATTTTCCATCCTCAGCAGCCTGCAACGAAGCTACTAGGTATGGCTCAGGGATGGACCCGCTCGGTCGCTTCAAGTACAGACGATACTTCTGCACCACACAAACGAAAAATTCTTGTTTATTTCATAGCACGATAGCCCAACAAATACCTTTATATTTTCCCAATTTTCAGAAAAATAAGTTGACTGCCCATGGTTAAAACTTGAGTAAGTGATGTTTGCTAAGTGGAGCGAATATCTGAGTAGATTGTTACCTTTGAAATATTTTGGCCAAATAAACCACCATAAGAAAAATCCCACTTCATCTGGAACTCTTAGAATATCACATATCGAGATTAAATCTGGTGTCTAAAGATGTTAATCCCAACTAAATAAATTTTAGTTACTAGATAATAAAACTATAAAACAAACTTCTTCATCGATTGAAAGATAACTTTTCTGTCTAGATAAGCACTTTTAGGAAGCTAGATTAGCCACCTCATAAAAATAAACTCTTTTCTCATTACTTATAGCACTTTATTACTCCATTTTCTACTACTAAAAAATTAATATTAAAACATTTATATGCCTTTACGATAAATGTATCTACCCAATAGCTGGACTGCTACTTAGGGGAAACAAAAATTGTTTCTTTACAATCCAACTTCGACAATAGAATATTACTATATTGCATTAACCCATACAAGATAATTTAGAAACTTCTGCTGGCATTATAAAAATTTGTACCAGTATCCTATTAAACCAGATTTATATGTTACTATTTGATAATTGCAATTATGTTATTCAGAGCATTTTTGAATTAATTGGTAAAAATATAGTTCATTGTTTTGTCATTCCATCTATTAATGTTATCCATTTGAATTATGATAATTATTTTTGTAGACATCATGTATGGGTTTTCATATGTGTGTTTATCAAAAATACACTTCGTGGTGGTTAGAAATATTTTGGATTTTTGCCCAGCTCATTTTTATGGGCTACATGTGCCTTGTTTGGTACCAGGAGATAGGATTTTCTAATGGAAATTTTCCATAGGTAGCAGTCCTAACCTGTCCAATGTTAGAAGTTAGACTATGTATGCGAAAGGTTTTTAAAGTAGCCTAACGAGTGTCCTCCCAAATTTGTATCCTACGTATTATGTTGATGTGTTGTGGTGTCCTAACGACATGTTACTTTTTTGTGCAGCTATATTGGAATAAAATGAGGACTAGGAACACATCAAACATCCCAATACCTCGTGACACATCGACATGGACATTGTTTGTGAAAAAAATTCATTGTGAAGAAAAGTATTTTAGAAAGCAATTTGTGATTCATGTTGTCTTTCATAGAAGACAAAATATGAGTAGATACGATATAAAAGAGGACCTTATGAAAAAGTTTGGTGTTGTTGAACTTTAGATGATTTTCCTTTCAAATTTTAAGACAAGAAAAACATACTCGAGAGGTTTTGGTCTGATTTATGATAGTGTACATCATGCGATTGAATACGAACTAGGGATCAAGTTGATTCAGAATGGGATTGATGTTCCAAATCCCAAATCTAAGAAATATTGTCTAAATAGAGCCAAAAAAAAATTGTGGAGTCAAAAAATTCAATGATTCAAGTAAAGAAGCAAGTTAGGTATATTTATTTGAAATGTACTCTTTTTACCTTGCTTTAAACGATTTAAAATTTTACCCTTCCATGCACTTCTTGTCTTTGCTTTGAAATAAGATATCATTTTCCCCTAAGTTTTATATGGCATGTTTTGTTTTAGTCTATATTACTTTTGTACTATTTCTTCTTATAATTATAAGGTATAATTATCCCATGCAATATGTCATTTCCTTAAGTTTAAAAATTGAGGTAAATGCAGCACTCTCCGGAGTAAATGTCTGAGCCCTAAACCTAAACGCTACGCAAATTGTGGAGGAGGAGGCGGCGGTTCTAGGCAGATCGACCATGTGGTTTAAGGGGGTCAGACTGGCTCAAAAGAGGCTAGATCCATTGTTGGAGGAAGTCCGAAGAAGGCAACATTTTTCAGTGTAGAGCCTGGTAAAAACACAGATCTAGATCCTTTTGATGGGATTCATTCTGCAGATGGGCACTGATCTTCTTTGGAACGAGGGTTAGCTACATCAGGGATTGATGGAGGTGTTTTAAAACCTTTCTCATCTTCCCCTTTTTCTATCCGTTCCACTGTTTCAGAGGGTCATGGGGTTTCAGATGTTGTAGGGGGAGGCTCGGCTGCAAATCTGGGGGGCTACAAAAGCTTCCTTGAGGCTACAAAATCCTCTCGATTGTAACCCTGTGAAACAAATGAAACATGCTAAGTCCTCTCTTGTTTTTGTTGTGGAGCGAGATGTTTTGAGATCTGAGATATATTTCAAGGAGAAAGGAATCATCTGTAGATTCAACAATATTTGCCTGGGCCTACCTGCTCTCCATGATTGGATCTCCCTTTCGTGGAAACCGCTTATGGAAGGTAAAGTTGACATCTACCCCACAACTAGAGGCTTCTTCATAGTTGTCTTTGATATTACAGCTGATAGAGATCTGATTTTTGATAGATTGTGGGATTATCAAAGCCATTTTTTGCTTATGAAGCCATGGTTCCCTCTTTTTAACCCTATTATGAAACTTTCCAAACCCGACCTGTGTGGATCCGGTTGCCATATCTTCCTCTCCAGTTTTGGGGGGAGAAATGTTTAACTTCTATTGGGGATTCTTTAGGCAAAACCTTGGCTATTGATACAAAGATGACCATGTACGAATATACTATGTATGCTTGCATCTTGGTCGATATGAATACCTCAAGGATTTCCCTACTTTTGTTGATCTGCATGTTTAGGATAGGATATGGACTCAAAACATTGACTATGAAGGATTCCCCTTTAGATGTCGTATTTTATTTTTCCTTGGCCATTTAGCGGCAGATTGCAAGTTTGGGAAAAAAATTCAGAGCTTGAACTTCGTGGTGGAAGAATGTAGATTCTAGCCATTTGGTTGTAAACAATCACTCAGATTCTAAGTCAGAGGAGGGATTTGAGGATGAGGATGTGGAGGCTCCTATGCAAGAGATAATCACCCCTTTTCCTACCCCTGTAGAGAAGGATCCTTCTCCCTATACCATTTTGGGGGATTTCTCCCTTCCTCCTTCTTCGGGAATCCTTAATCAGGTGGGTGAAAATAATATTGAAATTTGTATACTAGTTTACACAAATGAAAATGTTAATCCAAATACCGGTAATAATTGGTCTATTATGAATAGAAGAAAGAAAGGGAAGGTTAATGAGTCCCTTTAGATGTCTCTTCGGTCCCATGGGAAGAATTCTCATGGTTAGAGTTCCTTCCATTGTTGTTTTTGTTGTTAGTTGGACTTATGCTTGTTTTTTTCTGTTCATTTAAAGGCGGCTCTTCATGTTACTCATTGTTATATCCTATGTCTCCACTTTCTCTCATTGTAACGGGGTAGGAGCCCTCAACCCTTCTTTACCCTTAATAAAAAAATGTCATTTACTTTGTTTGATATATAGAAATGTACTCGAATAAAACTATGAAATTAGCTAAATGTATTTTTGTTTATGGAATAGTTAAAAGATAAAATTATTTTAAAATTTTCCTCATGTTTTTTGTGATGTATCTTATTTTTACTAGGTAATTTTAGTTTATGTGGTCCTTTCGGATATTTTTTGGTACAATTATATAATTCATATTTATGGATGTGTCATGTAGATTTTATCAAAAGATCTATATGACTATTGGTTTCCCTCTCTTGTACGTTGTATTAGTAAGATATTTTTATTGAGAGAGATAGTTTTTACATCTGATTGGATACCTAGAATCAATGGTAAGGATTAAGCTTAATGTTTTGTAAGTGTTTGTATTAGGGTTACTTTCCATTGCTTATTTCTATTTTCCTATAATACACCTTTAATATAAAATACAATAAATTGGGTTTGACATATTTACGAAATTTAACATGTGATGTGCGAATTGCAGGGAACTTGACAAGGTCATAACTTGAGCTCCACGTGTCCGTTTGAGTCTGTTTTGTTTTTGAAGCCACGTGTTTTGATGAGACGAATGCAGCGGAAACTAGCCCTACCAATTGTGGAAAGTTTTTGACACGTTTTCGGCCCCTAAATCCACCATTTTGAGGATGAAAATTAGGATTTAAGTTATAGTTCAGTTTTTTCCTATTTTTGGGCATTAATTAATTTTAGTCTATTAGTTGCATTATGAGTTAGAAAGTTGGAAATTCCTCTAATTTAGTGATGTAGAAGATGCATGGAAATTTCTGTGCCCATAGGAATAAGCATGCAAACTTACTAAGAATAACGAGAGTTCTAGTAAAATGTTAAAAATAGTAATTTCCAAATTAGAGTAGATTTAGTCAGAGTTAGTTAGAGTTTACTTGGCAACTCGAGTTGGGATTTGTTTTCCTATTTAGGAAACATTGTAATTCATTATTAAATAATGAAGAAGGAGATCTATTTTCTTTGGAGTTCATATTATTTGTAGTAAATCAAGTTGGCTAGAATTTGGCTACATTATCACGGTATCGAGCTGGTTTTAGTCTTTAAAAGAAAATGGCAAGAAGAGGAAGAGGAAGAGGAGGTGGTATTTCCCAGATGAATAGAAATATGCAAGATTTGCGAGAGGCAAGTGTTCCACTTGCTACAATGATAAACCAGATAGGAAACCAAGGTGGAGATGACACTAGATGAAGAAGAATTTTGTGAAGAGGAGGAAACGCAAGTGCCACCATTAGCTTTTGAAGAAAGGATGCTTCACACATTAGAAGGGAAGAATGATGGGATAAGAGTAGATCTTTAGAGTATCGTGGTATTATAAAACCAAAGAAGCTGATAGAATGGTTGACTTGCATGGGGAAATTTTTTGAATGGAAGGCTATGTCAGAAGAAAAGAAGATGAAATTTGCATGCACGAAATTGAAAGGTCATGTTATGTTATGGTGGGATCACCTACAAAAAGAGAGGTCAAGAAAGGGAAAGAAAGAATTAGGACGTGGAGTAAGATGGAGAAGAAGCTTAAGGATAAATTTCTCCCTGTGGATTATGCACAAACCCTTTACAGGAGGTTTCAAAATCTCAACCAGAACCTATAAATAGTGCAAGAATAAATAGATGAGTTCTACAAGTTGTCCATTTGTGTGGAGAATGAAGAAACTGAGGAATAAATGGCTGCGCAAGGTATGTAAATAGATTATTATTTTCTATTCAAGATGAGATAAGTATGCATTGGATTAAGATCATGGAGGATGCCTATCAATTAGCCTTAAAGGTCGAGGAAAAACAAAATCATCAAAGTTTTAGGAGATCACCTAGAATGAATAGGGAGAATCATCTTCCTTTTGGGCACGAGCTGGTTTCAACCAAGGTAGGGAGAATCATCTCGCGGATTGGAAAAGCAAGAAGATATGACACAAGATTTCCAAAATCAACAAAGAGGCAAAATATTTTCTAGGGGAAGAGGATATTACGCGATAGAGGATGGGAGGCTCCACGAAGACCATTTGTTTGTTATAGATGTGGTGAAGAGGGGTATTGGGATTTTGAATGCCCGCATTATTATACACGTGACAAGAGACAAGGATATGCACCAAGAGTAAATCTTGTTGAAGCTGAACAAGTAGAAGATGAAGAGGACCTAGAAATTCCACCGGATGTTGGAGAAAATCGATGATCAAGAGGGACGATGATTGCTCCAAGAAAGGATATCAAGGGGATGCATGGCTGCATACAAATATTTTTAGAACAAGATGCACTTCTGGAGGAAAGGTATGTAATGTTATTATTGATGGTGGTAGTTGTGAGAACATGGTTTCAAATGAGATGGTCGAGAAATTGGAGTGCATTGTGAGAATAATCCTAACCCTTACCGTATTGCATGGTTTAAAAAGGGTAACAAAGTTTCTTGTTGATAAGAGATGTTTAATAAGTTTATCTATTGGGAAAAGTTACAAGGATGAGATTTGGTGTGATGTTATTCCTATGGATGCATGTCATATCTTTCTTTGCTAGGAAGACCGTGGAAATTTAATAGGAAAGGTATTCATGATCGTGGAAAGAATACTTATACATTACGGAAGGATGGCACAAAAATAGTTTTACTACCTATCAAGGAAGAGGGGAAGGCTGAAAATATTCTCTGCGCAAAGGAATTTGTGAAGGAGGAAAAGGCAAGCATTTGGTTTTTGTTATGCACTAGTGACCAACGAGGATGAACCTACAAGTGCACAAATACCGGTAAAAACAATGATTTAATAAAAGAATTTTCGATGTTATTCCGATGAGCTACCAAATGGATTGCCACCCAAAAGAGATATTCAAAACCATATTGATTTGATTCCGTGGTCTTCACTCCCAAATCAAGCAGACTTATAGGATGAGCCCGACATTGCATCTTTGAGTTGAATAGGCAAATGGAAGAGATTGTGAGAAAGGGCATCATAAGGAGACCATGATTCCATGTGCAACCCCTGATTTATTAACACCAAAGAAGGATGGAACATGGGGAATGTGCAGCGATAGTAGAGCAATCAAACTATAATCAAGTATAGGTTTCCAATACCTCACCTTGATGATATGATGGATGTGCTTGTTGGATCTAGGTATTTCACCAAGATTGATCTTGAAGTGGCTACCATCAGATTCAAATCGAGAGAAGGAGGCGAGTGGAAAACAACACTAAAGACAAGAAATGGATAATATGAGTGGTTGGTGATGCCATTCGGGTTATCAATACACCTACTACTTTTATGAGGTTGATGAACACCGTGTTGCGGGAGTATAATGGTAAGTTTGTTGTGGTTTATTTTGATGATATCTTGATCTCTAGTAAAACTAAGGAAGAACATTTGAGGCATCGAGGTGATATTCGAAGTGTTAATAAAAGAGAAACTATATGCAAATATGAATAAGTACACATTTATGCAAGAGAGTTTGGTATTCTTGGGCTTTATTATTTTAGCGAGATGGGGTACAAATGAACTCGAGAAAAGATAAAGGCAATTATTGAATGGCTTACTACATGGAGTATAACAGAGGTAAGAAGATTTCATGGTTTAGAAACATTTTACAGAAATTTTATTAAAAATTTCAGCGGTATAGTAGCACCTATAACAGATTCTATGAAAGGAAGGGAGTTTTTTTTTTTTTTTTGGACAAAGGCGGCCGAGCATAGTTTTCGGTTCTTGAAGAAGAAGGTGCGAAGCATCCATTTTGGCACTACCAAATTTTGATGAAGTGTTTGAGGTTGATTGTGACACCTCACATTTTGGTATTGGTGTTGTTCTAAGTTAATGTGGAAAGCGGTAGCTTTCTTTAGTGATAAACTAAATGAGGTAAGAAATAACTACTCTACTTATGATGTGGAATTTTATGCAATTTTATAAGCATTAAGGCATTGGAGGCATTACTTAGTGACTAAGGA
Organism: Taxus wallichiana var. yunnanensis; assembly: GCA_018340775.1. NCBI lineage: Eukaryota > Viridiplantae > Streptophyta > Pinopsida > Cupressales > Taxaceae > Taxus > Taxus wallichiana. Next base: position 905,059,235 of record CM031239.1, read on the forward strand.
GTATGTGTTATTTATAGACCACATAGCCCTGAAGTATGTGAAAACACAAAAGAAGTTGAATAGTAGGCATGCAAAGTGGGTATCATTTTTACAGGGTTATACTTTTTCTCTAAAACATAAATCAGGAAAAAAAAATCAAGTTGTAGATGCATTGAGTAGGTGTGTGACTTTGTTTACCACTATGGAAAACAAGGTGGTGGGTTTTGAAGCAATAAATGGTTTGTATTCCTCTTATATTGATTTAAAGGATATTGTTGAGAGGTTAAATCATCCATTGTCACATAATGCAGGAGATGTCCTGGATGAGTACATTTTACAGGATGGCTATCTATTTAAGGGACGCCAACTATGTATTCCAGTTGGGTCTATAAGAGAGAACATAGTAAAAGAGTTGCATAGTGGAGGATTGGCTGGGCATTTTGGTAAAGATAAGACGATAGCCTTGGTAACAGAGAAATACTATTGGCTGAAGTTGAAAAGAGATGTGATAAGATATGTGGAGAGGTGTCAAAATTTTCAAGTCTTGAAAGGCCATGCATAGAATAGAGCGTTGTATATGCTGTTTTCTATTCCTAAAGGGTCGTAGACAAATATGAGTATGAATTTTGTTTTGTGATTACAAAAACACAATGAGGTAATGACTCAATTTTTGTGGTTGTTGATATATTCTAAGATGGTTCATTTTATTTCCTACAAGAAAACAAGTGATGTGATAGGCGTAGCACATTTTTTGTTGAAAGAAGTTGTTCATTTTCATGGTGTTCCAAAAACCATTACTTCAGATAGGGACACAAGGTTCTTAAGTCACTTCTAGCGAACTTTATGGAAGAAATTGTGAACTCAATTATAGTTTAGCAGTTCCTATCATCCTTAGACTGATGGGAAAATAGAGGTGGTAAATCAGAGTTTGGGAAACCTGTTAAGGTGCATCATTGGGGAAAATCCGAAACAATGGGACTGATCATTACCATAAGCTGAGTTTGCATATAACAGTTCCATAAATAGATCCACAGGAAAGTCTCCATTTTTAATTGTGTATGGGAGTAATCCAAATGGGGTGTTAGATTTGGTATAAATACCCAGTTGATGGCATAGTTAGTGATGATGCTGAAGTATTTTCCGAACATATACAACAATCGTAGGAAGAAGTGTGGAAGAATGTGCATAATAGTAAGGAAAAGTATAAAGAAATAGTTGATGTGCAAAGATGGAGAAAGGTATTTCCAGTTGGTGAGTCGGTTATGGTATATCGTGGAAGGAAAGGTTTCCAAGAGGAACCTATAAGTACATGAAGATTGGTCCCTACAAAATCATGAAAAAATAAACGATAATGCTTATGAGGTAGAATTGCCAGGGAATTTTGATATTTCTCTAGTGTTTAATGTTTCAGATTTGTATTCTTTTCATGGGGATGGTGTAGAAGGGGATTTTATTGATGAAGTAGTAGATTAGAGGTAGCAGGTTCGGTGAAGAAGAAAGAATAAGTGGATCATATTCTAGATAAGAAAACAATGGACACGCGACATGGGAAATACAACAAATATTTGGTACATTGGAAAGGACTGGAACAAGAGGAAAATACTTGGGTCACAAAGTGGGAGATTAAGAAGTTGGATGCTAGATAAATGGAAGTAGTTTGAAGAAGACAACTTACAGGAGCTGCGTTTTTTTTCAAGCAAGGGAGAATGATGTGCTAGAATTAGCAGGAACTTGACAAGGTCATAACTTGAGCTCCGGGTGTCTGTTTGAGTCCATTTTTTTGAAACCACATGTTTCAATGATATGAACACAGTGGAAAATAGACCTACCAATTTTGGAAAAAATTCAACACATTTTCGGGCCCTAAATCCACCATTTTGAGGATGAAAATTAGGATTTAAGTTATAGTTCAGTTTTTTCCTATTTTTGGGCATTAATTAATTTTAGTCTATTAGTTGCATTATGAGTTAGAATGTTGGAAATTCCTCTAATTTAGTGATTTAGAAGATCGGTGGGGTTTACGTGGAATAAGCGTGTGAACTTACTAAGAATAAGAGGTTCTAGTAAATTGCTAAAAATAGTAATTTCCGCCACCTAGAGTAGATTTAGTCAGAGTTAGTTAGAGTTTACTTGGAAACTCGAGTTGGGAGTTGTTTTCCTATTTAGGAAACATTATAATTCATTATTCAATAACGAAGGAGGATATCTATTTTCTTGAATTCATATTATTTGTAGTAAATCAAGTTGGTTAGAATTTGGCTACATTAACATGTCGTAGATATGTATGCTTTCCTTCATTTTCAATTGTTTTTTTTTGTTATTTATATCATTTGAAATTTTTATTTTCCTTCTTATTGATTGCTCAAATTATGTAGGACTACTCGATTATAAAATGGATCCCCAAAATACATATGCATCAATAAATGCTTCTCTGGAAATAACCCACTAGCACAAACAAAGAGAATTTTTTTCACATACTTCCTATAAAAGAATTTTCTCCATTTCATGATGGATGAAATATATAAGGTAGATTGAATTTCAGGTCAAAAATTCGTAGCTTTAACACCAATAGAGGGAGTGGAAAGGTATTCAAATTTTATATCATTATTAAGGATGAAGAACAAATATGTTATTTGTTTCAATGAACAAGTGGATAAACATTATGATAATATCTAAGTTGGAAATGTGTATACAATTTCGAATTGAATATTGTAGAAGGAAAGTAAAAAACCTAAAAATATCCCATACTAATACGAAATATTGTTGCATATCATGTCACTCATGGAATATTCTTCTATTTATGATGACTCTATTCCATTTAACAAGTTTCACTTGGTTTTGATAATTGAAATAAGCAACATGGAAAAGGTTGTTCAATGATAGAAGTACTTGGAATTGTTGCATTTTTTGTTGAACTTGAAACACTATTTAGGATGGATGGTTCAAAAGTGAAGAAGAGGGCGATAAAATTTAAAAATACGTCTGATTACACCATCGATGTTACGATTTGGGGTGATTACTTTGTGACGTATAGTTCTGAAATCCAATGCCTCATTAACTTCGCCCACATCCTTTATTACTTTCAAGTGTGTTCACATACATTAATTTTATTGATTTTTTTGGGAATACTATCAAACACTAAGATGTATATAAATCCAAGTATTGCTGAAATAACTATATTGAAAAATTGGTGTGAGGAACATGGAAACATTTAAGGTGGTCGAGTATCTAACAAGAAAAGATGAACTTGGTGTAAAACCCACATTTTACACACACAAATACAACAGTAAAAATGATAGAATAATTTGTTTTTGACTTACATTGCTCACTACACAATGCCACAAGGACTCCAAGTAAATAAAGTCAACAACACATACGATGCTGACACAGATATCGACTCACATAGACACCTAACAACACCATATACATATCAATGCCACACTTTACTCAATGAACAAATACTAGTAATGACTCAACCACAAGAAAAGGGACTCGAGGATTAGCAAAACCACAACACATCATTACCATGATTACATCTTCGTTACAATTAACTTTAAAATAAAATAAAATTGTAAGTATAATTTTCTTCTTTTTTCACATACTGATTCATAAGATCATTCCACATTTAACTTACAGTTTGACCATTTAAGTTTTCTCTTTATCCCTTATGAAAATCTCCATATTTACATAATTAGTTCCTACCTCTCTCGTTCTTATGCTAAAAGTTTGTTTCTCAAAATATGTTTAGTTGACATTTAATTTTACCCTCATTATGCGAGGGGACCCACCATAAGTTGTCAAGGGAGAAATAATACGACTCAAAGGAGGTGAAGGTTCAATTTTATCTTTCCTATAAACTCCTTCCATTCGAAGCACATTTGTTCTCGTACTATGGTTTTTTTAGTTCCAAATTTAGTTTGATTCAATTAAGCATTTACATGACATAATTTTATTTTTTTGGACTTTATATTGGCTCAAATGCCTAGTCCCACCAAGAACAAATTGTAACAATTCTTAAAAAAAGTCAATGCTTAACTCAACCATAAAGACTTCAACTGAAAAATTTGTTCCTAAACCATTATCACATATACTCTTGTTTTTCATTTCATTTACATTGTTTCTTATGTCTCTTTTTGGCGTCACTTTTTAACATAAAGTGTTACGAAAGTACTCATCCAACATTTGGAAGAATAAAATGATTGGAAGAACTATAACTACACACGAACCCCAAGTTAACCTCCTAATCAACTGAGGTTTGGTTTGATTCCAATTGCACCTAAGGATCTACACCTCAACTATATATGGATTTTAAGGTGAGAGGACATATTTATGCTAAACCACCTTCAAGAAAAGACCAAGGTGTTATGTTGATAGAAACCAAGGTAACACATCTAGATGAGAGGAACTAAAGAGTTTATTAACAAGAGTATAAGTCATAGAAAAATATTTCACTCTCTCCATTTGTGTCGTCTGGGGTCCCACAAGGAATTCATTCGATGATAAGAAAAATTCTAGATCTAACTTTGTAAGACTTATTAGTCCACTAGGATACTAAGGGATTAATAGTTCTACTTACTCCATAAATGGTAAGGTTACACCACATAGTCGTTGCTTCGAACAAGGACTCTTAAGGTGACTTCAAGGTGGTCTTCACCACTCAACACGGTGTCGGACCTAAAGAGAAGACATTCTCCTTGTGGTTACCAAAACTAGAAGGAAACCACATACTCCGGATAAAGTTGGACCATGTCATTCCTAAAATATGGGTTCACGACAATGTCGCTAAACATAACGACTATGATGGTAAACTCAAACTAGGGGTTTTATTTACCTAAACTAGGAGGTTCCATCAAGTGCAAAGTTTAAGTTCATTCTACGGTTTCAATTTATTCTATGGTAAGAAGGATCACACATGAAGACATGTTATGCACGAATCTTATACTAGGGTTGAGTGTTTCGATTAAATCTCTTTATTACATTTACAAGGTAAGAATACAACACACTAATTAATTAATCATTTATTGAACACTGAAAATGCACTACAAGATATTAAATTCAAATTCATTTACCATATATATATCAAACCTTTTTACCATACGTAACTATGAATCAAATTGAACCTATGATTAAATGCACATTTCCTAAGATATCCCTAAAACTAGCATCTCTTACATATTAGGAAAATTTAAATATGACTTTTCCGTAACATGATAGTACATTAGACATATATTCATTTTAAAATGACCTATATAAATTAAAATAATAAATAAGGAATTACACATCGCCTTTTCGCCATCATTCTTGCATCCTACAAAACCACTTGAGCATGAAATCAACAATAAATCAATGGCATGGAATCTTCCCTAATGTAACATAATTAATTTCTTTAGTTTCCCATTTACATATAATAATAATACTAATTTTCATTTGAAAGAAAAGGTTTAGAAACATGTATTCATTTCACTTCATTTTGTAACCAAGGAGAGAGGAAGAAAAAGTAAGAGAGAGAAACATCATTTTGTCAAAATTTCTATTTCACACAAGTTATGCTATAGAGTTCCAAAAAGTTATTTACATTTGTCAAAAGTTTTCATGATGGTTTGGCAACTGATAGGGTCCTACAACTTTCTTTTACCTTTTCTGCTAGCTACAAAAACATTAAAATCAGGCTTGGAGGCTAAGAAACCACTATCAAATATTGTCCTCTAATGAGAAAACACACCCTCGGTAAGTTTCTACGTTTCCTCCTATATACAAAGAATTCACATGAACTGAGAGAATTTTGAACTAGCAAATGGTTTAGAAATGGCGACAAGCTTTCGGAGCCTCCAGTCGTAATTGGTCCAATTTGACCTAGTCAACTTACGAGTGATTTTACGAGTGATGGAGGCAACTTTGTTAGCGTAGTTTCTGTAGTTTTGGATGTAGAATGTCTGCGCAGTAAGCCTAAATTTGCTTTGAGAAAGGCTGATCTCTGACCAAAATCAGACGGTTGTAAATCTGCAAAATGAAAAGGTGGAAATGTTGGGATCCACACCTCTGGCTTGGAATAAGATTCTCCAAAGCCCTAACATCAAAGTGGGTCCGCATTCTCCTCAAAAAGGTCAGTTCAAGTGGGAAAAGGACAGTGAAGGTGCCACTGCTGTTGGTCCCAGATGGCTGTGTTGATAGGGCTTTGAGCAAAGCGAATCTCTCCCTTGTTGGTAAGTTTCTTGGCTCTAGACCTAATATTGATTTTATTAGAAAATGGGCTCTGAGAAAGTGGAAACCTAAGGGGGATTTGAGTATTACCATCATGCCACGTGGTTTTTTTTTTTGGAAAAATTTAATCAGCAAGCTGATTTGGAATCGGTGCTTCTAGGAGGACCATGGTGGCTGGGTAATATGGGCCTCTTTTTGAAAAAATGGTATCCTGGATTTGACCCTAACATTGAAAATATAAACACCATTCCAATCTGGTGTAGGCTCCCTAGGCTACCATTGCATTTTTGGGATGATGAAATTCTGCTTAACATTGCTAAGTCCTTAGGTGCTCTGATCGAGCTGGATGGGCCCACGAGAAATAGATCCATACTTGCTTTTGCTCAATTCTGTATTTCTTCTGAAATGGAGCAGGAATTACCGGAACACATCATTTTAAAATCTAGGTATGGGGTGTGGACTAAAAAGATTGATTTTGAAACTTTTCATTTGAGATGTAAACACTATCATCGCATAGGACACTCCACCAAAAGATGTCCTAGGATTGTGACAGCGGAAGCTGAACAACCTGTGGATGGCTCTGTCTTGAATAAGGAATGTAGAGCTCTTCAAACTGATGCCAAAGTCCCTAATCAGACGGAGTTGGACTACAATAGAAAAGGAAAAAAAAGGGGTTTTAGAACTCAAATAAGGAAGCATTTGGTCTGGCATCCTAAAACCCCAGTAGCAGCTTTGCTTTCTACACCTAGCAAAGAGGACTTGGAAAATCCTGTAAAGGTGTCCATGGTGGTGAATGAGCAAGAAGGATCTGTGAAGATTAATATAGTCCCAAATGATCAATATCAGAACAAAAGGAAACTGAGATAGTTAAACCTCTGGGTAGCATTGAGGAAATATCGGACAAGGGTAGTATGGATTTCAAAGAAAATCTATAGAATAACACTCCTAGGGGAGATGGTATATTATCTACAGATTTACCTCCTTGTTCCAGCAACAGGTCAGTAGTTTCACCTACTTGCTACAACATCAGAACAGTTGATCCACACTCAATTGACAAGAATCAGAAGGAGCGTGAAGAGGGAGAAGTTACGCCTGTCAAAGTGGATGAGGATCTAAATTCTGGATTCACAAAGGTCATTTCAAAAAAGAAAAAGAGAATGAAAGGATTTGAAATGATCCCAGAATCACTTTACAGTGATAAGAAAAAGAAAAAGGACAACTGGGATGCCTCAACATCCAGAACTACTAGATCTTCTGCAAGAAGACTAGTAGACTTTGGAGGTAGTTCTAAAAGAGGAAGGCCCTCAAAAAAGGCTCTTAGATCTAAGAGAACTGAGAGAGACATTGCAGATGGCATTCAAAGTCAATTGAACCATCAGGCAATCCCAACTCCCAATCATTCCAAATGAAGATTATTTCTTGGAACATCCGAGGTCTAAATGGAAACTCCAAGCAGAGAATCATCAAGGAGTTACGGGATTCTAGTAGTCCTAGTATTTTGATTTTGCAGGAAACTAAGATGAAAGCTAAGATCCTTGAAACTAATAAAAAGAGTTTCTGGGAAAATTTTGAAATGGTGGCTGTAGACTCTCAGGGGGCCTCTGGAGGACTGGCTACTCTTTGGGATAAAAGGCATTGTACTAGTACGGTTCTTAATGCTAGCACTACTCATCTCGCAATCAAATTTCTGGCTATTGAGAATAATGGTGAATGGATACTTTGTCTAACATATATGCCCCTAATACAGTGAGTGGGAGAAGAAAACTTTGGGCTGATCTTAAAACCTTTAGAAATCAGTATAGTACAACTAACTAGCTTATAATGGGGATTTTAACTCCCCTCTTAACCCAGGTGAAAAGTATGGAGGAATCTCCAACTTTTCTACAGGTATGGAGGATTTTGCTGATTTTATTTCGAACATAATCTTTTAGATGTGGATCTCCATGGGAATAAATACACCTGGAATAATAGAAGGTTGAGAAAAGATCTTATCTAGGTGAGATTGGATAGGGCACTAATTTCAGCGAGCTGGATTCTCAGCCAAGACTTTCACCTCTCCTCCTTGCCTAGAGTTGGATCGGATCACAATCCGATTGCTTTAAATCTTCTCAATTGGACTAAACCCATCAGAAGCTCATTCAAATTTGAAAAGATGTGGATGGAACATGACAACATCTACGAAAAAATAAAAGAATGGTGGGGATGGAATGGTGTAGGCACTGCACAATATAGATTGATTCAAAAGCTCAAGAATGTTAAAAAGCAAGTTAAAATTTGGAATAAAAGAGTTTTTGGCAATGTGTTTGATATTGAAAAGAAGTTAAAACAAAATCTCAGGATTTGGAAATTAAAATGGATACAATGGCGAGATTTTTGAAGATCAAACTTATGAAAAGAATATTCTTTACGAGTTGCATACGATTTGGTAGAGAAGAATCTTTATGGAGACTTAAATCTAGAGCTATCTGGCTTAAAGAGGGAGATAGGAACATGAAGTTCTTTCATATGACCATCGCTGAAGCACAGAGCTTGCAATAGGATCATGGAAGTGGCTAAAAGTAATGGAAATACTATAAAAGATCCCATTAGCATCAAGGAAGAAGCGCTTGATTTCTATAAAAAGCTTCTTGAGGAGAGGAATATCATCAATGCTGAGGCTATTTCTTTTATGTTGGAGGCTATTCCCCAAGGCAAAATTGAGGAACAGAGATTTAGAAATGTCACCAAAGCTATCATGCTTGAAGAACTACAAAAGGCTGTTTTTACTTTAGAAGGTGACAAGGCTCCAGGACCGGATGGTTTCTCCATAATTTTTTTTCAGAAATTTTGGGAAATTTGTTCGGATGATCTTCTCAGAGCGGTGAATGAATTCTACAGAAATAGAAATATTTTGAAAGAGCTGAACAACACTCACATTGTGCTGGCCCCAAAAAAAATGGATGCTAAAGACTTCAAAGACTTTAGGCCCATCAGCCTTGTGAACGCTATCTACAGGATTTTCACAAAAATAATTGCTACAAGGCTCCAATTCATTATGAATGATTTAATCTCTAGGCAGCAGAGTGGGTTCATCAAAGGTAGGATTATTCAAGATGGAGTGATTATGGTTCATGAGACCATTCATTCTATGGAGAATAATAAAAAAGCAAATATGGCTCTTAAGCTTGATATGAATAAAGCCTTTGACAAGGTTTCTTGGGTTTTTCTTGACAAAGTCTTAACTAAATTTGGTTTTCCAGACAAATTTAGAAAAATTATTAAGGCTTGTATCTCTACGGTCAGATTTTCAGTGGTGGTTAATGGTGAGCCTATGGGTTTTTTCACTAGCAGCAGAGGGATTAGGCAAGGGGACCCCATCTCCCCCTTCTCTTCATTCTTATGGCTGATAGCCTTAGTAGAACAATTGGTAAAGTAGTCAATGACAGTCTTTTGAAAGGCTCAAAGCCCACTTCCATCAGCCAAGCTATCTCCCATCAACAATTTGTGGATGATACTATCCTCCTTCTTTTGGCTTCAGTCATTGAAGCTAAGGCTACCAAGGCTATTCTGCAGCTCTACGAATCTGCTTCTGGGCAAGAGATCAATTATGATAAAAGCTCCATTTTCTTCTTCAACACTCCTGAAGAAAGACAGCTTAAAATTGCTAAAATTGGGTTGTAATATAAGCACGCTTCCAGCCACTTACTTGGGCCTTCCTCTCGGCACTAAAAAAGTCTCTAGCAAGGTGTGGGATGAGCTTTTGGAGAGATTTAAGAGAAAAATGGCTGGTTGGAAAGGAGCCATTTTGTCTAGTGCTGGTAAGTGCCTGCTCATTAAAAGTACTCTCCAAAATCTTCCCATTTATATCATGTCACTCTTCAAGATCCCCTCTTCCTTCAGAGAAAAGATTGAGAGGATTCAAAAAAATTCTTATGGCAGGGCATGGAAGAGAAGTTTAAATTTCACTTAGTTTCTTGGGATAAGGTTTGTACCCCAAAATATATGGGAGGATTGGGTATAAAAGACATCGAGAAAATGAATGAGGCTCTCATTGCAAAAATGGGCTAGAGAATGCTTTCAGAGAAACAACCCTGGATTGATTTAATCAAAGCTAAATACCTAAATCAACAAACTATCTATTCTTTCCTACAAGATGAGCACCTCCCCTATGGTTCCATTTTTTGGAACAATCTAGTTAAGAGTAGAAATTTCATTAAGCAGGGCAATAAATGGAAAGTGGGTGATGGTTGGGATATAAATTTCTGGGAGGATAACTGGTTTAATGGAAATCTTATGGATAGTTTTGTTATTGTTAAGAATAGTCTTGTAAACAAATATGGCATTAAAATCAAGGATTATATTGAGGGAAATGGCAATAGAAAGAAATGGAAAAAACTATCAGTGGAGCGAGATGATCTGGTACAAATTATTTCCTCCCTTCAAGTTCAGTTAGATCTTATTCCCTTAAGTCAACTGGATACTAAGGATGAGCTGGTCTAGCATAATTCCATTGATGGGGATTATTTTGTCAAAATTGGATATAACACTTTCTTCGACAGTAGTCAATCTGAGTTCAATTGGAATAGGATTTGGATGGCTGAATTAACTCCTAAAATAAATTTCTTCCTTTGGCTGGCTATCAGAGGCAAGATTCTTACCACTGAAAAACTGATGAGAAGAGGTTTTATAATGCCTAATAGATGTCATCTCTGTAAAAAAGACTCTGAGGATATCAGTCATTTGTTTATCCATTGTGATTATGCTACCAGAATATGGAGTTTTTCCCTCTCTAAATTTGAAGCTCTATGGGTGGTGCCAAAAGATTTCAATCAGCTATGGACTCAATGGAACCCACCCTATAGACATTGTGTTGTCAGAAGGATCTGGAAGCTGGCTATCCCTCATATCATTTGGAGGATATGGAAGGATAGAAATGATATTATTTTTAGAAATAAGAATTAGAACTATAAGCTCAGTATTGGTAAAATTTCTAATGATATCAAAGAGAATATAGCTAGATTTAAACCCCCTAAGAATAAGAGTTATCCAGAAAATGAAGAGTATGTCTTATCCAGTGGCGAGATAGGGAGTCACATCGTGTGTGTAATCCCGAGTAATAGTATTGATAGATCTTTGATTAAATGGCATCCTCCTAATTTTAACTGGTATAAGTTGAAATTTGATGGGGCCTCTAAGGGTAACCCTGGGACTACGATAGGGGGAGGAGTGATCCGGGATCATAAAAGTAACGATTACTACGTATCTTTGGTAAAATGGGAATTCAAACCAATCACTTTTCCAAAGCATTATCTACGCTTTATGGGGCACGAGAATTTCCTAGAATCATAATATCCAAAACTTCATTCTTGAAGGGGACTCCTGAATATCATTAATCATCTTAAGCGGTGCTCACCTCCAAGTTGGAACATCAAGGATTTTATCTCGGTGTCCATAAGTATCTCCCAAACATTCACTAATATCCGGATCATACATAGTTACTAGGAGGATAACAAGTTGGTAGATGCATTGGAAAATTATGGCATTAATGTTAACCACATTTTTGGGATAATAATAGCATCCCTAAACAGCTTCAAAGCATCATTCAAGCGGATATCTATAAACATGCAAATTCAAGAGTTGGGATATGATCATTGGAAGTGGATTAATAAAGCTCCCACACATGCTAACTTTAAAACTAATCTTATACAAATCTTGTCAAAAAATCAAGTTTGTATGATGGATAATGGAAAGTTCAAGTGGATTTATATTGAAAGGAAAGTCACGCATGCGGGCAACATTGTGCTCTATACAATCTGGCTGCAAATCTCTATGGATCCCCAAGGCAGAAATAATGTTAATGATGATAGGGAGTGGGCTGGCAAAAGGGCCGTAGTTCCCACATGTGAACTTCCGAGTTCAAATCAGCAGTCACACGGGTATTTGTGGGAAAAGAAACGGCTATTCTCATTAGCATTTTCACTGCGCGAATAATAATAGCAAAAGGTGGATTGGTATTAGCGCTCTTAAGGTTTCTAATATTTTTTGCAAGTAGTTAAGCATGGTGATAATGGGGGACCTTCTTGCCAGATCGAGCCCAGCGCGGATCCGGATTGGAGGGATAATGTGGAGCTTTGGAATATTCTAAGCTAGGGAGGTATCACCAACTTTATGGAGAAGGTTCAGGGCCATGATCAAAGTATTTCAGTGTGTTTTGCAAAAGATTGGAAGGATCACTGTTGAGTACGGGGAGAAGATTATAATCAATGAGGAGCTGATAGCTGAAGTGACTGGCCTTGGCATGGACGGAGAACATTTTTTTAATAAAAGGGTTGACAGAGAAGCTGAGGAGAGGAGATTTGTTGAGGGAACCGAGAAGCTGGTCTTTGTCATGGCAGGCTCGCTTGTCGGTCGATCCCCTCACCTTATGATGAGGTTACCCGCATGATGGTGTGTTTCATTTCTTTGGAAGGGAGGTTCGTCTTGTGCACTGCTAAACATGTTGTCTTCCTCAATCATTTTCGCAGGAATCACATGGTTTGTTTCCCCCACTATCTGTTTATCTCTCTTGAATGCTCCATTTTAGAGTTTCAAAATCATGCTCATGTTGTTCCTTTGCACCAGGGGCTAATTTTCCTCTTTGTATAAATTATGTCTTCTTTGGTCTCCTGGCCTCCCTTCCTCCCCTGGCTTTGTTCCCCCTCTGCTGTTTCTGCGCCGCCTTGACCCCCATCTCTACACACTCTGTCCCCGCCACTGCTGCTGTCACCCCTCTCTCAACCTTCCCAGCTCCATCTCCCATTCCCCCCACCTCTACCCCCACCCCCTTTGCTTCCACTTTGGCGGACTAGTTACCAAGTCCTCAGGAGATTGAATCTTGATATCCCTGCTTTGGGGAAGGGTCCTCAGGAGATTGAAACTTCCCATAACCTCCTTCATATTAGCGGTGCTAGTTCTCAGGAAGAACATATGGAGAGCTCCACAAAAAGGCTGGAGGCCTTAGAAGCTGACATGAAGCTATTGAGGGAAGAGGTTAAAAACATGGCAAAACAAAAAGGTAAGAGGAAGAAGGAGGAGGAGGTGGCTATGGATAATAGCCAAATTGATGATATTTACAAGAAACTGAACTCCTTAGACTCCTGTTTAGGGAAGGCCAAGACTTGCCATGATTATAACATGGCCATTTTTACTACTATTCAGGAGTTCATTGAGCAACATGTCCGAAGTGTCTCCAATCTCAGCGGGGTTCTGGCTACCCTTTGGGGGACTGATAAGGAAAGTAAAAGGACCATTTCTCAGCTAGATGTTATTGATTCTGCCCACATGACGACCTTGGGGATGTTCAAATCTTGGAAAACTATCAAATCCACCATCGAAAAAGCCACCAAGAAGTAATTGGGGGTGCTTTTGCTGCACTTCTGTGTAATTATTGCTTTTTTTTGCTGTTGTTTTGCTACTTTTCTGCAGTTTTCACTCTGTTTTGATTTTGTATTGGTAGCTTCTCTTTGGCTACTTTGGGCTTCATTGACCCATCTAGATTTTGATCCTTTTTGTTCTAGTTCTCTTTCCTATTCTGGCTTCTAGGCCCTCTTTTGTTCTCAAGGGTATAGTCCCTTTCAAAAAACTATTTGCCAATAATAAAAAAACTTACAACCAAAATCTTATAAAATGGCTTTGCAAACTATCGAGAAAAGTTTTTTTCCTCAAACCGAATGTTCCACTCAATTTTCAGTAAAACTAGCAGAGGTTTGTGAAGATGGATAAGCATTTCTTTGTCTAGGATTCAAATGGCGGTTCAAAAGGAAAGCCAATTTTTTTAGTTTTAGTAGATTCCTTTAACTACAAAATGGTGTAACATTGCTCCCAAAGAGTAGAGAATCAAAAAGATCAAAAATGATCATTCGGGGTCAATCCAAATATTAAGGCAACTCTTCACATAACAAGGTAGATGAATAAATCTTAACACCCCCTTTCCCGAGTTACGAAGGTTACTTTGCAAGTATCGAGAAATAATTTTTTTATCTATTTAAACAAGGAGATGGTCAACATATTTACTGGGAATTCAACTTCATCTTGTCAATAAAACAATATTGTAGTGATCTAGTTTGGTCAGGAAGTTTTCTAAATCACCTCAAAATGAGGTTTGAAGTTCATGGTTGGCTATATTATGGTTATTTTGATTGCGTGAGTTATGATACAACATTTTATTGTTTTGTAACAAGTTGATATAAATAATTAATTTTATGATAATTCTAAGTTTTTTAAAATTATATTTCGTCGCAAATGAAAAACTAAAGTATGAGAATTATGAAAGACATGGAAAGATGAACCATGCTTGGAGGAACGAAGCCTATCAAACCCATGAGATTGAGTTCAACGAGATCACTTGGGAATTTCGTCAAACATTTCACAAGCATCGATCTACCCTCCATGACGACACATAAATCTTCTTGATCCCTTGAAAATATAAAACAATATAATTTCCCATTATGTTTTGATGATGGACTAAGGCCTGATCAAGGCTACATACTACACATGAGCTGGAAGAATGTTGGCAAAGTTTTATGGAGCCTAGAACACATTTTTCACTTGTGTTTCCTTAGAATTTTCAAAATTCTTTTAACGCCTCCAAACACTCCTATGAATTTGTTGAGGCTAAAAAAATCTCTGATAAAAGGAATATTATAGGCGTACGTCCTCCTAGTTTACCAAGATGCTGAACCCAAATGACAAGATAAGAATGAAGAACTCCCTTTTAAGCATTAAAACAAATAGTTGACAACCTTACACATGCATGATTATCTTGTCTGTAGCATCCTAAAAAAATAAACAACCAACAATCCTTCCACATAGCCCCAATCTGGAACGTGAGAAGAATATACAGGGGAGTTGAGAGGTTGGCTCCAAAACCACAAAAGCAATTAGCAGAAAATTCTCACGGGTATTTACTACAAACCCAAAACCGAGCCTATAGATAATAATGAAAACCATACACAACATTTTTCCTAGGGCAGGCCAAATACGACTCTAGTTTTCACATTAGCCTGCACATCTATCAAATCAATAGCAACTACAACATTTCATACTATTCCTTTATCATTTTGGATTTTTTTAATAAAAACCACTACTCCTGAGATCCCATTTTGACACAAGCTGGGAGGGTAGAGGAATAAAAATTTGTGGAGACCTGGATCTACACTTTCCCATAACATTTTCTTTGAAAGTTTCTAACACTTTTCAATGAACTCATTTATGTATATCCTGTAATAGTTGCAATCCACTAGCCCACATTTCAAGAGTTTAGTCAAACATTTCACATGTTAGCACATGCTTCCACGTATTTTTACATACATATCTACAGAGCACCTCAAACTACAACATCGGATAAAAATTCTCATTTTGGTGTACATGATGGGACCTTTGCTTGAAGAAAAATACCTCAAAGGGATGGGGTATCAAGAGAATGCCACGTTTTCAGGAATGCACAAGGGACTTGCAACTAAAATAACCTGTTCAGATCACCCATGCTAGCAAAAACGTAGTCAAAGGAAAATAAAAACTTTGGAACATGAATGGACATCCACCAGAGCATACAGGAGAACAACCTTTTCAAAGTTCTAGATGCAGGCACCATGGAAGAAATGTATGCAGGGAAGAGAAGCTACAACCAGGAGGAATAAGATTCTAATAAAATCCTAAAAAGAGGAAACCATGGTCCTTGGTGTTATGTCATTGCTGCAACCATCCATTTTCTGCTAAATTTGCAATGCTAACTTGGGTTTCTATGTGGTTGAGGCACTTGGATAAAAAATAAGGTGCTTTTATTATCATGCAAGGAAAAATGATAGGCCTGACTGGCCATTAAGGCTGCCCATGTGCCTTCACATGGGGTGGGAGGGGGATCATCTACTTTCTTCACATCAAACATCACGCAACCCACCTTCTCTAACTTTTTAAAAAAAAAAATTTATTTTAATTCTTTTTTTTTTTCTTTTCTACAGTCGTTCATTGTGCACTACACTTGGGGTTCATAATTCTTTCCAAAATATATCTCTAAGATATTTTTGGTGGATCTCTTAGCTTTAAAAAAACATATTGGATATTGCTAATAGGAACTATCATTTATATTGACAAAATGGATTATTTTACTTAGTTTTCTTTCCCATCGAATCACACAAGCACTCCATATAATATGATGACTAGAAAGAGATATGAAGGAATATTGATTTTCTCCGCATGTGATATGGTTTCTATAGGTTGTGATTATTGGCACTTATTTAGGGTTGAAATTGCAGACCATGATGGAATTTTATGGGCAACATTATATGATGATGCAGGTAAAGAATTACTTGGTGCAACAATGAAGGAAGCATTGACTAGGTTCACAAAACTCCATTGCACATATGTCATCTCAATACTATGATAATCTTCCATCAATTTTTGTTCACATTACATATTCGAACGGACACATTCAACTATCTTCCCGGTTGAAATCTAATGTTGTCAAAGCATAAAAAGTTGATTATTCTTCGGAGAGTAAATTTACTATAGGGTTAGTTAATAAGACTTTAGTAAATTTCCTATTGTGTGTATTTTCCATTTTTGTAATGAACTAAGTAGAATAAGTTGTCCTTAAATACTATTTTGATATTATTATGCCCTCAATTTATATAACAAATATATAATCTTCACGTATGGGATTTTCTATTTCTTTAAATACCCCAACCCTTGTAAATTCATGTGGTAAATTTTTATATTCATCTCATGTTTTGAAATTTCAGCTTCCTCTTCGATATAGGTTCTCTATTATTTAATTTGATGTTGAGTGTTTCTTTGATGTGGTTATAACCTTGTAATTTGTGACAAATTTAGAATATTTGACTATGGAATTTTATATCTACTTATGTACCTACTTTGGCATAGTTAAGTTCTTATTCACTATTATTAGTGTGGTTGCAATCTAGAAATTTATGTATGTTTTAAAAGATATAATAATTGATTGTTTTATGTGGCACTTTATATGATTATCATTGATTTGTTTATTATTATTGTAGATGTCAGACCCAAATTTTGTTATTTCTCAAATTGTGACACCAACACAAAATGAAAGATATCAATACCATGATAATGTGGTCAATCAAATCAATCAAACCGACTATATTACATGTTACTATGATCCAAACCGCATCAACATTCCTCAAAGAAATTTATGTAGTGATCAACAATGTGAGAAACCTATAGTTTAGAGGAAACTATTATATGTCCATCTCAACAAAAACCCACTCACCGATACATTCCATGTTAGACCATTGTGGGTTCATTTGTGTCATCTTCCAATGCAATGTTTAGAGGAAGAAAGCATGATTACGATTGGAAATGATTTATGAAAATGTTTGGACATTGATTCCAAAACTAAACTATATACCCACACTACTTGTGATTGTATTTTTGTAGATCTGTATACCTCGGTTTATTTAACGGCCTCGATGGAACTTAGGATGTTTGATTGAATTTAGTATCAACCTTTGGATTATGAAGGGTTACCCTTTAGATGTAGGAAATTCTTCGGTCTTGGTAAATTAGCTTAGACTACAAGAGTGTGAAGAATAATGTGAATGGTAGGGTTTCTTGGTGGAAGGATTCTCAACAAAATATGTTGGTTATGGGAAATGATAATAATTACTCGTCAAAGGATTTAGATATCGATGAATGTGAGACTCGAGTTTTGTAGGGAATCCTGATCCCTCTCTTGATGTGGGGGTTGGTGGGACAGTCTTATCTCAACCTACTTTGGATAACCCGCCCCCTTCAAGAATGACCTATGATGTCATTTAAAAGATATTTTGTTGAAGAAATAAAATCTTGGGAACATCAACAGCTTGGAGGTCTTGGTTCCAATACATTCAGATGAAAACTTGAATCCTAACAAGAGTGAGGGTTGGACAGTTGTGAGCTAGAAAAAATAAAGGAAGGACTCTCACTTCTCCTCTTTAAATAAAATTTAAATCCCATGAACGTGTGCCTCTCGGGTAATCATCTATATTGGTTGATGTTACTAGGGGTGTTGTATTTTGGTCTAGGACCATGCTTCACTTTGTACCCTGTTGTGCTTTGTTTCCTACCTTTCGGTTTACACATGGTTGTTGATCCCTTCTATGTTGTTCTTTGTCATTGAGGTTTGGCCATTGGTAGATGCCTCTTCATTTCAGCATCAAGGCTATATCATTTCTCCCTTTGCATTAGGGATTTTAGGTCCCCTTAAAACTAAATCATTTTACCCTATCAAAAAAACAAACCGACACGAAAAAAAAATTCATACCAAAAATTTATTATGGAAACAATAGTAGAACATGATATTTTTGTACAAGAAACATTTTGTATCCTATTAAAAATACCATTCGCTACTTGTGGAATTTAGTAGACAATTTGTATCTCTAATTGTGGGCCAAAGAGTCTATAGACATGTATATCTAAATTTTGAGGATGATTTATCTAATTAAAATTTTGTACATGCTTACATAAATCATCCTTCAAAATTAGAAAATATGGCGATGTTGGATGTTGCAAAGTCATGGTCATCTTCTCCAAACTGTAAAAAGGAACAATGGAAAATTTGAAAACAACAAGCTATAGTCCATGTATGGCCAAGATATTATTCCATCCCAAATAAAGAATCAGATGAATATTTGGAATATTTTTGGAGTGAGAGTATACTATATAAACCCTTTTGAGACATTTCGTTTTATATAGGAAGAAAAAATGAAGAAATAATTCATTCTTGGGAATGTATAAGGGGTACATACCATGAATGCCATATTAATTGCATGCAAACATCACCAACAAAAAGTGATGAAGTTGAAAATAAACATGAGGAAAACCAAGAGGTAAGTACCATAAGAAGATGCATGAGCGAGAAGTAATGTATAGATTGGTTCCTCATAATGATATGCAATTTTAAGATATTGAGCTACTTGGTCATCGCTGACCTAGACCATGATTGGAGTCAAAATTATTTACCATCACCATTACATGATTCTTGTGTACATTTTATAAATAGCATCCATTTATTGATACAAATAAAAAGTACCGCTCGAGGATCCATTTTCCAAGTGGGAATTTTATCTAAAGACAAAAGTAATACATATTCTATGGTGGTGAGTCATTGCGACAATGTAGGGGATTAAGAGCCACTAAGAATGAATTTTTAAGTAACAAATGGGCTGGTAAATCATATCTAATCAAGTGTATCGGGAATACATTAGATTCTCACTCAATAAGTGGAAAAATACCTTTATTTGTCCTTTCTCCTACGAGTTTCTTCTTTCAACATACAAGGTAGAACAATACATACTCACCTTACAATCTCGATTAGAAATATTCATGCTTTGAAAGGAAAAACAATGGCAATATTTCATAAATAAATGAAGCACGTAAGTTACATTTTCATAGATGAGATGAGTTTTTAGGGCCAAACATGTTGTAAAATATCATTGATTGGCTCCAGTAAGCATATTATGCACATGCTACTCAACCATTTGGCAGCAGATCAATGATTCTTGTTGGTGATCTTACTCAAATATCACCTATGAAGGACATACCTATATATTTAGGTAAGATTCCATCATGTTTATACCATCCATATATTCGGATTTTTTTCAACTTGCTTTCATTTATGATAATCATAAATTCTTTTGATCTAACTCCACTTATATGAGTCAATTTACACCAATTTCAGGAATTAGAATTGGGAGAAAAATTTGGGATTCTTTCAACATTATTATTACCTTAGACATAATATTTCGAAAAGAAGAAAATATCCACTATAGACTATCTTCCGAATGATGCTGAAAATAAAATAAAATGTTGAATCTTATTTTATTGATTGGGAAACTTTGACACCCACATTTTACACCATGTCATCCCACACCAAACCACTACACTTAACTATAAAATTATGACCAATTTTTTCATTAAATTAAATATCTTAATTCAATCTCAATTTAATTAATTATAGTTGTAAGGAAAATATAAGCTCAATTATTTAATCCATCCCCCTTCATTAATCGTCATTAATTTATTTCCCATATTATTACAGTTTAATTTACCCTTAAAATTAATTTTATTTATTTAATTAATTTATCCCTACTTAAATCCCATCTATCTTCCTTCCTTAAGCTTATAATAATTTAATCCAATTATAATTAAAATATTTCCTAACTACACTAGTTAAATATCTCCCACTAAGATTTATTTAAATTAATTTACAATATCTCCGAGTTAAGTTTGATTAATTTCCTAGCATAAAAATAATCCCATCCGACCCCCTTTATTTAACTACACATACACATTTACCCTTTAATATTTTAATTTCACATTAATTAAATTAATAAACCACTCAAGCACCGCCTTTACTTTTTACCACTAAATTAAAAATCCTAACATGACCTAGTTTTATTGTATCCCGTTAACAATTACTTAGGATCCCCATTAATAAAATTTACCCTTATAATAATAAAATACTACACCCCATAACTTACAAGGTGTGAGGATTAAATTAGTTCCGTAGGATTGATTTAATCCTCACCCTTGATCTTAGGTGTAGTACTGAAAAATTAGCAAATCCATATTTAAAAAAGAACATTTAAAAAAATGGAAATAAGTTGGCATACGTGTGGTAGGGGAGTTAGTGGGTTGAGTGGGATTGGAGACAAGATGGAGAAGGTGAGCCCCTCACAACACGGCGATGTTGGATGTTGCCAAAGTCATGGTCATCTTCTGCAAACAATCAAAAGGAACAATGGAAAATTAGAAAACAACAATATATAGTCCATGTATGGTCAAGATATTATTCCATCCCAAATAAAGAATCAGATGAATATTTGGAATATTTTTGGAGTGAGAGTATACTATATAAACCCTTTTGAGGCATTTCATTTTATATAGGAAGAAAAAATGAAGAAATAATTTGATCTTGGGAATGTATAAGGGGTACATACCATGAATGGCATATTAATCATATGCAAACATCACCAAAAAAAAGTGATGAAGTTGAAAATAACCATGAGGAAAACCAAGAGGTAAGTACCATAAGAAGATGCATGAGCGAAAAGTAATGTATAGATTGGTTCCTCATAACGATATGCAATTTTTAGATATTGAGTTACTTGATCATCGCTAACCTAGACCATGATTGGAGTTATAAGTATTTACCATCACCATTACATGATTCGTATGTACATTTTATAAATAGCATCCATTTATCGATACAAATAAAAAGTACCGCTCGAGGATCCATTTTCCAAGTGGGAATTTTATCTAAAGACAAAAGTAATACATATTCTATGGTGGTGAGTCATTGCGACCATGCAGGGGATTAAGAGCCACTAAGAATGATTTTTAAGGAACAAATGGAAATGGTAAATCATATCTAATCAAGTGCATCAGAATACATTAGACTCTCACTCAATAATTGGAAAAATACCTTTATTTGTCCTTTCTCCTACGAGAGTTTCTTCTTTCAACATACAAGGTAGAACAATACATACTGGCCTTAGAATCTTGATTAGAAATATACATGCTTTGAAAGGAAAAAAATGGCAATATTTCATAAATAAATGAAGCACGTAAGTTACATTTTCATAGATAAGATGAGTTTTTCAGGTCCAAAAATGTTGTAAAATATCATTGATTGACTCAGTAAGCATTTTATGCACATGCTACTCAACCATTTGGCAAAGTAGATCAACGATTCTTGTTGGTGATCTTACTCAAATATCACCTATGAAGGACATACCTATATATTTAGGTAAGATTCCATCATGTTTATACCATCCATATATTCGGATTTTTTCAACTTGCTTTCATTTACGATAATCATAAATTCTTTTGATCTAACTCCACTTACATGAGTCAATTTACACCAATTTCAGGAATTAGAATTGGGAGAAAACTTTGGGATTCTTTCTCGCATGATTATTACCTTAGACATACTATTTCAAAAGAAGGAAATATCCACTTTAGACTATCTTCCGAACGATGTTGAAAATAAAATAAAATGTTGAATCTTATTTTATTGATTGGGAAACTTTGATGCCCACATTTTACACCATGTCATCCCACACCAAACCACTACACTTAACTATAAAATTATGACCAATTGTTTTGTTAAATTAAATATCTTAATTCAATCTCAATTAAATTAATTATAGTTGTAAGGAAAATATAAGCTGAATTATTTAATCCACCCCCTTCATTAATCGTCATTAATTTATTTCCCATACTATTACAGTTTAATTTACCCTTAAATTAATTTTATTTATTTAATTAATTTATCTCTACTTAAATCATGTCTATCTTCGTTCCTTAAGCTTATAATAATTTAATCCAATTATAATTAAAATATTTCTTAACTACACTAGTTAAATATCTCCCACTAAGATTTATTTAAATTAATTTACAATATCTCCCCTGAGTTAAGTTTAATTAATTTCCTAGCATAAAAATAATCCCATGCCACCCGCTTTTTTAACTACACATACACATTTACCCTTTAATATTTTAATTTCCCATTAATTAAATTAATAAACCACTCAAGCACCGCCTTTACTTTTTAGTACTAAATTAAAAATCCTAACATGACCTAGTTTTATTGTATCCCGTTAACAATTACTTAGGATCCCCATTAATAAAATTTACCCTTATAATAATAAAATAATACACCCCATAACTTATGAGGTGTGAGGATTAAATCAGTTCCATAGGATTGATTTAATCCTCACCCTTGATCTTAGGTGTAGTGCACTGAAAAATTAGCAAATGCATATTTTAAAAAGAACATTTTTAAAAAAATGGAAATAAGTTGGCATGTGTGTGGTAGGGGAGTTAGTGGGTTGAGTGCGATTGGAGACAAGATGGAGATGGTGAACCCCCTCCCCCCCACCCCACCCCACCCCACGCGAAGGCACATGGGCCTCATCAATGCCCAGTAAGACATGTCTTTTCCTTGCTCAGTAATTCTGCCACTTATTCCAAATCTAGAGGAAATAATCACGTTAAAACCCATGTTAACACGTAAATTTAGTAGCAATGGATTTTGCTATGATTTCTTTGTCTCGTGAGGAGATGAGCTTTGAATACCAATGTTTGTTTGGTGTATACATAAGAAGATTGAGGTCTGGAGGCGCTTCAAACAAGTCTCCAACTAGATTAATTTACATTCATTTGGGTACTTTCATCCTGTGCCAAGATGTGAGTTGGGAAAAGAGTATGGACATCCATCAAAGTATAATGTAAATCCAATTTTACTGCTCCTACTTCCTCCCATCAACACCAAAATGGGATTTTTTTCTTTATCTTATTTTGTAGTAATTAGTTCCTGGCGAGTTGTCTATCTGCAATGGTGGAAGCTCAGGAGGAACTGGGGTGTGATACAAACCTTTACAAGTATCAATCCATTTTTTTAGTGGGCTTTTGACAACTAGCCTACAACTCGGTTTTGATTGAAGAAGATATAACTGTAGAAGAGAATGGCGGACCCATTTAGAAATGAGCATCAATTGCATCCTCCATGGCCACCCACAATAGTTCAGGGATTTAATCAGAGATGAGAGAAGTAGCAGCAGGCCTCTAGGTCTAGAAATCATCCTCCTCGTATTGGTAATAGTGATTTTCCATCTCGGGTCGAATAAAGACAGCACTGTGTATTAACACAGTAGCACGAGTAGACTAGGCTAAGATGGATGCTCACAAGGAAGCTCTAGCAATGGGAGATACTATCACTACTTTTAAAATAATTCAATCAATGCTCTCAATTTTAAAAGTAGATTCACTGGATTCATTGGGTCTGTGGATTCAGGACATACCTTACCTGTACAAGATTGTTATATTGGAAGGAAAGGTGTTAACATTGGCTTTTCTACACTCTGTTATGTCACACACCTTTTTCTTCAAAGGATCTTGAGCACAAGAAAGCATCTCTCCTTTAATCTAAGGTAGAGACATGTTGTGGGGGTGTTGTAATGAGGATTTGAGGGCTTGTAAGCTACAAACATGATATTTGGGATATGGTTTCAAGTCTTGTTGGGGATGTTTCACTACCAAAGATGGGTTATGTGTTTAGGTTTGACTGCCAAAGGTTGAATAGGAAGGGTTGATTCCACACTCAAAAAGGCTTACTTGATGCAATTTAAACTGCACTCAAAGATCTACTCCTGAGGAAAAAATATCAAATTTGGTTTTTTATTCTTCCTTGATTCACCTCTTTGGCGAGATGTGTTGGAGCCTTGTAGAATGCGAACAAAACCACCTAGATCACCTCTTGCACTACAGATGCTAGTATTTCCAGGCATGGTTCATCTCTCCTCATCTCTCATAATTTATGTTCTTTAGTTTTTCTTTGCAATGGAATAAAATTTTAAACCGAAGGATTTTCGTATAATTGATTGTATTAAATAAATTTGTTTTAAAACAATAAAAATGTTAGATCTTAACTTACAAAATCCAATATTCTTTAGTAAACCCTCACTTCGTGATAATGTAGTAAATCTCCCAACCAAACTAGATTTCTACAATACTCCTTTCTATTTAAAAGATGAAGTTGACTTCCCTGTAAATATGTTGACCATTTCCTAGTTTAAATTGATAAATTGTGTTTTTCGGAGACTTGCAAAATAACCTTCGTAACTCTGAAAAGGAGTCATTAAGCTTCCTTCATTTACCTTGTTGTGTGAGGTGTCACTTTATTCTTTGGATTGACCCCAAATGAACATTTGTGACCTTTTTGGATGCCCTTCTAGGAGCCCTTTTACACCATTTTGCAGTTGTAGGAAGCTACTTACATTGAAAAGTTGGGTTTTGTATCAGCTTGTCATTTTAATCCAGGTCAATGAAATACTTATCCACCTTTGCAAACCCCTAGTACTTTTACTAGACAATTACCTGAGAACTTTGGTTCGGAAAAATCACATTCCAGGTTATTTTGGAAAAGACATTTTGCAGGCCTCTGGTCATAGTTTGATGTGTTCAAACTAGATGAATTGTGTCTTGTATCTCCAGAAAACTTGTCGCCATTTTGAAACATATTTTCTTGTTCTCGGTTTCGTTGACTTTGACAAATTCTCCATACATAGGGGAGCTTGTAGAAAATATCTCGATGCACATTCATCCATTGAACCTTAGTTTTGGAGGTGGTTTTGTGAGCCCATCTAAGTTTTAAACATTTACAACTAGGCCAATTACGACCGATGGCCCAAGAAATCTATCCGCCAATCGTAAACCATTAACTAGTTCGAATTTCGTCGAGTTCATATGAACTCTTGGTATATAAGTGGGCATGTAGAAATTTAACTAGGTGTTTTTTATCATCGAGAAGAAAATTTTTGACAGTGGTTTCTCGGTCTCCGAGAGATATTTGAATGTTTTTATGGCTAGCAGGAAAAGGTTATAAGAAATTTGTAGGACCTCTGTTGGGTTGCCAATCCACCATGGAAACTTTTGACACATGTAAATAATTTTTTGAAACTCTATAGCGTAACTTGTGTGAAATAGAACTTTTGAAAACTCGGTATTTCTCTCTCTTCCCTTCTCTTTCTCTCTCATTGGTTATGAAATGAAGTGAAACGAAATGAAATGAATACATGGTTCTAAACCTTTTTCTTTCGAATGAAAATTATAATTATGATTATATGTAAATGGGAAACTAAATACATTAATTATGTTAAATTGGGGTGGATTCCATGCTAGCCATTTATCATTGATTTCATGCTCACATGATTTTGCAGGATGCAAGAATAATGAGGAAAAGGCGATGGGTAATTCATTATTTATTATTGTAATTTATATAGGTCTTTATAGAATGTATATATGTATAATCGTTTTCCATGTTACATAAATATTTATATGTGAAATTTGGTAATAAGCATGATATTTTAGTTTAAGGTATACCTTGGGAAATGTTGATCTCAGTAAACTCTTCAACTTTGGAATTTATTCAAAAATAAAAAATTAATCGTTGTTGTTTACTTTATATTAGAAAATAACAGAGATAGCTAGTGAATGAATTACTATTGTGTTTAGAATAAAAAATTGTAGTAAAGGAAATAATGTAAGCTTATAACACCAACAATTTTATCCTGGAAAACCTCCAATGGAGGTAAAACCAGTCGGGAAGGGTAATTGCTCTTTCTTCCCACTTCTGTTGGCCAATTTAAATCAACAAGGAAAAAATTTACAATAAGTAAAAAAGAGAAGTAGAAAATATCTCAACACTTCCTTTCAGTTACTTGCTTGCTCTATCTCAACACTCCTTTCTTCTACAAAATTACAATTTCCAACACAAAGATTTCTTGGTCACTTGCTCCCACACTTCGATTATCTTATACACTTCTACAATCACGTATTTATAGCATTTCTCATGTCCTCCCATGCACTGGAGAATGGGAAAGGTCATGAAGGAGAATATAAATGAACATCCTTTCAAATTCAGAGGTTGTTCATTTAGAATTTTATTTTCTTTCCGTAATGACTAGGACCATCGCCCTATTCAGATCGGGTGAGTCCTGGGACCACCACCCTGGATGGCTAGCGGTTAGTAACCACTACCCTACACAGGGTGGTGGTCCTATTACTTAAAAGATAGAACCTCTGTTTTGATTTTTTTCCTCTCTGTGCTGACTATTTATGATGAAGTAGAGTTATTTCGGATCCCTATGGATCACACCTCCCCTTCTTAGGAGGCTTTTAGTCCCACAAAATCTTAGTGGGGGAGTAGATGAGGGAAAAATTCCTCGCTTACTCTTTTGAGTACCACTGGTCCTTCCTTGATGTCTTTCCTTTTAGTCTAATTTGCCAAGACTCCTGTGGACCTCTTCTAGTTTCTCTCACTTTCTACCGTAGCACCACATCCTCCTCCATTTCACCTTGTGAGTCCAAGATGCAATCCTCAATAGAAGGTAGCAACTGCAGTTATTCATCTTTGTCTAGCATGGATGGCTCATATAGGTGAAAGTTCTCACAGTTTATTATAGAGTACATCCTCATCAATGATGGAAAATCAAGTCGAAAAGCATTTTCCCCAACTGCTACAATATGGTGAAGGGTCCATATCGTAGTGGCTTGAGCTTTCGTGCTTGACCTTGTAGTATCTCTCCTTGCTCAAGTAAAGCCAAAATTTGTCTCCAATATGAAGCTTATGTTCCCTCCTATGCTAATCATGCCTAGATTTATACTTTTCTTGAGATTTCCATAGCTGTTCTTTGACCTTGAGATGGATTTTAAAGATCCCCTCAATGAGCTTATTGGCTCTATTCACCTCGGTGTCTCATGTATCCTCCTCATCCTACTTTTCAACCGCTATGTCCAGAGATTTATAGGTAGATATCCAAGGCATACTTCAAATGGTGACTTCATGGTGGATGTGTGTACTTCCTGGTTATAGGAATGTTGAATGTAGGCTAAAGAATCGTCCTAAGTCCTTGGGTACTTGTTGTTATACCCTCTGATCAATTGTACTAAAGTCATATTTACCACCTCTATTTTTCCATCTGTATGTGGATGGAAAGTTGTCCTCCTCTGTAAACTAATATCCATCTTGTCCCATAAAGTAGTCCAAAACTTCCCCAAGAACCTAGAATCCCTGTCAGAGACAATAGACTTTGGCAAACCAAAATGCACCCATACATTAGCAAAGAAAATATCTGTTGCCTCATGTGCTTTTGTTGTCTTTTTACATGCCATAAGAATACACATTTTATTGAATCCATCAACAACAACATAGATATAGTCATGGCCATGTTTAGACATAGGTAACCCTCTTACAAAATCCATAGAAATATCCTCCCATGGATGAGTAGGTACTGGTAGAGGCACATACAAACCTTCCTTCCTAGTTTTAGGCTTGCTAGTACAACAAAGTTTACATCCATGAATAAATTTTGATACTTCTTCTTGAATTTTGGGCCAATATACATACCTTTACAAGTGGGCTAGGGTCTTACCAACACCAAAATGTCCCTCTAATTTTGAGGTATGTGCTTCCCTCATCAATAGAAGTCTTTCTTCTTTAGGCACACAAAGTTTCCCCCATTGGTAGAGCGAGTCTATCCTTGAGATAACAGTCTTGAATCCTCGTCTTTTCAGCCCCTTGGGACTGAAAATTCTGAAATGTTACCCCAAAGTATTTTTCTTGGCCATATGCTTCTCTGTAATCTTCCTTCGTGAAGGGCCCGACATGAGAGATAGTGGCCAAAAGAAAAAAATTTCCTATGTGGGTGGCCTAGACAACATGTCTACCACGAAATTTGTACTACCCTTCTTGTATTTAATCACTAGATGGAACTACTAACGAAAACCCATCCATTTGTAATGCCTTTCCTACGTAATTTAGACTATGCTTGTAAATACTAGAGAGGTTTGTGGTTAGTGTGCATAATAGTTTCTTTACCTAACAAATAATGTTTCCATTTTTTAATTACTTGAACTAGTGCATACATTTCTTTATCATATAATGAATATCCTTTAACTGTCGAAGTGAAGGTTTCAAAATTATAACATATAGGTTTACATCCTTGAAGCAACACCGCACCCATAGCGTAATCAATGGCATTTGTTTCTACTTTAAAAGGCTGCTGCAGACTAGGAAGAGCAATTACCTTGGAGCATGAATAATCTTGTATTTCAATAACTCAAAGGATTTGTGTTATTCCTTACCCCAATAAAAACCCTTAGTCTTTGTGGCCACCTTTGTGTGTAGAGGTGTTGCAATTGCCTAAAACCCGTAATGAATTTCCACATGTACTTGTATTGCTCCCACAAAACTTTTAGTATCTCGCAGATCCTATTGGTGTTGGCCAATTTTTGATGGCTTCCACCTTCTTTGGATCCACTCATAGCTCTCCTCCTTTAACCATGTGCCCAAGATAGACAAGTGACTGTTTGGAAAATTCACATTTCTTCATATTACAAAGTAGTTGTTTCTCCCTGAGAACTTGCAAGACTTGTTGCAAATGCATTAGATGTTCTTCCCATGTGGCACTAAAAATTAGAATATCATCTAGATATACAATGACACATGAATCTATGAAATCCCACAATACATCATTCATCAATCTCATAAATGTAGCAGGTGCATTGCATAATCGAAACGGAAGTACTAACCATTCATACAAACCCTGTTTTGTTTTGAAGGCAATCTTCCATATATCCTCCTCCTTCATTCTGACTTGGTGATAACTAGACTTGAGATCCAACTTCATGAAAAATTTAGCATGCTAAAGTTGGTCCAAGAGATCATCTATACGGGGAAGTGGATATCTGTTCTTTATGGTGATCTTGTTCAAAGCACGATAGTCGATGCACATTCTCCAAGAACCATCCTTCTTTGGCACCATCACAATAGGTGAACTGCATGGTGAGGTGCTCGAACGTATTACCCCTTGGTCTATTAGTTCCTAGAGTTACTTCTTTACTTTAGTACTCTTAAGAAAGGATTTCCTATATAACCCGATGTTTGGTAGAGGTGACTCTGGAAACAGCTAAATCTCATGCTCTACTTCTTGTTTTGGTGGTAATCAACTAGAAGCTTAAAATACTTCCTGAAAAGACTGAATGATACTATCCAAATCTTGGTTTCCCTGGTTAGAAATTTCTGAAACTTCTACCCCATCTTGTTTATCCTTTAGTAAAAGTAAACAAAACTTATTATGATTTTTTTAAAGAATCTGTTTTGCATCATTAGCACTTACCATAGTAACCCATGTCTTAGGTGGTGTGCTCGAATGTTATAGTTGATCCCATCCTTGACCCATCTCTACCAGTTTTCCTTCTCATAAAGATAGCATCCCTAACATACAAGTAAGGACTCTGGATAAAACATCAAAAGCATCAAGTGGAATAACGTTAGCTTCAAACACATCTATATATTGGGAATTTATCCCAAACTTGACTTTACATCTTCTTATTACCTGAATTTCAACACCCTTTTAACCCAACCCAAAGGATAAGGGTGCGGATACTCATAATTCTCAAGACCAAGCTTCTTTACACTGCTTGAAATCAAATTCGATTGAGAACCGGTATCAACCAAAGCATTTACCTTAGTCCTCTTGATGGATTTTGATATGGAATAGTCTACTCATCTCCTTTTTGATGTCCATGTTGGTGGTCGTGCATGCAAGCCTTTCATCTACATCAAATTCATCTTCTATTTCCACCTCCCCTTCTATCTTTACAGCTGTCATGGAATTCTTGGAGTCCTTGGTTTGGTTCCTCGATGTAACTCTAGATGCAAATTCCAACATGTAGTGTCAATATGACCATTAATATCGAATTCTTACAAAAAATCTTGGGATCTTTACAAGTATTTAAATTAGTGGCATCTTGTTTACCTTTCCATTTCCACTTACTCTTGTTACTTGTTTGCCCATAATCCTTTTCTGTTGATTTGTTCATTGCTTTACCCTTGGCTCGCTTCTTCTTGATTTTTCTCATCATCTATGTAGTATTCCTGTACACATGCTTCATTCGATCCTTGAGATTTATGGAGATGAATTTTCTTTGAAGGTGAGTTTGAAGTCCTCCCAAGTACTTGGTTAGAATAGTCTCATCCTCCAAATCCATGTTTTGAAACATGGCTTGCCTCCAAAACTCCGTAGTATAGTCCCGCACACTTTGACCACCGCCTTGTCTAAAAAATCGCCATTCAATCATTTGGTCATTTTTATGGCCAATAGGATAGAAGTTAGCTCTCAAGAATTCCTTGAATTCTTGCTAAGACTTCACAATAGGATGCTTCTTCTTTTCACAAGTAGATAGGTGAGTTTCCCACCAAACTAGAGCATTTTCCTCCATTTTGAGACGTGCAATGGTGATCCTTTGTGCGTCGGTGACATATGGACGCTAAAATAGACTTATAATTTTTTCAACCATTTATAGAGTAACTCTGCATCTACTTGTCCTTGAAGATTTTGATTTCAACTTTAGTCTCAACTTTCAAAGGAGTATGTTCACATTTTACCTTTTCTCTTGTGTTAGAAGTCTCTTCTTCATGATCTTTCCCGTAATCTTCCTCATGGCAGTTCTTTCCTACACCAAAGGTTTTAGCTAAGCCTCGAGCCACCGAGTGCATGGAGTCTTGTTTGATTAAGTTGTCTTCTACAAATATGCAAGTTCCTCTTGCCTTCTAAACATTCTATCCATCATGGTCTCCAAGCATCTCAATTTTATAGATGAAGTTCTCTTCCTCCATTTCTCCCGAATTCTCTATTTCCACTTCTTTGTAGAAATCTCTCTGAATTGCAAGGTAAAACTTATTCACCTTTAGATCTTGTCACTGTCATACAAATTCAAGAGTGAAATACCATAGTCCTGGATACTTGTTAGCTCTGATACAAAAATGATCTATAAAATCTTCAACTTTGGAATTTATTCACAAATCAGAAATTAATCGTTGCTATTTACTTTCTATTATAAAACAAGAGAGATAACTATGAATGAATTACTATTGTGCTTAGAATCAACAATTGTAGTAAAGGAAAGAATATAAGCTCATAACACCAACAATTTTATCCTAGAAAACCTCTAATGGAGGTAAAACTAGTCGGGAAGGGAAATTGCTCTTTCTTCCCACTTCTATTGGCCAATTTAAATCAACAGGTATAGAATTTACAATAAGTAAGAAAGAGAAGTAGATAATATCTCAACATTTCCTTTCAATTACTTGTTTGCTTTTTCTCACTCTCCTTTCTTCTACAAAATTACAATTTCTAGCACAAAGATTTCTTGGTCACTTCCTCCCATGCTTCGATGATCTTCTACAATTATAAAATAATGTATTTATAGCCTTTCTCATGTCCTCTCATGCACTGGAGAATGGGAAAGGTCATGAAGGAGAAGAGAAATAAACATCCTTTAAAATTTAGATGCCCTTCGTTTCAAATTTTGTTTTCTATCTATAATGACAAGGACTGCCGCCCTAGCTTAGCGGCGGTTCTATAACCACCACCCTACATAGGGTGGCGGTCCTATTACTTAAAAGATAGAACCTCCATTTTGATGTTTTTATTCTTTGTGCTGATTGTTTCTGATGAAGTAAATTTATTTCGGAACCCTATGGATCAAATCTGCATTTAATCATAGGTGCAATTTTTAATTCATATTTGTGTATGGTAAAATGGTTGATATATATATATATATATGTTAAATGAAATTGAATTGAATTTCTTGTAATGCGTTTCTATTGTGTAATAGATGATTAAATAAATTGTGTTGTGTTTCTTACCTTGAAAATGTATTAAAGAAATCTAATAACAACAGTAAACCCTAAAATAAGATTTGTGCATTACTATCCTACCCGTGTTAATCCCTTAACGTATAAAAATGATACCTTCGAATGAACCTTTCTCTTGTTGAAACCTACTAGTTTAGGTTAATAAGATCTCAAGAATGGGTTTATCATCTTAGTCGGTAAGTTTAGTGACATCGTCATAAAACCGACGGTTAGGAACAAACCTAGAGAAACTTTATCCGGAATAAGTAGAACTAACACCTCCCTAGTATCATAGTCATCTACCAAGTATTACAAAGTTATATCTATGAATTTTATTCATAATCGAATGAATTCTTATGGGACCCCCAAGTGACACAATGGAGCTAGTGAAATAGTTGTACTATTACTTAAACTCTTGTTAATGACCTCTTTAGATCCTCTCAGCTAAATGTGTTATCTTGGCTAGTGAAAGTATAGCACATGGGTCCTTTGCAGAGGATTTATTGGGTAAATATATTTTTTTTACCTTAATTTGATCTGTTATAGGGTGTAGATCCCTGAGTGTAAATCAGAATTAAACTAAACCATAGTTGTTTTGGAGGTTAACTGGTGGGTAGAAAATTGTAAGAATCTCTTGGCCGTGAAATTGATTTGAAAGATGTTGACTTAAGATAAATCGGGATACTAAAATAATGGTTATGTAATTCCTTGTTATGTTGCTTATGACTTTAAGAATAAAATAAATTCCTCTTGTGGAATCACAAAATGCGGAATACATAGGATATCAATTTGAAAAAAATCATTTGTGGTTTGTGTATGGTTCTAATGCTTCTAATCATGTACCTCTTTAATATATTAGACAAGTACTTTCATAACTCTTTGTTACAAAGTGATTCCAATAATCAGACCATAGTGCAATGTAAGAGTAAAAGGAGATTTGAGTTTAGGAAAGATGTCACTCTTGGAGTCCTTATAACTCAATTAAACATTTGTATGTGTTACAAAGAATATGAATTGCCTCAAGGTGAGATCAAACTTCAAGAAAACAAAAGATATATTTATAAATCTAAATACAATTTCTTGATGTGGAATTTTTGAATGAAGTCAACAAGTTATGGAACTATATTAACTATGGTAGGGAAATAAAGATATTGTGATCAAATAATGTTTATGGGAAAAAGGTATCTGGAATCTAAACCCCACCTTAAAGCCTTATATTACTTTCTTGACATCACGTTAGATTCACTTGTGTAGCAACGGTAAAATTTAAAACTTGAATAAACATTTGAGAAGTATAATCTAAACATAAGAACGAGAGAATTAAGAGCTTTGTATACAATTTGAAATATGTCAAATAATTATATAAGTTATGAAGATTGTTGTAAGATTTAAAGAGCCAACTTAAATGGTTGAATTGTAAGTTGAATGTGAAATGAGTTAAAGAATATGTAGGTGGAAAAATGGAAAAATTATCCTTCCACAATTATATTCTCAAAATGTTAATCGTAATTCAAGATGTAATCATGGTAATGATGTGTTATGGGTTTGTCAATCCTTGAGTCCTTTTTCATGTGGTTGGGTCATTGTTAGCATTTTTCATTGGGAAAAGTATGGCATCAACATGTTTATGGTGTTGTCATGTGTCTATGTGTTTTGATGACTTATGTAAGTGTCTTATGAATTGTGTAGTTTCTCTAATTGGAGCCCTTGTGGTGTTGTGTAGTGATCAATATAAGTCAGAAAAAAATCCTAGTATTTTTGTTGTTGTATTTATGTGTGATAAAATGTGGGCATTACACTTGTTATCGGAGAAAGGTTCGTGCTCTCAAACCTCCGGGGAAGATTGGAGTTGTGATGGTGTTGCATGATGGTGGTGGATATTGGAAGAGTAATGTGATATAAGCGTGATGTGAACTATGTCGTAATTGTGATATTGTGAACGTACATGTTATGTATGTCACTTAGTGTGTATTGTTATCATGTTGATGTGCCTATGATGAGAGTATTCTATCTCCTTTCCATGGATTCTATGAAGAGTTCACGTATGATGGACCACCTTATTTTTGTGAAAAAGAATGTTATTTTGGATTACGAAGTGTTGGGGTTTATTGTTATTATGTGATACAAAGGTGTATTGATGTATTCCATGACAAAATTGGTGTAAAGTGAATTATATTGTATTATAATGTCATCACCGTAGTTTGATGAATCATGTGCATCACCATGTTGTATTGCAATTGAATATATGTTGTAAGGTTAGACATTTTGTTCCTCATACATATAATTCATGTAATATGTGATGGTTCATGTTTTTATTTAGGGAAATATGGTGAATGTATGATCCCTAGTGTAAAGTGGTTGCACTTTGGGTGTAGAATGTGGTAATGTGATGTATTGTAACTCGTGAAAGTAATTATTGTGTTTTACCCTCTATATATACCATGCATAAGACGCTATGGTTAATTTGTGTGAATCACCATTATGTTAGTGATGTAGTTATGTGCTATGTTGTGAACCCTACACTAACTCGACCCTAAGGAAAATCGATAAAAGGTGTATGTTTGGAGTGAGAAAATGTGTACCGTTGATCAGTCACTTGAGCCAAGTACGAGATAGGAAGTGGAGCCTTACATAGGCTGAAAACCCACTTTTGTTCGTTTGGTAGGTGTGGCACTTGCTCAATGGGTGTCATGCATATTGTGTTTCGCGAATGCCTTAGGCTCAGTAGATGGAGACTTATATTGCTTTCTCTTTCCCAATATGGTTATTATATGGATTCAACCTATGTGATTTGGACTATGTTAAGCCTTGTCGAAGTGGTGGCGGGATGATTCAGACAAAGATGATGACAGTTATATTATTGATGGGAGATTTTACAAGTGAGGCTCGATGTTTATGAGTTCCAGTAACTCATTGAGTACCCCCCTTGCTGGCTGTATAAGGCCACATAGTTATTGTAATGTGTTACTCCTATATGTGTATTTTATTTGTAAATTTAACACTTTCCCTTTTCTTGACTAACATGTTCTTATATTTTGGGCATTTATTTGGTTGTTGCACTAACATTTGGATTTTGAACTAACCATGGCTAATTAGCCATTTGCTTTTCTCAATTTTAAATTGCGTATCAAGTTTAAAATTTTTATAGCCTAGCCCAAGGCTTGGGATTGTTTCCACTTGGCATTTGATATGGATTGTTATGCTGGTTCTAATGTCATAATGTGTTGGAATAGGGTCATGGGATTCACCATGGAGTGGTGGGACCTATGGACCCACTTTGTTGTATGGGGGTACACCCCAAGGAGTTATAGATAACTAGCGGGTTGTTGAACCATGAGTTATTATGTCACTTGGGTTAGAGGTATCTAGACTCTATGTGCCTAGGGCCATAGGGTGACCGACCTCTTTTGGGGAGCGAAAAGGAAAATTTATCTTTATTTTATTGCTTGAGGGAGGCATAAGAGACACTTGAGGGAGGCATAAGAGACTTGAGGGAGGCATAAGAGACACTTGAGGGAGGCATAAGAGACTTGGGGGAGGTATAAGGAAATTGTGTGGGTGTGATTGATTCTTGGGGAGGTATATGGAGTTTCCTTGTGATGCACGGGAGCTATGTGTATTTGTTTTGTGTTGCTTGGGAGGTATACATAGTTATTTTGTGATTCTTGGGAGGTATATGTATTTGTTTTTTGATTCTTTGGGAGGTATATGGATTTTTTTTGTGACATTTTGGGAGGTGTATGATGTTGGTTCCTTTATTTATGTGTACTCCCGTGATTCTGGTCATGTTTTTTTTATGTTGAGGACTGATGGTCCTCATTGAGGTTGTGCTTTGACCCATTTTTGACACTGTGTAACTACATTTATTGTCCCAAGTTGCGTAAAACCTCTATACGTGTCCCTGTTGGGAATTCCATGTTGTAGTAGTCTACTTATGTTATGGGTATTATTGTGTTGGGCACATGTGTGATAAGTACTATGTTGTGAGGGATATGTATGTTCTTTCCATGGTTTGGTTGAGTTCTTGTGATGTGATGCAGTCGTAGAAGTATGTAGAGATATGTATTCGGACCGTTAGTGTTGTGTTTGGTTCTTGTGTCACATTGTGATGTTCAGTATCAAATGGGCACCCACGAAAAATACATAAACTAAAATCCTAAGAATTTAACTACTACGAGTTTGAGATTAAGAAATACTTTAAAGGAAAATACTAATTAAGTAATAAAGTAAAAGAGGAATTCCAATCTTCATAGAACATTAAAATTTATGATATTTCTAAATTTAGTTTTGATTGAAGAAGATATAATTGTAGAAGAGAATGGAGGACCCATTTAGAAATGAACATCAATTGCATCCTCCATGGCCACCCACAACATTTCAGGGATTTAATTGGAGATGAGAGAAGTAGCAGCAAGGCTCCGGGTCTAGAAATCATCCTCCTCGTATTTGTAATAGTGATTTTCCATATCAGGGTTAGAAGCAGCACGACATGTATCAGCACCTAGTTGCACGAGTAGACTAGGTAGTGATGGATGCTAACAAGGAAGTTCCAGCAATGGGAGAGACTATCACTGCTTTTAAAATAATTCAATGAATTTTCTCAATTTTGAAATTAGATTCACTGGATTCATTTGGTCTAGGGATTCGGACATACCTTGCCTATACAAGACTGTTATATTGAAAGGAAAGGTGTTAACATTGTCTTTTCTACACTCTATTATGTCACTCACCTTTTTCTTCAAAGGATCTTGAGTACAAGAAAGTATCTCTCTATTAATATAAGGCAAAGACATGTCGTGGGGGTGTTATGATGAGGATTTGAGGGCTTGTAAACTATAGACATGATATTTGGGATATGTTGTCAAGTCTTGTTCGGGATGTTTCACTACCAAAGATGGGTTATGTGTTTATTTTTGACTACCATAGGTTGAATAGTAAGGGTTGATTCCACACTCAAAAGGGGCTTACTTGATGCAATTTAAAATGCACTCAAAGATCTACTCATGAGGGAAAAATATAAAAATTTGTTTTTTTATTCTTCCTCGATTCACCTCTTTGGTGAGATGTGTTGAAGCTTTATAGAATGGGAACAAAATCCACCTAGATCACCTCTTGCACTACATGCGCTAGTATTTCTAGGCATGGTTCATCTCTCCTCACCTCTCATAATTTATGTTCTTTAGTTTTTCTTTTGTAATGGAATAAAATTTTAAACCGAAGGATTTTCATATAATTGATTGTATTAAATAAATTTGTTTTAAAACAATAAAAATGTTAGATCTTAACTTACAAAATCCAATATTCCTTGGTAGATAATGAACTTAAACCCTCACTTCGTGATGATGTAGTAAACGTCCCAACCAAACTAGATTTCTATAGTACTCCTTTCTATTTAAAAGATGAAGTTGACTTCCCTGTAAATATGTTGACCATTTCCTAGTTTAAATTGATAAATTATGTTTTTAGAGACTCACAAAATAACCTTCGTAACTCTAAAAAGGATTCATTAAGCTTCCTTTGTTTACCTTGTTCCACAAGGTCTCACTTTATTCTTTGGATTGACCCTAAATGAACATTTGTGAAGTTTTTCGATGCGCTTCTAGGAGATCTTTTACACTTTTTTGGAGTCAGAGGAAGCTACTTACATTAAATAGTTGGGTTTCATATTAGCTTGTTGTTTTGATCCGAGAAAATGAAATACTTATCCGCCTTTGCAAACCCCTAGTAGTTTTACTATAAAATTACCTGAGAACTATGGTTAAGAAAATTCACATTCCAAGTTAGTTTGGCAAAGGAAATTTTTAGGCCTCTCAGTTACTGACTTGATGAGGTCAAACTGGACCAATTGCAACTTGTCTCTCCGAAAACACATCATTTGTTTTAACACTGCTTTTCTAGTACTCGCCTTCGCCGACTCAAAAATTCTCCATATATAGGGGATATTTTAGGAAATTTATCATTGCACGTTCATCCATCGAACCTTAGTTTTAGAGATAGTGTTATGATCCCTCGAGCTGAATTTTAATCATTTACAACTAGGCCAATTACGACGGATGGCCCTAGAAAGCTATCTGCCAATTGTAAACCATTCACTACTTTTGAATTCCATCAGTTCCTATGAACTCTGTGTATATAATTGGGCACGCATAAATTTAAGTAAGGTGTGTTTTATCATCAGAAGAAAACGTTTGAAACTATTTTCTTATCCTTCGATCCTAATTTGAACATTTTGTAGGTAACAGGAAAGTGTTATAAGAAAGTTGTAGGACCTCGTTAGGTTGTCAATCCACCGTGGAAACTTTTGAAACATGTAAATAATTGTTTGAAACTCTATAGTGTAACTTGTTGTGTGAAATATAACTTTTGACAAATTGGTATTTTTCTCTCTTCCCTTCTCTTTCTCTCTCCTTAGTTACGAAATGAAATGAAATGAAATGGAATGAATACATTGTCGAAAATGTTTTGTTTTGAATTCAAATTATAATTATGATTATATGTAAATGGG
This sequence comes from Taxus wallichiana var. yunnanensis, assembly GCA_018340775.1. Lineage (NCBI taxonomy): Eukaryota > Viridiplantae > Streptophyta > Pinopsida > Cupressales > Taxaceae > Taxus > Taxus wallichiana. Next base: position 905,098,156 of record CM031239.1, read on the forward strand.
AAACTAAATACATTAATTATGTTAGATTATGGTGGATTCCATGCCAACGATTTATCACTGATGTCATGCTCACATGATTTTGCAGGATGCAATAATAATGAGGAAAAGGTGATGGGTAATTCATTATTTATTAATGTAATTTATATAGGTCATTATAGAATGTATATATGTATAATGTGTTTTCATGTTACAAAAAAATTATATGTGAAATTTGGTAATACGTATGAGATGTTAGTTTTAGGTATACCTTGGGAAATGTGCATTTAATCATAGGTGTAATTTTTAATTCATATTTACGTATGGTAAAATGGTTGATATATATATGTTAAATGAATTTGAATTTAATATATTTTAATGTGTTTCTAGTGTGTAATAGATGATTAAATAATTGGTGTTGTGTTTCTTACCTTGAAAATGTAATAAAGTAATATAAGAACAATAGACAACCCTTACATAAGCTTCATGCATAACTAACTTTTCTGTGTTAATCCCTTAGCATATAAAAATGATATGTTCGAATGAACCTTTCTCATGTTGACACATCCTAGTTTAGGTTAATAAGATCCCAAGAATGGGTTTATCATCTTAGTCAGTATGTTTAGTGACATCGTCATAAACGCTGACGGTTAGGAATGAACCTGGAGACACTTTATTTGGAGTAATTAGAACTAACACCTCCTTAGTATCCTAGTCATAGACCAAGTCTTACAAAGTTAGATCTAGGAAGTTTATTCATCATCGAATGAATTTCTTATGGGACCCCCAAATGACACAATGGACCTAGTGAATAGTTGTACTATTACTTAAACTCTTGTTAATGACCTCTTTAGATCCTCTCACCTAAATGTGTTATCTTGGCTAGTGAAAGTATAGCACATGGGTCCTTTGCAGAGGCTTTATTGGGTAAATATGTTTTTTAAACCTTAATTTGATATGTTATAGGGTGTAGATCCCTGAGTGTAAATCAGAATTAAACTAAACCATAGTTGTTTTGGAGGTTAATTGGTGGGTAGAAAATTGTAAGTAACTCTTTGCAAACGAAATTGATTTGAAAGATGTTGACTTAAGAGAAATCAGGAAACTAAAAACTTGGTTCCGTAATTCCTTGTTATGTCACTTATGACTTTAAGAATAAAAGAAATTCCTCTTGCGGAATCACAAAATGTGGAAACATGGGATCTCACTTGAAAAAAAACATTTGTGATTAGTGTATGGTTCTAATGATTCCAATCATGTACCTCTTTAATATATTAGACAAGTACTTTCGTAACTCTTTGTTACAAAGTGATGCCAATAATGAGACCATAGTACAATGTAAGAGTAAATGAGATTTGACGTTAGGAATGATGGTACTCTTTGAGTCTTTATAACTTAGTTAAACTATTGTATGTGTTACAAAGAATATGAAATGCCTTGGTGAGATCAAATTTTGAGAAAAAAATAAAAATTATAAATATAAATACAATTTCTTGATGTGGAATTGTTTGAATTGATTTAACAAGTTATTGAAATATATTAAGTATGATAGGTAAATAAAGATATCGTGAATGAATAATATTTATGGGAAAAGGTATCTTGAATCTAAACCCCCCCTTAAATCCTAAGATTACTTTCTTGACATCACGTCAGATTCACTTGTGTAGCAAGGGTAAAATTTAAACATTGAATAAACATTTGAGAAGTATAATCTAAACATAAGAACGAGAGAATTAAGAACTTTGTATGCAATTTGAAATATTTCAAATAATTATGTAAGTTATGGAGATTGTTGTAAGAGGTAAAGAGCCAAATTAAATGGTTTAATTATAAGTTGAATGTGAAATGAATTAAAGAATCAGTAGGTGGGAAAATGGAAAAATAATCCTTCCACAATTATATTCTTAGAATTTTAATCATAACTAAGATGTAATCATGGTAATGATGTGTTGTGGTTTTGCCAATCCTTGAGTCCTTTTTCTTGTGGTTGGGTCGTTGTTAACATTCATTCATTAGAGAAAGTGTGGCATCAACATGTATATGGTGTTATCATGTGTGTACTTGTTTCGATGACTTATGTAAGTGTCTTATGCATTGTGGAATTTCTCTACTTGGAGCCCTTGTGGTGTTGTGTAGTGATCAATGTAAGTCAACAAAAATTATCTTGGTATTTTTACTGTTTTATTGTTGTGTGATAAAATGTGGGAGTTACATTAGGTCTCTTCCCAAAATGTCCTAATTTCCTTATGTTTTACCTTTTTATCTTTTGCATAGACTAATGTGCCTCCATTTACACGGGTAAACTTCAGCAGGAGAAGAAGATGGAGACCATGGAGGAAAGAGGAGAAACTATGGAGGATTTAATTTTATTTGGGGGCTATTGGGGAGAATTTATCCTCCATTATGCTTCTATTATCCAAGTTTTATTAAATCCTAAGGTTATAAATAGATAGTTTATTTTTTTATCAAATCCATTTTCCGTAAAGCTTCTTGGGGCATTTGATTACCCTACGTACACATGCATATCTTTACTTATTTTTGGTTAATTCTAGTAATAGAACATTTTATAGGTATATTTTTACATGTACTTCTTATATATTTTTGTATATGTGTATAATATGTGTGTGTGTGTGTGTGTGTGTGCATTTATACACACACTTTGTTATATATAAAAGAATTAAGGCAGCCAAAATAAGGTTGGGTATAGTTATAGGACAGCGACTTAGCCAATTACGAGAGTGATTTGGTGGGGAGGGTCAGCTCGACCACCCCTACCCATATATTGCAGAGTTTGGGTTAGGTGGCCATTGCCGCCCACCCTCTATTATATATAATGGTGGGTGGGTCAACCATGGCCACACACCCTTGTTTCATTATGCAATAAGGGGGAAGGAAGGGGTTGTGCAACCCTCCATTTTAATAAAAACATTTACTAAAATTTTTCATTATAACAATAGACTTAATTTTAATCTTCAATGAACATGATTTGATTTATATATATATTTATATATATAAGAAGATCTCATTAATATGACTTTGCAAACTGCATATATTACAAAATGTGAGGATTTACCTATCTTTATAATTGGTAATTCTATTGTTTAAGGTTTAGTTTACACAAGGTTTCAGGATGAAACATTTTGATAATTTTAAGTATATATATATATCTTATGTATATGTATATATAACGTTTTATATTATTCTTATAGGTTTAGATTTCTAAATGAAGACATAGAAATGAAGGGCAGATTTTATTGAATTAAGCAGAAAATACTTCATCATAGTAGATAACAACACTAGTTTTCCTTAGTCATAGTAGTAAAATTAATTCTATATTTACCATAAAATTAAATCTAGAATAATAACCTCAACCAAAGTTACATTTTTATCAACAAAGCAAAGGGAAAAAACATATGCAGTTTGAATACAAAATCGAATTTAATTTAAATTGCAAATATTCATATATTTCAAAATTACAATATGTTGTAAATGTTACCATAAATGTAAATACATATTTCCCAATTAAATTACAGGTTTCATCATAGAGAAAAATTACAGAAATTACAACTTACAAATGAATTATATATCTACATTTGATTACCATTTAACAAAGACATAAAAATATAACCCTTATAATATTAGTATTAATACAACCTTCCCAAAATTTCATTTCAGGATTAATTAATGTTATAGTAGAAAACTGGAAACTAAAATTAAAGTCCACAAGACCTCCACCCAAAGATGGAAACAACATGTCAAATTTTAACTTATTTCCTGCAGCTCCATTTCTTCATTAAACCTATAACTCTTTTCCTTCCATATTCAACACAAAAACAAGGGAGGGGAGCTAGAAACACTCCACTCCTAGCCATAAATCCAATGAATGGGTGAAACCAACACGTTCATGGCCCCCGAGCCCCAACCAAGAAATAATATAATATGTTCACAACCCATGTTAGCTTATAATAGGATTCAAAAATTACAACACACAGACAAGTAATTGATGCAACACATAGAACAACAAGAGTAGAAAAATATGTAACATCAAACAAACACATAAGCTTAATGCTAGACTGAAAGGAGAAAACAACTATGGGGCACCGCATTATACCTCCCAAGTGGGTTAAGGGTCCACATTGAAAACTTCAAATGCTCCATCCATTTACATAAATATCTTATCCCTCCCTAAAATCTCTTATCACTCCCTCATGTAAAATATACAAATATAAAGCATGAAATTTCCCTTATACCTTGACAAGGTGGAAGACCCTACCCACACTCCCTCCATAAACCGAGATACTCCCTTAATTATCCACCATGGCCCCCATTTTATTTCTCCCTACACCTTCCTTAAGGCCAACACTACCCAACCCAAAAAAAACACACATGCACTCAAAACATTCATACATATACAACATTATACATAACCAAGAAGTATAAATAACAATTTTAGACCCTACCTTAACAGTGTTTCGTCATCCTTCCTTCAAGAAATCTAAACTTAAAATCCTTCCACCAAAATCAAGCAACTCCTAAGAAAACACTCTCCTAAATATAAATCCAAGTAACCCCAAAACATCATAAGAACACACTTAAAAAGAACTTCATGGAGGAAGGTGATCGGCTCCATGTAGGATCGCACCTCATCTTCCTTCTATCCACCTCAAAAAATCCACAAAAAACCCAAATCCCAATAAAGAGGTAGGTGATGATATGACATTACCATATTTGTACTCAGTCTCCCTTTTGCAAAATTAGAATTTGAATTTATAGGATCAAGAATATGAGGGCAATAATTGTCTCTTTCCATCAAATTTTCAGGATTAGAGGTTAAATATGTCCCCTTAACTCATATGATATGTTGGGAGGGAATTCTAAAGGGTGTGGGACAAGTAAACCCTATCCCACAAACCTTTAAAATAGGGCTCAAATCCCAAATCCGAGATTGGGTTTAGGAATGGCACACAAACCAATGCCAATTTTAAAATTCAAATAAAAGAGGTAAAAGGGATAAGGTATATCCCAAGGAATATTTCCCCAAAACCACATCATCACATTAACATTAACCCATACAATTAACATAATTAAACCAAAGCACATAATAAACATAAGAAACATAAGGGGAACATTAGCACTTAATAAAAATCACAACATCAACAAGACAATAAATTAGAAATACAAACACATACCTACACATAGTCACATCTGAGGTGCACCCCCATGGAGACCTCCTAATATAATACAACACACACAAAAACATAACAACTACCAAGGTTACCATGTTGTGAAAATGTGACATTCCTTCATGGTTGGTCTTCCTAGTCCTCCTTATTTTATGTGATTTCATTTCCTGCAACCACAAAATAATACCATCTTCGGCCTCAATGCCACATCAATACATCATAGAGACAAAACACATATATCACCATCATATAATAAATATCACACATGATGGTACCCAATTATATTCTAAATCAAACATTTATAATTATCCATAATCGAATTCACATTTAGCAACAATCATGCAATTAACATATCGATCACCTAATATCATAACATGATTAGTAAACCACAATATCAAAGTATACACAAAAGTTAGTCCAATCATCGAAACATAATCGCAACTACCATGAATCCAAGATGTCGTATATAAGTAAAGAAACATTAAACAACATTTACTACAACATCTAGCAATGTCAGCTAGGCATCCATATAATCCATGAAAGAGTGAATCACAATAATAATTAAATTTCCATATATCCTAACAACATGATATCTAGAATATTCTATCAATATCCATGTCTCTATGAAATAAATAAATATTATTAAAGAAGAAATAGGTGCCAAGAGGAGTGGGCACTACATTGGGTCCATTTGAGATCTTGGAATGGATCGGCCCCGCACTCCTACCGCTTATTCTTGCCACCCATCTTATATCGTATCAATGATTTTTTCCATGTTTCTATCCTTCAAAGATATATACCCAACCCATCTCTGTGTCCTGGATTGGATCGCTTGCAGGTGTAAGAGTAGGAACAGTGATTTTGGAGCCCATGCGCATCATAGAGCATAGGACCTGGGTCTTCGAGGGTGTACGATTGACTGTGTGTACATCCATTTGGATTGATGTGATGAGTCATCAACTACATGAGAGGAAGCCACTTTTCTATAATCCCAATTTCCACACTTGTTTCAGTGACTTCCATAGGAATTTGAGTGTAAGGGGAGGGGGATGTAGTGTCCACTCCTCTTTAACACCTATTTCTGCTATGATCATGTTTATTAGCTGCTTAAAGACATGGATATTGATATATTACTTTGGATAGCATGTGATGAGACTATATGTACATTTTATTATTATTGTGATTTGACACTTATTATGGATTTTATGTATGCCTAGCTTACATTGGTAGATTTTACACTACATTATTGTTTAGCATTTATTTACTTATATAGTAACATCTTGGATTCAATGTAGTTGCGATTAAGTTTAGATGATTGGAATGAATTTTTGTGTGTACATTGATGCTATGGTTTATTAATCATGTGATGATATTAGGTGATCAGTATGTGAATTGCACGATTGTCGTTAAATGTGAATTGTGATTATGGATAATTGTAAATGTTTGATTTAGAATAAAATTGCATACCATGATATGTGATGATGATTATATAATGGTGATATATGTGTTTTGTCTCTATGAATTATTGATGTGGCCTTGAGGCCGAAGGTGGTATTATTTTTTGGTTGTAGGAAATGAAATCCAACAAAACAAGGAGGGACTAACAAGACCATCATGAAGGAATCTTATGTGTTCACAACATGGTCACCTTAGTAGTCATTTTGTTTGTGTTTGTTTCATCTTGTTATTTGTATTTTATTAGGAGGTATCGATGGGGGATCACTTCACATGTGACCATAGGTAGGTATGTGTTCTAATTTCTATTTTATTGTATTGTTGATGTTGTAATTTTTATTAAGTGTTCATGTTCCCCTTATGTTTCTTACGTTTATTTTGAGATTTGGTTTGATTATGTTAATTGTATGGGTTCATGTTAATGTCATGATGTGGATTTGGGGGAATATTCCTTGGGATATACCTTATCCCTTTTACCTCTTTTTTTAAATTTTTAAATTGACATTGGTTTGTGTACCATTCCTAAACCCAATCTCGGATTTAGGATTTGAGCCCTATTTTGAAGGCTTGTGGGACATGATTTACTTGTCCCACAACCTTTAGAATTCCCTCCCAACCTAGTCTATGACTTAAGGATAAAAGGAAATTATTGCCCTCATATTCTTGAACCTCTAGATTCAATTTTGAATTGTGCAAAAGGGAGATTGTGTGCAAATTTGGTAATGTCATATCCTCACCTACCTCTTTATGGTGCTTTGGATTTTGTGTAGAGTTTGTGAGGTGGATGGAAATAAGATGAGGTGGATTCCTACATATAGCCACATCACCTTCCCTCCACCAAATTTTATTTAAATTTGTTATTTTTATGTTTTGATGGTTACTTGGATTTGGATTTGGGAAAGTGATTGCTTTTGGTGGAGGGAGTTGAAGTTTGTATTACATGAAGGAAGGAAGAGAAAAAATTGGAAAGGTAGGGTCTAAACCTTAATGTTTATGATTATTTTATATGTATGATGTTGTATATGTATGATTTTTTTTCAAAGTGCATGTGTGTTTGTTTTTGGTTGGGTAGTGTTGAACTTAAGGAAGGTGTAGGTGTAGTCACAAAATCACAAACTTACTACTACATTAATACTACCGGGAATGTTATTTTATATATGAATCTTGCATGGTAAAAGCTTTCACTAGTGACCCATCCTTGAGTCTTGTTGTCAATTTTTCAGCATCATTGTTGTATTTCTAGTTCGGTCATCATTTGTATGTACAATTTTGAGCATCTTTCAGTGGTGTCTCGGTGTCATAATTTTCTCAGTTGTCATATTTAGGTCTATTATGGGATGCCTAGGGTTGCACTGAGCACCCCGGGATTCCCTAGTCCATGTTTTTAGGCTCCCATGTCATCCTATTTTATTGTATTAATTTGTTTGTTCGAGGTTGGTGTTAATGGTTACCCCATGAATTCCCTTAGGTCGTACTTGGAAGTTTCGGGTCACTAGTGTCAAAATTTGAACAAGAAATCCCTAAATAAAGATAAGCATACTCACTACACTATGGGAAAACATCTTACTATCAAGGGAATCTATCTACTAAGGCAAGGGACTGCATTTGGACATCTTCTACATCTCAATCACACACCGCATAGGGGAGACATTTGTTTTCTTGCTATTCCATTCACCATTTGCAAATTACATCTAGTTATTTTCCCTTATTACCGTGTCATTGGAGCTAGAGAATCCTAGGTACAAAATTACACACACGGACATAAAAATACATTGGCTCCAAAACGTAGTGAAATATTTAGTTGTAACACCAATAGTTTGGCAGTTGAGATCAGTCTAACCTATTGATATGCATTTTTATTATTTTTGGGAATTGATGCTTTGGATAGGGTTTTGTAGGTAGATCTTCATATATCATTTACGGGGACATGTGAGAAAGTATTGTGAAACTCGCATGATAGGAGAGAAGGTATTCCAGAGATATTATTGTTGCGCTGCCAAACTCATGTTCCGATCTTTTCTATAGTCCGTAGTGCCCCGATTACGAGACCGGGGTGTCGTGAGGTGCCCCAATATTCTCTTATAGGCATACGCCTTGTTGATGAACCTATTACTTTCAATCGTTATACGCCATGCCATCAAGTTGCATGTGATAATTTTTATTCTTATTTTGATATGTCACTTGATGTTTTAGATCCTTTTATCACAAATTATTTATCATGCATTGATTCACACTCTCGTATGCCTCCCGCCTCTCCTAAAGCAACTCCTATAGCTACCCCTATGTCTTCTACCTCTTATGATAGTTCTCCCCACACATCTCCTTCGAGATTGAACTCTTCTTCATATTACATGGATGATTGTATTGGTTCTTATGATGATCATAGTATTATTTCTAGAACCCGACCTTCTACTAATCAAAATCGGGAGTCTCCATCTTTCCATCTTGTTGGGTCAATGCATGGTGTTGTGTCCCACTTGTTGTCCCAAAAATGCGATGCAAAATGAGAGATGCGCGGTTTCCAAAGAGGGTTCGCGTGAACCCGTTTCGCGCAAAGAGACACGTAAGCCGTTATTTTCCACGTGGTGAAATTGAAAGTGTTCGCGCGAACACCATGTTCGTGCGAACGCCGTTCGTGTGAAAGGTGTTCGCGCGAACCCCCCTGTTCATATATTGGAGGCGCTGCGGAGGAAATCATTTTCCTCCGCCCGCCTCCTTCGCACGAAGTTTGTGCAACCAACCAAAGAGCCCACCACACCAGCGAGCCCACCAGCGATGAAGGCCAGCAACGACGAGCCCAGGTATGTTAGCGAAATCGTACACATTTTTTTAGTAAAATTGTAGCCACTAAAATACCATTTTTTGCAAAACCCTGGCAAAGTTTTTTTGGTAAAACCCCATTTTTTCTCGTAGAAATGAATTGAATGTGAAGGTCTACTCTGAAAATACCTGGTTGGCCGTTTTGTATGCTACATCCTTGTTACTTGTAAATGGTCTCTTTGAGAAACTCTGAGGGCAATAGGCAATATTTATACCCTTCCATTATGTACGTCCAATCGATAATAAAAAGTATTCTTTTACGAGTTCGAGAAACTTGTTTTTTACAATGGACGATTATATCGTAGTTTCAAGCTAATTTTATCTAGCTTTATTTCTATTAGCTTGATCCAAAACTAAGGAAGAATTCATATGGTCATTACTCGTACATTTTTCCAAGGTCCTCTTGGTTGCCCCATTGTTCAATGTATTTTTTGAAGGGCTTCTTTTATGTGCTGCAAATTGTAACATAAAGGATCTTTTTAGTTTCTAGAAAAATGAGTATATTGTGTAGCTCACAGCTGCCTATGCCATACTAAGATCCCAATAGTGGCATAATTGTTGATTGGAGCCGAGATTGCAGAGTGCACTGCCAGAATAATGCATATCATGGAGATATTCCATTTTCACAAACCTTAATACTACTGCCATGAGATTGATTTATAAGGGTATATCTACACTAGACGTTTTCTAATGGTATTCATCCTAGTGGCAGTTTTCTACTGAAATTGTTTAGTAAATATTTTATGGTTCCAATATCACACATTACATCACCTACAAAATATGTTTGAGATGAAAGGTGAAAAATTGTGAAACCAATATGAACATCTACATTTCTAACAATAAACTATAAAGATAATGTTCACATAATGTTAGAAGATTTGAACATAAAAAAAACGTTCATACGTGACATTGAAGGACAATCACCACTTCACGATATTTTATTTTACATGTTTGGAGAGAGTGGGCGATGTTTTTTCACACATCTTCTTTGAGACCACTTGTTTCACCCTAGAACAAAAATGGGTTGCATACAAGATAGGAGAAATCGCTTCATCACTACAATGATATATGCAACTAATCAAACAAAATTAAACAAAATAATTAACAAGAGTTTTGTATACCTGTGTGTGACCCTTGCCCCCATAAATACTCTTGCAATCTTTTCTCCATGTCCTCGAGAAAATCACTCGCATCAAGCATTGCCTATAGTGTTTCCTTCGCAACTAGGGTGATCAAATTTCTCTAAGTTGAACCTACGAGAATTCATTTCTCCTCTCGAATGATTTTTTTTAATGGTTGAGATGGCATGCGAGAGGGCAGTTTTGCATGTACACAGTCATCTTCTCCTTTGAGACGGGCATTTTATTGCCTTTTGGAGAACATACGGTTTTCGGTATAGTTTTCCTCTGTTTTATGGGAGGAAGATTATATGTTTCCAACTGATGTAAGCTAATCAAATATTTAGACCAAAACCTTATACAGTTATACTATATCCATTAACGTTTATATTTACCAACATAATAGCAGAACTCGTCTCACACCGTGTATTCATTGATGCATACGATCACCATGGGTAAATCTTAATTTGCTGATCTTCGGATTACCAATTCTTTTTATGATCAGAATAAGATACACATGACCAAAAATAAATAGAATAGACATTTTAATCCATTTGTTAAATTATTCGATACATATATATCCTTCAAAAATTACATAAAACATCCCTCTTTCTTTTGTCTATGGTGAACATCATCAAAAACATGAATTTAACTATAATGTTATTTTAAAGATAAACAAAGCCCATCTAACACTCATGCTTTTGAAATGAATGGAAATTCACAAATGGCATCCCCTTAAAAATTTATCATCTATTCCAGAAATAAATGAAAAAGGGATTTCATTATGTGGGACTTAACACTACTGGCTTAAAATTTCTCATACAACTAAATTTTGCAAAATACAATTCATTTGCTAAAAATCTAGCTTAAATATGAAAATTGAACCAAATTAAGGTTTTACATGTTGGAACAAAGCAGTTGTTGATCTGGTGAATGAAATGGTGGTAGTCATAACTTGGCTACAAACATACAAAATTACAGAGTTAGTATCCTTGATATTGGTCATGGGGTCATAAATTTACTAAGTGATGACAAAGGGATGCCTAGTTAAAAAATGGAATACAAATCCATAATTATATATGCGGATACTTGCAAGGAAGCCACTAGGGTGGATCTTTATAAATTGAATATTAGTTTTCCTTTTCCATACATTTTAGAAGAATAAGACCTACATAGTGTGTTTTTGGTCACTTAACACACGTTGAAAAATAGGTCGATATTTTAAATGTTTCACAATTTTCCATAATAATACTAAATATAAAATATATATTATGTAAGAGATGAAGATAATCACTTTCAAAAACATGTATTAATAAAACCCTATCAGTTAAATATCATATTTTTGAAAATATCATGAAAGTATAACATTAATCACGGTTTATTAGATGGTTGTGGAAAACAGCACACTGATTGCAATGAAGGGAAACAACACCTAGGCAGCGAAGTTTTTGGGGGAACAAATTGGGATCCCCCAAACTCATTCCCTCATGGAAGAATGCAAAACCTTGGCTGGATGTTCGAGATTTGTCATTGACAGAGCTAAGGAGAGATTTAAATACACACTTTTAGGAAGATTTACTAGATGCACGAACGAATATAGACTTTGTGAGGGAGTGGTATAGCAGAAAATGAGTCTGCAAAGTATATATAAAATTCTGCTACATCCTTGTTACTTGTAAATGGACTCTTTGAGAAACTCGAGGGCAATATGCAATATTTATACCCTTCCATTATGTACGTCTAATCGCACAATAAAAAGTATTCTTTTACCGAGTTCGAGAGAAACTTGTTTTTTACAATGGATGATTATACTTGTAGTTTCAAGCTAATTTTATCTAGCTTTATTTCTATTAGCTTTGATCCAAAACTAAGGAAGAATTCATATGTCTGTTACCTATACATTTTTCCAAGGTCCTCTTGGTTGCCCCAGTTGTTCAATGTATTTTTTTGAAGGGCTTCTTTTATGTGCTGCAAATTGTAACATAAAGGATCTTTTTAGTTTCTAGAAAAATGAGTATATTGTGTAGCTCACAGCTGCCTATGCCATACTAAGATCCCAATAGTGGCATAATTGTTGATTGGAGCCGAGATTGCAGAGTGCACTGCCAGAATAATGCATATCATGGAGATATTCCATTTTCACAAACCTTAATACTACTGCCATGAGATTGATTTTTATGCCCAAAAAGAATTATTGAACCTTGTGTCTCTATTTCAATGTTTTACCGATGTCTTTTGTTGTTTAAATATATGCATTAGACATGTCTTTTACCGATGTGTTTTGTTGTTTAAATTTGGATTGGTGTTCTATTTGATTGCACTAATTCTGTATCATATGCACAAAAAATGTGTTTCAGGGAAAGGTGAATCCCACTCAATTGTTCTGCTTTGATAATGGTTTGTGCCCAGGTAAACTTACATTCTCTTCTACAAACATTGCTTTGACTTTAAGATCATCTAAATGTATTCAAAACTTTTCATTTCTGAACTCTGCAACATCACTTGGTATATTTTGTTATCAAATGATTTGTAATTTATGTAATTTATTGAAGCTTGAAAAGTTCATATTTCTGTTTTCATTAATATAGGAGAATATCTTAGGAATTTTTTTTAATAAAAAGTACTATTGATTAGAATTTTACTTTCATTTTTTTATAGTCATGGCTTCTTCTGGAACTCCTAATTTGTTTGAGAGGACCGATTTAGAGATTGCAAAATTGCAATCTATTCTCAAAAATCCAACTATAGTTGGGCAGTATAAAGCCCATTGTGAAAGAATACTGGTTGATCTTCGTAGAATAGAGACAAGTTTGAAAACATATAATCCATTTGATTCTGAATCAATAACAAAATTTATGGATTCACTAAAATCAAGTGTCTCAGGAGATGTAGGTTATAATGAGATTACATCACGACTTTCCGATAAGGAAGTTGTTAAGAGGTCTTGTTAGAGTTTTTATGTAGACAAACGGAAAATAAGGGCATATTATGTAAACAAATGTTCATGTCCTTTATGTGCCCCTTTGATTTATCCTAGATTTGTGGCCTCTCAAGGCCAATTTCCAAATAATGACCAATTACCGTTATACTTCATAATGATGCTACATGCCGAGGTTCACTTAAACCTAAAGGTGAACTATTTAGACATCCCTAGTTATTTAGGGCAGGGGCGTGGCCGTATTAGCCATAGGGAGGCATATAGAAAGGAGGAGCTCCTGCAGTTGTTGATGCGTGGCAGCTTGTACCAAGGCCACAACCATTCTTATCAGGCTTTCAGGATGTCACAACACCTGTCGTTATGAGTGCACATGAGGGTGCTATCGAGGGTCTTGTTGGCATTACTCGCGAGACCCAATTGATCTCTTCTGACCGTGTGGGTCAATACCTTCAGAGACGCGATACTAGCAGTGGAGGTGCTAGTAGCACCAGTGATGCACGCAAGCGAGGTATACACTCATGCATCTTTGATTTCCCAGATGACTTTGAGCTAGTTACAAATCCCACTCAGGCACGTCGGCTAGGATGCATCATGGTTGTTGACTTGTTGCGTGCATATGAGGTGATTGCACGGCATTGCAGCATTCCACTATCAGGGGTTTTAGATTTTATAGAGCAGAGTGGGAGTGTATCTTCTAGTCAAGGTACTACTTCGCCCTTTGCGCACTGAGATAGACTTCTGTAGTTTGGGATTGTCACGCTTGATGTTCAACACATTTACTGTTCCGGTGTGTGAAAATTAAACCTTTAATATAATAAAAATTTATTTTAATTGATCATTACTTTACAATTTATTAATATTAAAATTAAACATTTACTTTTGTGTTTAGGCTTCTGCTCCAAGTGTGTGGAGCTTCACAGCCCCACACCATCTACCCGTGTCAAATACACATGAGCTCTTGGTGAGCACAACATGGATCTCGATGTTCCGGTCCGAGTCAACTTGGGTTAGTTAGCGACATATTTCTTGGTGTTGAGGTCATGGATGACAATCCCATACATTTGGAGATGCTGCGTTCCGCAGAGGTATAAATACATGTGTTTTAATATAATTAATATTTAATCTAAATTGAAATGTTAAAAATTAATGAACTTTATTCAAAAAACTTATTTATCAACTTCTTACATTTTATTTATTTTGTTTCATGGTGGATCTACGGGACAGAGATCTACGGGTAGCGTAGATACTCCCAACATCTGCGTAGGGACAGATACTGAGGTAATCAATTGTACATATCAGTTATATAATGTATTGAATTAATCAAGAAATTGTTGTAGATTTCTACTTATATATTTTAATATATGGTACATGCTATATATAGTTTATGACATGTATGTTCCTTTTTTTTAACATGCAGGGTGCAGCAGAGCGTAGTGAGGGGTCTGGCACTCGCCCTAGTGCACGGAGGAGACTTCAGTGATATTTTATAGATTTCAAACATTTTAGACATACTTACGGAGATTTTAGACATATATATATATATATATATTCATACTCATTCTAGACATCATTATTATATTTTGATATATGTCTTAGACACGTGTATTATTAATATATTTTGATATATGTCTTAGACACGTGTATTTACAATTATGGATGTGAATATAAGACACCCCCTTATCTTTCATTTTTGTCTCTTGATGATATCATAATAGGTATATAACTAGCAATCGCATGTGTTTCATGAGATGTGAACGCCGAATGGTATATGTTATTTGATTTAGAGGCATAGTTATCTGAGTTTTGATGTGCTGCTTTGTCCATCTCTTGCCGTCCTCGGTCAGTGTCCATGCAGTCTTTGCTGTAATTAATAATTTAATAGTGTTCTGTGTCACTGTCATCTGTTATCAACAAATCCAGATCCTAGGATTACAGACCTTCCAAACTTGTGCAAACTTGTGCATTGTCTTTCTTTGAATGTAGGAGACAAGGCATGAAGAGTTTGAGGTTTTGCATAGCCTTATGGAGTTTTGCGTCCTACAAACATTTTGGAGCTTTTACACCTTTGGGTGTTCTTTGTGCACCTGTTGGCAGGTATCACTCACTTTTACACCCTTGGGAGATTTTGTTCTTTTGCACGCTTGTCAACATCGACATAGTTGGAGTCTGAACAACGTGGGCCTTAATTCATTTTCTTCACTCACTGAATGACCGAGCAACCTGGTATGTTTTGATCAGACGAAGATGCCCCAATGACTAATTACCTACAAACTGGATGAGCTAAATCAGCTGTAATCTGATTTAGTTAAGAAATCTTTGCAATGGTATCTTTCTTTCTTTCTTCCACCTGATTCTATACATAGAGGTCATAGAATCAACCAGTTTTACAAAGAGAAAATACACCGAATAATGATATTATAGATTCAAATGATTCGGGATATATTACTCACAGGTAGAGGTTACATATATATAGTTTGATCTCCTCGATTCTAGGAGTCAACACTCATCCCACTAATCACTCAGCATCCCACAAATCTCTCCCAATACCTATTCTCACTCAACAAACCTAGAATCTCTCTAAGAGATCTCTACGAGTTGTCACCAACTCATTATTTGCACAATAATAATAATGTTCACAATATTAAAATATTGCTAACATTCACTCCCCTATTGTTAACATTATTATTTCCACACATACACTCCCCTAATGTGAACAATGTAGAGAAAAACATTCACACGTCTTCTACAGCTTGCCTGCCTCTGCATGCTCATGATCTTGGTACGTTGAACCTCTGTTCACCAAATACGAACCCCTGTTCGACAATAACGGACCTCTGTCCTAGGTACGAGCCCCTGCTCATGAACCTCTGTTCATCCTCTTCAAGAAAAACATGATGCTGCTTTTTCTTGTGCTTTTATCTTTCTACTATCACATATTTACATCAGGAGGTTATAAAAGGAAATACAATTCTGAACAGGAATGTGACATCTGTTCTTATTACAAACAATGAAACACACAACTGAAATACTTGGCCACCAAATCAATACCGCGGCCTCGTCGATGGTGCCTGACGAGAGGTCGCTGATCAACCTCCTTCCTCCGTTGCCTCCGGCCTCCATCTGAAAGTTATCTAAAGAAGGAAGTTTTCAGATTCATAACCATCACCCAAAGGTTCTTCTTTATCACTGTCTTCTTCTTCATTAGCAACCATGGCATTTTCTTCTATTTTTCCATCAAGTAAATCTTGTGCTCTTTTCTTGCAGTTTATAGATACATGTCCATCTTGTTTACAATAGTAACAAGTGATATGTTTCTTTGTATCTCTGAAATTTGATCTTTGTTTAAAAGAAGATTTAAATCTCCCTTTATCATATGACTTGTTTTTACCATACATTGCAGTTTCTTCTGGTGTAACATTCTTATTTTCTTCATCTATCAGTGAAGAAATTAGATCTTCTAGGCTGGGATTGATCTTGCTCAAAGTAAAAACAATGTTTGAATAGCGAGATGGCATACTATTCAACAAAACAGCTTTTGCATCATCATCCTCTACTTTAAGTTTTATCCCTGATAATTGATTCAAAATAGACCGAAACTTACTTATATGTTGTACCATGTTTTCTCCTTCATCCATCTTGAGTCCAAACAGCTTCTGCTTCAAGGTCACTGCTGCGCTTCCGGTTTGGGATCCAAACAACTTGTTCAATGTTGTCCAAATGAAATTTGAACTTTTTGAAAGGTCTATATGATGCAAATATGCATCAGACAATCCAAGTCCAATGATTGCTGTTGCTTTACGATCTCTACTCTCCCATTTGGTTGCTTCATCAGCATCAGTTGGTTTCTTGAATGTTCCATCCGCAATGTCCCACAAATCTTTGTTAATGAGTGTCAACTGAGTTCGTACTTGCCAAGTGTGAAAATCCTTTCCATCAAATTTTTCAACATAACCCAATTTATCCATTATGACTCTCCACAATTTGACACAAATAGGTGTCGGTTTCAACCGAAAATACACCCTTACAATAATAATCAGCTTTATATTTATTCAAAATAATAAAGCATATCAGATTTTAATTGCTAGAAATCAGTCACTATTTTTATTTTTTTACAGAATAAATAGAAACTGTCAGAATTGTTTCCACAATTTCTCGTAAAATACGAAATGGGTTTCTGTAATTTTTTGACAGAAGTTTTAAAAATATAAATTAACAAACCCAAAAAATTTCAGTAAATTTCGAATCTGGGTTTTTGAGAAAAACGTGAATTACCAGTCGTTTTTTTTCAGATCAGAATTCTGAAAAAGGCAATGAAAGCTTCAAAACTCTCATATCTGCATCTTAGAGGCTGCGATTTTGTCCTGCAATGAATCTCATAAATTTCCCTAGCCTGCTCTGATACCAAATCATAGCAATCAACCAGTTTTACACAGAGAAAATACACCGAATAATGATATTATAGATTCAAATGATTCGGGATATATTATTCACAGGTAGAGGTTACATATATAGAGTTTGATCTCCTCGATTCTAGGAGTCAACACTCATCCCACTAATCACTCAGCATCCCACAAATCTCTCCCAATACCTATTCTCACTCAACAAACCTAGAATCTCTCTAAGAGATCTCTACGAGTTGTCACCAACTCATTATTTGCACAATAATAATAATGTTCACAATATTAAAATATTGCTAACAAGAGGGAGTAATGGATGTGTAAAGCATCTAAGACATACTACAAGGAAGTTATAAGTAGCCATACGATCCCAAGAGATCAACAGAACCAGGGTAGTGAATTGAGAAGTAAGCAAGCACCTATAGAAGTGAATAGTGAGTAGTTTAGGTTGCATTCTAAGCTCCATTGTCCGAGAAGTTGAGACTGGTTCAAAAGTCTTGCATGTTGCAAGCATAGCTAGGGTAGGTCCTCAGGGTTGAAAGTCTTTTTTGGGCATTTTTGCATAAATTGTCATCAGACTGTAGCAAAATGAGAATGTATCCTGCCTGATTTTTTCATTTTTTCTCATTGAACATTATAAGAATCCTTTATTGTTTCTCATGAGGTGCATAGAGATTTTGCTTGTTTGAGATCTTCCTCTCAAAATTGTGGGCTGCGTGATCTAAGGCATCTCTTAATTGAGACCTATAACCACAACTGCATCATGAGAGAAGCTCACATCTCCAAGGTAGCTGGACATTTTGGAGTTGCCAATACATTAGCAAATATGCAAAGGTACGTCTTTTGGCCAACAATCCAAGATGACGTTTCAAAATTCATAACTGGTGAGTTATGTAGCACTACCAAACCATCGGCTACTTATTACATCCACGTGGTTAATGCTGAAATAGGATTTAAGTGAAATCCTTAGTGCGGAAAACCAATTTACGAGTTACAGTTGCCATTTTCCAGTCGGAATGAGCAAAAGGTACATGTGGTTGCATATACTTTTTACAAAGAGCAGTAGCAAGTTTGAAATTGGCATCAATGAATCTTTCACATGAACAAGAGTGTCATTCCTCAATTCAAAATTTCTCTTTACATGTGAATGATTGACCACCTTAAATATTTGCAAATATTTAGTGCAAAAGAAGGGCAAGAACAAGTTCCCAACCAGATCTTTTCCACTTTAAACCTAAGTAAAAGTATGGATAAAAAATATTATAAGATAAAAATAAAATGCCATTGCTCTCAAATAACTTTTAAAAGGTTACAGTTTTTTGCCTGCACCACATCTCAAAATCTGTGACAAAATATGTAGAGGGGATACAATGAAATGGTACATGAGCTTACTTCACCTCAGCATGAAAAAATTGCAATCAATCCTATTCTATCCATGCCTAACAATAGAATGGCATACAGGTTGCCACGTCACATCCTCAACATTATACAAAATGTGACCAAAAGACTAGATGCAGTATGCGAGTTGGACAATATCAAAGACATCAGAACATCAATCACAAGAGTGCATAAAAAAATCAGAAGATTAGCACACCCTTGTGCACTTCTTGATAAAAACCAACACTCCAGATATGTTCTTTGTCTGTGATTAGGAGCTGTGCTAGGTGTCAGTTTCTTTAGCAAAAATGAATTCAGCACATTACGTAATAGCTGGTAGTACCACACACAAACACATACAGATCTAACACAAAGATCTCTTTTATTAATGCAACAATGGGTTACACACATTAAGTGTTAGCTACAGGCTACGCCTTCACTCAAGCTAGGTCAGATCTCTCCTTTGCAGTTGGTATAGTTTGCAGGGTCATGCAAAAGTCTAAGGAGAGCAACTAGAAAGAACCTAAGAGGATACTGAAGCATATTTAAGGAACTACTCACTTGGAAATCATGTACTCCCATGAAGGCAATCAGCGCTTGGTTCGATATACAGACTCGAATTGGGCTGGAGATGTGGATCAGAGGCAGTCTGCTTCAGGATGTCTTCAATTTGACTTCTGATCCTAATACCTAGGCGTGTAAGACACAGATTGCTATTGTTTTATCGACTGTTGAGGGAGAGTACAGAGGAGCAGTTAATGTGGAACAAGAGACCATGTATATCGAGAAGCTTTTGATAATGTTTGGTATTCCAGGTGATTTTCCATCCATATGTACAAAGTGATAGTTAGGGTGCTATTACAGTTGCTCACAATCCATTCAAGAGGTAGCTGACAAAATGCACTTCATTCAGCATAAAATTCATAAAGGATTTGAAGTTGCTCGTGTTTTTGAAGTTTTCATCAGGGGGGATAGCAACTACATACTTCAGAAATCCGCTTGGAAGACAAATGATTGAACTTTTTTACTCATCTTTTGTGCATCGCTCTTGAAACGCTTGGTTTCATCAAGGTCTTGGAGGCTATTGGTTGGCACTTGGCACAGAATGCTGCCATACTGGATAGTTGGGAAACAATGTCAATGATACAACTTCAATGGGATATTCCTGCTATCTTGAGAAAGACAACATGGGGACATGCCTATAGTTGAAGGTGCTTCTTGAAATTGAAGAGATCCGGTGCCTTCTAATACATAAAACTCCTCATGAGTCCGATTACCATTAAACATATGTCATGCTAGAAATTACAAAACACCAATCCAAATGCAGTCCTTCCAACAACAACTAGTGGCCCTTCACAGTCTAGCTTATCAACTCAGCAACAAGGAACCAACCTCATATATTGTGTTCTTTGCACTGATAATGTGCTGTATAGCATGGGCATATCTTATGGTATGCAGTATACTAAAAAGTGTAACATATTTAAGATGGCAATAATTTTGTCTTAAGTGTAACAATTTCACCATGGTAACTCCATATCTAGCATATTGTTCCCCAGTAGATTCTAATTCACATGAGGGCTAGCTTAAATATATCGTAATGAAATAATGGTATAACATTTTTTGTTTTTGATCAAAAAGTGTCTTCTATCGATAATGCATAAAAATGCAGCACTAGTGGTACAGATAAAAGGTTTGGTCATAAGAGAAGGCAGAGACCAGGGATAGAAGCAACAGCAAAAGCGAAAAATGGTATAAAAAAGGCATATTTTATGAGCTGCTTGTTTTTTTTGCCAATTTTGGATGGGAGTGTTTCAATCTTTTTGTTCCAATATTACAGATCCACAAGGTTCAAATACTAGATTCATAAATCAATTACTGACTCAATGTTTTTGACTAGAACAATATCATTCCAAGACCATTTTTTAATGATTCTTTCATTATTCTGAATTCAAAAGGGAGGATTATGTTCGCACAAACATCCAGAAGTTAAATCAAATTGTCAAGCGCTGAATATCTTAATTCATGAAAAGTAATAATGGAAGAAGAAAGACACGGCAGACCAATGAAAAGGAGTGTATCTTACATTTTCAAGAATCAAACTCAAGATTATTACATGTGTTTCAGAGCCTTGGAATTTGACAGCAGTAATGAAAAAGCAAGATAAACAACAAATACTGAAAGAGATCTTGCAGTACATATTTAACCCATTTATAAATTGGCAGCACCATCTTCTTACAAGCATCTGCATAAGAAAATTCAAACAATAAATCTTTGCATGTTTTAACCGCAGCCGACATGCCTAATGTCATTGTTTAGCTTAGAAGCTATTGCTATTATAAAATTTCTTCAGAAATTCTGAGTCTCCATAGCGGTCAATGACGCCTATCTTCGATGGTATTAAACCTTCTTGACCAATAACATATTGACCAATGATGTGATGCCGTTGCTTTGAATGTTCAATACAGTTTCTGAGTTCTTCGTCACCTTTGAAAACAAGCATGTCAATAACCTGAAGAAAATGAAAAAAAAAAGTACTTAGCACGCAATAGAGTCGTACGGCCATTTAAAGTTGTCACGATACCTATAAATAAGCAGGCATCAAGTGACAAAACAACCTAATGAGCCTCCAATCCTGGTCATGAAATTAAGTAAATAGAATCTAAGTCACGAAAGAAAAGCTCCAGAGTAATGTGGAATACACTCACAATAAGAAATTGATATATGCAAGAATATGAAGCACATACAAGCTCAATTCAATCATCCCTCACTCTTAATAAACAAACTATAAAGATTGGAAATATACACGAGAAATTGAGTGTGTTAAATATTATCCTTCAAGATTCAGATATAGTACGAACTAATACTTTTCCACTCCAAACGTCTTGGAGGTTGCATTATCAAACTTTTCTTCCCAGAGTCTCTTTTGAATACCAACCAGGCATTCAAAGAAACAACTCGCATGCAAAGCAAGAAATAACAGAAAGTCGGAAGGATGTTTTCCTCATATCAGGAATTATTCAAGCACGTGCAAATACAGATGGAAATAAAAGCAGATTGTACGAGTCATCTTTATTCATTTGCTTCCTTTTATGAAGAAAGCACACTAGCAGTTTACAAAGCACTACTTATGCTTTTTGCTGCTCGTTAAATATAGCCATCATACTGAACTGTATTCAGCTTTTGTTGAATAAAAGTAGTCTGGAGGAAATCAAGCTTGTAAACACTAGTGATTCATCAGATCTAGCAATTCATAGTGCACAGATGGAATTAGAGTACAATATATCAATTGAATATACTTGTAACATAATCAAACAATTTATCTAATATTCATTCAACACTGCCACACTAAGATCAGAAATTATAGTTTCTGACCAAAGGTTATGATAGTATTTGAAGGGGAAATTTATGGCATTATTGCGGAAGATTTTTCTAGATATGACTCTGTACTAGTTTCTAAATTCAACATTTTGAGTCCTCCACTGGACCCGTCATCAGGGAGAAGCAGCCTATGCTTGCACAAACCACTAATTGCATCTGTTAAATGGCATAAGTTCATAACAAACATTTTGAGAACTGCCCTGTAAGACACATGCATACAAAACATATGCTCTTTATGAATCTCACCAATTCCCCGCATAAAGTGACAAATGCATGCCTTGGCACAGAAAGAAACAACACATTGTCAGTGAAAAATCTCATAAAAAATACTCCATACTGAAGAATAGGCATGGCAATGTGGCTCCACGTGTTTGCCCAATAACATTATTTAAGAGAATTCATGTTTATGTGCGAGTGAAAGTAACTTGGATCTTAGGGCGATATTGTCTTGCAATCACTCTATGTAAATTGATTGGAAATACCTGTAAGTGTTGCTGAAAAATGGCAACATAGTGAGATCCAGATAAAAGAAACAACGAATACTCTTATGTGCTCTCTAGAGAAACCAAAAAATTATGTTAAGATTTGTTGTCTGCTTCTTAATTTTATGGAAAGACTGTTATAATTTCGATCAATTTATATGTATTAGAGACTCTTTCTCTTGATAATTCATGTTTATGTGCTGGTGATGGTAATTTGGACTCAAGGACAAAATTAATACCTAATGTTTTAATTTCCGATTCACAGAAAGTTATTCCATACTATTTATGTAAAAACTTTTTGTTACAGTTATTTCCAAATTCCCCTGGAAACACAACCATAGTTCTGAAGGGCACTGTTGTGAGTTGCTGTCATGTCTAGAGGTCTAATGCTTGAAATACTTTGTTTAGTCTTCTGCATCTAAGTTGTTAGGGTTCTTATGAATCATCTCTTGGTCATTTAACCGCTCAGTATTTACTTTTATTCCTATCAGATATACTTTTGTGGGGGTCATTTTGTTTCTTAAAGAAGCGGAACATAGTACATACCACTCTGGAATTTATCATCTTTGCATAAGACATGGCTAGGAGGAGAAGAGTGTTCCTCTGCCACCAAAATGGGGAGTTGTAAATTGCATTTGGATTGTTAATAATGCCCGTAGCCACCTGTTGGAGTTGTTAAGAACCTCTGAATATGTATTGACCGCCACACTGCACTCAGATTTGGTGCAGACAGGGAGCATGCTAGCAAATGCTTGGGATTAGCTTTGCTCCAACCAAAAGAGTTTGTGTGAAAGTTTCCAAGGCCTTTTAAACAAAACCATTCTGTGCATACCCAGAAATATTGTCGTCCACACAGCCAATAGATAAATTATTTTTAAACGCATTTCGCAAACTTATCTAACAATGCACTTACCCCTGCCACATACTCCAAACGTACTCGGAGAAACCATTTGTTTTGGACACGTTTCCATGAGGAATCACATGGCGCTTAGGCCTTCTCCCAACTTCCCAGATGCACACTACCTATATACTAATCAGATGTACAAGTTCATACAGTCTTAAACCAGAAGACCAAACAAAACTCATTACTTTATTTTGAATCTAAATGCACACCAAATCAATGCCTACAAGTAAACAAGGCTTTTCACTCTCGAAATTCTCTTGCAAATTTTGATGTTGAAAATTATCTCACAATTTTGTCTCATTTTTAAAACTCTATTCAATTAATTATTATTTTAATTTATTTCTAAATAATTACTCTGTTATAGACGTCTCATTTTGGTAGAGCCCAAGAATTACGTAGGCACTTTGGTTGAGAAGATCCCATAGATTACTAATACCAGAGTTAAAAAGAGCCTGCGATGACCAAACTTTCTATAAAGAGAATATGAAACGGGTTATTTTTTCTACAACACTTCATTAGAGCTAAGAGACCATCTTAGTCTAAAGATCTGCTAAAAGTCTTCAATCATCATTTACCATGCCTTAACTCCAAGGAAAATCACCTTCGAATAGTTTTTAAGTGTAAATCCCGTCAAGGACGGTTGCACTCCAGGAATCATTCAAATTTTTTGAATGTACAGCCAAAAAGACTTAACACAAGAACAAGAGATAGATCTAATACAGCTAAATTGCTAAACAAAACCCATATAAATATTGCATGCCATCCAGTCTTAGCTAATAAAGCTAAATTGCTAAACAAAACCCATATCATATATTATGATATAAACTTGCTCTGTCAATTAGAGAAACATATAGACTTCATCACTGAGTTCTAACTGATAAATAGGCATCATTAAGCTGCAGTTGATAAACAAAAGCCATAGGAGACAACATGATTATATAAGTGTCCCCAGAAACTGCTAGATTTGGTAATGATGGTAATTTGTCATATAAATCGTCCTCAATGGAAGAAATATCTGAGTCTATAAACAAACAGAAAATACTTCAACTTTAATTGAACTCGTAACTCGGCACTGTGCAAACCACACAGAGTCCCATATAAGTTTATTGAAATAGAACTATACACTACATCGGCAGTTGTATCCAGACTCTCTGTGACATTTTTTTCTCAAAGATTAAACATGACTTTAACTGCATTCCCCCCACCAGCACTAGTCTCAAAAGCTTCTTCCACTTCCTTCTGCGAAAATCCAAACCGATGGGTGATCAGAGGTTTCACATCAACCTTTCCTGTCCTCAAGAATTCAAGGCAGAGAGGCCATGTGTTTTTGTAGCGGAAGACACCAACAACATCTACTTCCCTGCATCAAAATAAGCATAACACAAAAAATTGCCTTAACATATAGCCTTGGAGAGTACCATAACTAACAGAAAAAAATGTTATTGATTGTAAATGAAACAATCAAGAAAGCACCTGCAATGTAAGGTCTAGAAAGATAAGTACCTTGCAGCAGCTGGAGTGAGAGGTACAGTCATTTCATTATGGCCCATTCCTATAAGGCATACCTTACCACCTGGACAAGTAGCCTTTAGAGCTGTAGACATGGTTTTTTCAAAACCAGCACAATCAAATGTTACATTTATTTTTCCCCCCATGGAATTTTGTATGCGAGTCACTTCTTCTTCAATATCCTATAAAACAACCCACCAGTTAGTAATAGGATCAACTTACCATTCAGGCAGCTACCGAGCATGAGTACTAGAAAGAATCCAAAAGACCTTGCACCTCAGCTTTTGTGGAGACAAGAACAGTATCATCCGCCCCCAGTTTTTTGGCCATAGATAAGCGTTGTTTGTCTACATCAGCAATAATTATGCGTGGTGCTCCAAACGCACGTGCAGACAACATTGTTACAAGGCCAATAGGGCCTGCTCCCACAATCAAGATGTTTGTTTCGGCACCTACAGAAGCACGGCGACAACCATGAACTCCAACACTCAGTGGCTCACACATTGCACCTTCCTCTAGGCTCACATTCTCTGGCAACTTGAAACACAAATTTGCAGGATGTACAATCTTCAATGCAAAACCAGGCAAGAAATAAACTGTTTTTGTGTTAGTGCAAACTACACATAAAAAAAAAAGAGGATAGACTGTAAAAATACAGATCAGAGGAATATTTAATGTCAGACCAAGATGATGCATGCAGGAAAGGAACATAAGAAACTGTAGGAATAAATGAATAAGACTTCCCCTTTTATAATTGTTTTGTATGGTTATGCGGTTGTAACCGCTAACTAATTTTGTAACCGTCTTTGCATGATAAATACCCAGACACACAACCCATTTGTACAGTGTGTATTCCAGTTTTCTCTTCAATCATTCTTTACACATTTATTCGGTTTATTCTCTCTCTCCGCAAATTCTAACAGAAACTCTTCTCAACAGCCTATCAGATTTCAATAACCAGTTACACCATATTGAATTGAGAGACCCAAATTTGCTAGAAAAGAGATTAAGCAGACGTGGTAGGAGATATAAGTTGCCCGGCATTAATTCTCACACTGCAGGAGTTCTCAGGATAAAGCCCTACTATATTTTGAATACCAAATTCAAGCAATAAGATAGTCTACGTAAAGGTCCTTGTCAGCAAGTTGGATTATGAGGACTTACGTGAAATTGCAATTAACCCTAGCAAGTTGTTCAGATGTAATAGTCATAACTAAGTTAGATATCTGATAAGAGTTCAATGAACAAAGCTTGGGCCGGAGAATACTGCAGGCATTGGCAGGGTGCCTCACAGCAATATCCATTTCATGGCCTGATCATCTCAAAGATATGTTCTATTTCCAAATCATCACAAGTGAATGCATTTAACTTATACCAATTCTACATAGAGATACATCCTTAAATCCTTTCATCGTTGTGAAGGATTATGGTTGACAACATGAACATGAGGAGAATGTCTCTTCCCCACACAAGCTATCCTACAGAAAATAATTTGATGAAAGATGCTAAGACTATTTATAACCTATTACATGTGTCTGGAGCAACCTAGCAGATTGTACCTATATGCAATAATAGAAAAATATCCAAAACCTCAATTAATTCACCAAAAAAAAATTTGGAAGTGCTTTCATATGTCTGAAATATCTATTAATCCCAGTCTAAAAACTCGTCAAAATTGTACTAGGCCTATCCAGATGTGACATAGTAAACTGAGTCTTATGTATATAATTTCAATACAGCTGTGATGTCTAAATAAGATTGGTACTTTCATGAGCAGTGTAGTTAACTTCCATGCTACTTCCAAGTTGTCTCCACGCCTTTCATTCGGACTCTTATTTTCAAGATATACTTCTCTGCAGACTTTCCTATTTATTAGACGGTTTGCAAATACTGTAAATGCTTGTAGCCTCGCTTTGAAGGAAACAAGGTATGATTGAGGCTAAATGTGTCCATACTTGTGCTCGCCAAAGAACAGGGGGCAAAAAGTTTATGGAAAGAAAAAAATAGAGGGCTATAATAATTTGGAGAACTCTCAAATGATGGAAATGACAAAAATAAATCATGTCATAAAGCAACTAAATTGACCTCATTTTAGAATTTACTAGGAAAATAAACATGCACAAAATGTTACGAGAGTAAGTTAAAAGTTGAGATGGAACTTTATGACATCCATATGCTTCTAATAAAAAGCATCATGTTAAATGAATGCAACAAAACAGGTCTTTTCCCAGTCTATAGTACAGTCAATTCTCTCTAAAGGTCTGTCAAGTTGGAAGTCATTTGCCACTTAGAAACTCAAGTTCCTATTTCAGAGTGTAGACTTCAGTAGCTATACCATCAGGTACTATACAACTCTAGAGCCAACTGATCATTCAATTAACGACCTTGAGTATTCAGTTTGAAGTAATTTACTTGTAATTCTCGTAAACAACAATTTCACTAGGCCATTGAGATAAACCAAAATAGAAATCTGGAAATTATATGAATGGTAGTATCGCCCTAGAGATAGAGATATATGCACCACGGCCAGCCTTATCCCCTATCTATAGAGAGTTGTTCTAGGGGTGTAAGGGACTGACAGGCAAATCTGCTCCTATGGCTATTTCTATAGGCAAGGCATCTCTCACCCCCCTTCCCTATATATCTTATGAAAGTGAATAAAATACATTCTCATTCTTGCTTGACCCCCTCTGTATACATGGAATTTGAGGAGCACTTGACCTACTCTATCCCAGTCTGATTCAACCTATCTAGATATGGGGTTGGGTTGGCCATCTGGGCTGGTTCAGTCTGGACTATAGATAGATAGAGCTAGCATTTATCAATCTCTATTCACATTCACGAGCAGGTACTTTCTTGCTTTCAAATCACAGCGCAGAGTCCTTAATGAGCTCCTGCAACGAAGTGCACCGAGGAACCTTGGGCAAGACACAACAGGGCCAAGCTTTGAGGATAATAATGCTAAAAACTCGGTCATAAATCCTGTTTCTTACCAGTTTGTGAGGTAAAGTGATTAGTATTTGATCTTGAAGGAAAAATTTGTAAAGAGAAACTTGTGTAGGAGTAGTGTATTGGTTGACAAACATTAAAGGTCATGGAAAGGCCAAAGGAGGTTTTAAGAACTTAAGAGTGAAGATAGAACAAAGCAGGCAGGTAGAACAAATTGTGGTAAAAAGTGTCAATGATAGACTTAATAGCATCATTTACAAGACAAGGTTTGAACGCATAAATTTATGGAAAACATGAATTTCTAGTTGACAGAGAGAAAAATGTAATGTTGCAATTGATCCATAATCAGCCTATCATGAGTCAATAAATCATGTTTATACCATACATACTTCCATGTAACAACCATATCACAATACTTGTAAACCATAAACCATCTCACAACAAGTAAGAATCACAAGTATTAAACAACTTTATTGTATAGTGGTCTCCATAGTCCCTTCAAGTAGAAAATACAATGCTATCTAGCTTAATAGTTTATTACCAACAAGGTTTAGTAATTTATTCCATGTCCTTCTATATAATACCAAGTGGCTCTGCTCGTTGTTCAATGACTTGTAAAAGTTTTTCATGGTCTTCTACATCTAGTCTCCATTTTTTGCGTTTACTATTTGTAGTCTTCACCTGCTGCAATTGTAACCCTGTAGCAATTATGTGATGGGTGTAATGATACACCTTTTTGTCTGGTTTGTAATCAACAAAGTGAATCCCACTTTGGAGGGCTTTCACTTGTTGTAAGTATGTTCCCTGCACTACAACTGAGCCAGTAAAAAATGTTGTCACTTCACTTGTTATTTCACATGTTAGCTTTGTTCTCTCCTCTGTGCAACGCAACAAGTAGTACTCCACTTTCTCAATATTGGCTTCTTCAGCAATGACTGCAAATACATCTCCTACAACAAAATGCAAAGAAACATTCAATGATCGGATGTATAGTATAAATTATATATACATATATATATTTAATTATCAAATTATACTTGATCCTTTCAAATAAAACATACCTTGTTTAACCAGTCCAGATATGTGGTCATAATCAATTGAAATTAATGGCACATCTTCAAAACTATCATCATGATCTGATCCATATGTGTCATCCACAACTAAAGGAACTTGCTTCCACTCACCTACATACCCATGTTTTTGACTATTGCACTCTGAATATGATTTGTTCATGCATTCATAACAAAAACAAGAATAATCTCTTGTACAGATTGTCCAGTTATTACTATCCATAGTCATCAGAGAGTGCAAAGACCTAGAATTGGGAATCCTTTCACATCCATACTTTGTCCTCCGATCAATACCTTCATTTAATCATGCTCAAAAGATCAATAAAGTTTAAAACAAACAATAAAAATCAGAATAAAAAATTTAAAGTTAGTAACTTGTAGTTCACTTAATAAATCACATAAAGATTTACATATCTATGTTTTAAATGTGCATGTACCTGTTATCTCCCAAAATACTCTGTGCGGGGTTGAAACATGTGAGGTTGAAGCCTATGAGGTTGAAGCCTGTGAGGTTGAAAACGAAAGCGCAAAATGTTTCATACATCATTCAACAATCTGTGTGGGCATCAATCAATCGATCTCCCTCATAATCAAAGCTTTGTTTCTTTAGAGCATGTTTGATGGATGCACCCGCACCATCGTGTTCTCCCTTCCCATGACCACTCTAAAAAAAAACTCCATAAATGAGGAATTTTTGATGACGATGATAACGACTGAGTGCAAAGAAAGGGCGAGAGGATTTGAATTGTGATGCACAACCATCTGACCAAACAAAATGGTGATCTATCTGTATTCCTCGCTGATGAAGATATTGAAAGAACAAACCAAAACAATGTTGCACAAAGTGGGTGTCATGTTCTTTGTCATCACTTATATAGAAGTGATACTCCTTCTTGATCATTCGCTTCACATATGTACTTTCAACCCCATCCAAATCCAATTGTGCATGCCTATAAAATACTTGAACCATGATAGTAACCTGGTTAGTATGATAATACTGTGTTTGAATTTCTTTTTGATGAGAAAATGAGTAATTCTCAGTAAAATCAACCACGGACAATATGGAACCAATAGGGAATGTGTCCCTATTAGTCTTGAATTGTGTAGCTTGCCACTTTGAATAGTGAGAATGTTTGATGTACGGACTAATTAAACTTCAGAAACTTTGCATGAATGTAGCAATGGGGATTTCCTCTTCTACCAAATCCAACCTGGTTGCATCTTTTCCAAGCCTTGTTGAATATTTTATGTATTTGAACCTACAAAATCAATTCATAACATGGACAAATTGTCATGTATTCATTTGCAGTAAAATAAAAATCAAAATAAAATCTAACATCCAAATTTAAAAACATAAATTTATATATATCACCTCTTGCAAGCAACCAGGTTAACTGTGTCCAAATCTTCATTTGTTTTTGGCAATAATTTCAAGTCCCCACACTTGTCACAGACACCTTTGATGCAAGTCATACGATCATCAACATGATCATCAGATACGTTGCAAATAATTGAAGTTATGAATTCACTGACACGTGTAGGTGGGGCAATTTCTTCTCGTAACTTTCTATACACCTGAAAAAAACATAGATTTTGAAATACATTAATTTTAAATCACATGTCTCAAAAAACGATATTTAAACAAATTTTAAATATATAGATATAAATGAAAGCACGCCTCAAAATATATATACATTGAATCTATAAATTTTTATGTACCTGATAGTGATAATCAAACTCAACGTGATAGCGACAACAACATGTGTCAAGGACTTTATCAGCTCGCACATACCAAGGCTTCAAATTTTCAAACATTCGTTGTCCAATCTTAACATCTGGATTTTCTTCTGTAAACTTTATGTACATCTCGTGTTGAGTTATTTCAAGCCAATGTTTTATATGTTCGTCATAGTTATTGCGAGTTACCCTATGTTTTAAAACATCCCTCACATTCGGAGAAGGACGAGTCCTTTCAGTCCAAAAATCAGAAACTATCTTCACAATATTATCCTCTATTTTATCAGAACGTGGATTTCTACACATTAGTGCCCAATTTCCTTCCATAGTAGAGTCATCCAATGTCTTCCTCCTTTTTGCATACCTGCTAACCGTCTTTCTAGATAAACCCAATGCCTTGGCAAATGCGGTAACATGACGATTCTTTGTTGTATCTTCACTTACAACTGAAGTTAATATTGCTCTACGAGAAATACTCTTATCAGCAGACCTAGTTTATGTACCCAAAGAACTTATTCCTTTAAAAACATTCCCAAAAATTCTTCTTCTACACGTTTTGAATTTTTCTGTCCAAAATCAACACCTAACAATTCTAATGTTTCCTTCATATCAACATGATTCAAGAATGTAACCAACAAATGTGCTCTAGCAACTGTAGTCAAATTAACAAATTCACCATATATTATCTCTACACTTTTTGTTGTTTTCTTTCGTGATAGTGGTTCTTGTTCGGAAAATTCTTTTAATTTTTGTAAATCCATCTTCACCAAGTGTTTCACATTCTTTTTGGGAAGTAATTCCATAACTTTTGATATCACTTCAGCATAATGTTGCGCATCATGATCTGTGTCCATAAACATACACATGGGATCCTATCAAAACCCTTGCCTTTACGCAATCTAAAAAACATAAATTATCATATTTAAACCTTAGAACTAAAAAAATATTAGGATCTATCAAGGGTTTCTATACATATGTACCAATTTTTGCAGCGTTGTCTTTCACTTGTTGTGTCTTCTCTCTCTCTCTTTGTGCCCTCCTACGAACAGATCTTCTAGCATTCTTCTCTGCATTCTCTTCCTCGGTATATTTTCGTTTCTCATTCTTTGCATTTCCCATGATTCATCCACTTCAAAAAATTTCACCTGCACACTTGATACAAATCTGAATGTGTAAGAGTAAACTTGATACAAAACTATATGTGCATGCATGCATGCAACTCTATTTATATACAAATCTCAGTAGAAATTATGTTATTTTTAATTTTAGTTTTCTATAACTTTAAAACAACTTTTCTAAATTTAATAGAATTTATATTTAATATGTAAAACAACTTTTCTAATTTAATATTACATATTTTTGGTTAAAAACAATTTTAAAAAAACACACTTACTTTAAAACAAAAAAAATATGTAAAAAATTAAATTTAAAACATAAAAAGCGAACAATATTAAGTAAGTAACTTGTAAAATATTAAATTTAGAAGGGGAGACGCAATTGCGAATCATTAAAGCTAGGAGGAGACGTTTTGGCGGCGCTTTGGTGGCGCAGAGGGGGTTCGCGTGAAATGGGGTTCGCGCGAACCACATTCGCGCGAACCCTGCTGAGTGGCAATGACGTGGCGCCCAAATGGCACATTTTGGCCCCAAATCTTTTTGGGGGACAATTGTGAGCCAAAATCTGCCACTCGGATGCCACGTAATCAGGGTAAACGAAATAGTTAACTTACAAAATTTTGACACAAAATTCATATTTTTATTGGCTTTCTAAAAATGCAATTTTCATTTTTTAAAAATCTGTTTTGCTATTTATTTTTTAATTCTTACTAACATACGGTATTTTAGGGCAATCAATAGTACACAATCAACCAAATTTGAAAAATAGTACAATATATCAAAAAAAATTGAAAAAAATATACTTAGTATTTGTTGAATTCTTCTTCTTGCCTGTGAAAAAAAAATTTAATTTCGATATAAATATTAAAAGTTATTGGCATTGAAATATGGACGCCATTTATTTTAAAATATAGTTACTAAATAATTAATTAAAAAAAAAATATAAGTCAAAAAAATATGAAATTTTGACAGCACGTCAAAATTATAATCTTGAACATATATCTAAAATTTCATAGTGAAAAGATAAGTTTTCATTTTAAAAAACCACCGAGGGACAGTCATTCCTCTTTAATAACATAAGAAACAACATATGAATAAAATTAAGAAAAATACTAGATTTTTTGCCAAATATTTTTTTAAAAATATACATGTATTCTACACTCTAAACACAACATTTCGTTAGTTCGTAGAATTTCATGAATGTGTACGGTTTTGTGGCTATTAACTTTAGAAAATCAATTAAACTGAAAATTCATGTTTACTAAGGTACAAACCATACCAAAAAGTGGGACATTTTATTGTGCTTTTACCCCTGCGTTGCATGTGACTCTCCAGCCCCTTTTTTATCCTCTACCAAGGTTGCATCTATTATTTTACATGAGTAACCCCTGCCATTGATTATTATTATTCTATTCCCACATCCTCTACCCTCTTAATGTATGTTCACCAATTAAGGTTTCTTCCTTGCTCACCAAACCTACCGGATCTTGTGTTATATACTAGTCATATTAAAACTCCTACACCCGGATCTACCACGACACCTTTAACCTATGATTCTAATTTATCACGTATTGACATTCCCGTAATCACTCATAATGGAAAACTTAAACCACTTAATACAGTTTTTCCATCTTCTACTATACACTCACAAGATCTTTTATCTCTCATGCATGTTGTAGGAAAAATCCAATCACAAGTTCATACTCTTACTTTAGAAAGTTGAGCCTATTATGCCTCCATTGACAAAAAATCATTACATGGAAACCCCATTCCTATAAATATTATTAATTATTCCTTCCCAAATAATTTTTCATGCCTAATTTTACATTCTTTGATAGTACCAATGACCCCCATGCCCATGTTTTACATTACCACACAGTTATGACCGACTACTCTAATGATAGTTTATTGCTTAAGGCATTATGGTTTAGTATAATTGAGGAGGCCCTTGAATGGTATACCATTCTCCCTTCTAGTTATATTAGCATTTTCTATAACATGGATGATGCCTCCATTCATAATTTTATTATCAATAATGGTTCTAGGTCACATACGATCACATTCCTAGTCGCATTCGAAGCTCTTCCGAACCTATTCAAGATTACATCTTACACTTTAATGCATGTATACACCAAGTTTTATTTCACCGTAGTGACTTGGAAAATCAATTCATCTTCTTTCGTGGTCTTATTACTCCTCTAAAGGAATTCTTACAAGTATGATACTTGTGAGTTCTTTTTTTCTTTTGTGTTACAAAGTTATCGATCTAGAACAGGACCTTCTTATTTTTCCTGTAGTAGAGCCTCCTCATATTTCTTTTATTAATATGTCCTCTATTGTTCCACCAACACCTCCAGTTGTACATCCTCATCAACCTCCACCCTTGGATAAAATTAGAACAAATCATGATCCTCGTACTCTATCTCCTACAAAAATTCACAAGCAACCCATCTCCCAACCCAAATTGCACATGAAACAACCTCATTCCCCTTCTCCACCTCCTACAAATAATTCTCTAGCTTTGCGAAAAGTTAGTACTACCACTATTTCACCTTAGTATCATGAGCCTATGGGTTTTCCACCTAATGCTTGACCTCATGATGTGTTGGTGTATTACTTGATGAGTGATTAATTCGACTTCTTTCTAACCAACACGACCCTCCCCACTATCTACAACATTAGCATGATCATTATTATTGTAGTTACCATCATTTTAGTGGCCATTGTGAAAATGATCATCTTCCTTTACATGAGATATTGGAACTAATAGAGAAAACTCGGTGTCATATATTTTACATCTCATTATCGATCATTCTCTCCTTCCCCTTGAAAACATAGGCATACACCCGATGAGTCTCTCTCGTATGGTACTCAATTTTTCTATCAATCACCACCCTCACATGTATGCTATCCACCACCTCCATTACTTCAACCACCACATTAATTACATCTACCTCATTCATATAATCGATCACATGTACTCCATGGGTTTCCATCAGCCTCTCTACACACCCCATGGTAACTCCATATGACATGCACTTCGGTTCCTACACTCATTCTCCGCATCCATTCCATATGCTTCCACCTCCACTTGTCATCTTGTTCATTGGTAGGTGATCCTTATCACCTCACCCCCTTATGATGCACTTGTGTTATTATGGTTCTTACACATTTATTAAGATTTTATTTACTAAGAACCTTTCATCAAGAACTTTTTCATTCATCTAGTGCACCTTAATCATTTTCCAATGATGCACTCTCACTTCCATGGCTCATGCTTGATTATTGAGGGGTCTTATTATATGAGCCTATCCATTCATATGTTGGGTCCATTGTTAATCTTCCACCCTCCTATTTTCATCACCTTATCATAGTTTGATTACCTTACACGTTTATATATTCCTTACGATACATTCATTTGTTTCCAAATTTATTCTATTTATCATCATTACATTGCCTATGTGATACATATTTTATTCATCTCATATTTCATCAATTACATTAGTTATCTACTACATCATTCACCATACATATTTTATTTACCATTACTAACATCATCATTCATCACATACAATACAATACACATGCTAGGACAATAACCATTGAAACATACCATATCCATTACATTTCTCATAATAACACATCTCCACGTCAATCTAATACATGTGAAAAATAGGTTTCCATACATATAGCGTTAATATACTTCTCATCCCAAATACATGTTTCATCACTAGGGGAAAGACCCATACATCATATAAAATCATCACTATCAAACCTCATCATCACTATCACTCTCATGTACTATGAAATCCCTATAAATAGATGCCTCTCCACTAATGTGATGCCACATTTTGCGTCCCCAAAGCTTATCCGGCCGTTTGTGTAACATAGCAATCTCCATGTTATTCTTCGAGAACTTACGCTAAAAATCTACATATCACATGAACACATCTTGGGCCAAAGGAACACCACCTACCATCTCTCGGGTGAGATGATTCTCCTCGATGCTCCATCCCTCTCGCTACATAGAACCATACATGTCATCGATACTATGGCTACTTTGGATCAAACAAATTTTCATGCTCACCTACAATAATGTCCACGTGCTCTAGTATCCCTCTACATAGCACATCGCTAGGCACATTCCATGTCAATGTGGGGATCGATGTGTCAACTATCAACGAATAACAGGCCTCTCCTACATACACAACATCTAACCCCATGTTTTTCAAACATGTACAACACAACATAAAAATTCATTAGCCAAAATAAAAACATAACCAAATACTTAAGGTCTCCCACATCCACTACCACAGGGTCGGGACACCTCCCTAACCCACTTCTCCGGTGGAAACTCCATAAAACCCATTAAAACTAGATATAGTAGTACCCACCGATGTTCGACCACCAAAATTGATAATCTTCCATGCTCCCCATGTCATCTCCATCCATAACCACTATAACAGGTCTAACACATTTTTCCTTGGTGGTATCAATTGCTTTTTCGTGAGCCCTAACCTATCTCGTAACCATATGTATGGCTCTCAGTGCACATCCGAGCCATACCAAACTGTCGTGATACCCTCTCCACCTGGAATAACTCTCGCCGGACCTTAGAATCAATCCTCTAGCCACAAGGTCCTCTAAATATATTGCAACTCTATAGCATCCTCACACCATCCCAAATAATGAAGATATAACATCCATATAACTACCGACTTCGATCCCATCCTATCCATCAAGGCTCTAAAAATATATTTGTCCATCTTCCTACTATTGATATCAACCCAACATTGAGAAAATATCTCTTGTTGAGCTTTCTCTCCTCGTGGCCATACAATTGGTCTCAATATAGATATATGCTCATATGACCATAAATGTAGTAGTGTGGTGGTCCCTACACCCCCACCATGCTCATCCATCATAACCTAAAACAAGTCCCTCTATATGTGGGTCAACACACACTACACTGACACATATCTCATCCCATCCTCCTCTATATGCTAACATATGTCATGCATCTTATACAATATGCCCACATCCCCTCCCTCTAATGCTATAGAAGATGATATAATGACTACGAAGAACTTCTACAACCATAGAAACCTAGACTACAATATTGTATCTAACTGAAATGGGCCTCGGTTTGTACACTGGGCCCATTAAAACTATCATCTAGTTAAGTATGACTGACACTCCATGTCCACTACCGCAATAAATTTTACTCTCTCTCCCCATCCACTAACGGTCATAGTATGTGATATGCATCCTCTAGCATCACCATCATCTCCCCTGTAGGCAACCAAAATGTGCATGTTCCTATACACCATATCTCACAAAATTCAGTCAACATGGGAATATTATGGGGCACATCCTCATTTTTGCTTTATGTCATAGGCCTTCATGTTCCATCACATC
Source organism: Taxus wallichiana var. yunnanensis (assembly GCA_018340775.1). Taxonomy (NCBI): domain Eukaryota; kingdom Viridiplantae; phylum Streptophyta; class Pinopsida; order Cupressales; family Taxaceae; genus Taxus; species Taxus wallichiana. The sequence continues at coordinate 905,135,982 of CM031239.1, forward strand.
CCAATCATCATCGAAAACCCTATCCCAACAATGTACTCAAGTGATGGCCACCGCAGAACTCCCTTTAATGGATATCACTCGCACAACACCAAAAAAAAATGCATTATTAGAATACTTCACATAGTCAAATACAACTCTTCAACATAATATAAATGAATTCATGAGCAAGATCTATAACATCAAACAAATTGGACTAAGGCACCCAGATACAGGATTGGGGCACCCCGAAGTAGGAAACTAGTGCCGGTTCAGCGCTCCAGTCCCACGGGTCGCAGCGCCCTTACCGCACTTATTGGGGTCCCAAACATCAAGAAAATAAAAACCTAAGTTTTTGAAATTTCAACTCAAATGCCTAGTACACCCTACATTTTTATAAAATAATACAATTACCAAAACGGAGTAGTATGCGATGCCGCAGCGGTCGCCACACTCTCAAAGCTGGCTAGGATGTAATAGTCTCATTTGAGGCATCTCAATTCACTCTGTATACACTCTCACACTCGCGTAAAATAAAAATTAACCGATAAGTTACTTTTTCACTTTACTATTTATAATCATATTTCAAATGCCACCTTTACTATGGTCTATATTTAGCACTTTTAACCGGGACTAATACCTACTACACCGTTTTGGTCATATGTTGAGTAATTTTACTCTTATTTATACCTTATTTGTGGAATTATTTTTATAATTCTTCCTACCAGCGTATGGTGCATGTTTAACATGCATTATCTGTCTTCACCACACTCTTCTATTCACCGCATGCGTATTTTAACCTCTTGTTACTTGCGGCTTAGAGTTCATTCTTGTTCCTCTCTCCCTCTTTCGATAAAAGGAGGGAATATTATTGGGGGTCATGTTATAATCCCCCTTATCTCACCACGCATTCCAATATTGTGAATTCAACACCTCACAATTTATACCATGATATCGACCATCAATCTCCCTAATGACCTAATCTCGGGACAAAAATCATTCAACATTTCCCAAATGTGATCACACACTACAACCTATCAAATCCCCTAATGACCTAACTTGGGGAAACAAGTGACTAAAAATAATTTTACACAATATCTCATCAAATTATATAAACTTTACCCTAATGAGCTAACCTAGGGGAAATTAGTGAATAACCTCTCCATGATTAGCGATGAAAACAATCAATCAACCAGTAAAAATCAACGTGTTCAAATAAAATCATTCAAATCCATGAGTGGTATCCCAAACTACCTAACTTGGGATTGAAATTAACCACTTCTTCCCTAGATTACCTAACTTTGGATTTTACTATATATTCCACATTCGTTTAAAAGTGACCTAACTTGTAAGCTACCTCGTTCATTCTCATTTTCTTAGATGACCTAACTTAGAAGCCACTCATTCTCTATCAATTTCACTTCTAGATGACCTAACTTGAAAGCCTTTACATTACAATGACACTGTGGAGTGGGGGAAAGAGTGCCTTCCCCTTATCACTCCCATATGGGTCAATTGTTTAATCAAAATCATTTGGATCCAAAAATCACCACTTTTTGAGATGAGTCCATCTCGCAAAGTGGTTTGACCTTGAGGATGTAGTGAAAGTTTGGAGAATAAACACTTTTCTTCTGCACTCTTCCTATGGTGGCAAGATGCCTAAATCCTCTAATTATTCCATTCATATATAATTGTTCATGTTGGGAATTGATCACTTCCTACCCACATATTTTTCATTATATCGCTGACCAAAAAAATCATACATTTTAATCATCATGTTCATTAACCGCATTTCATTGTGATACTTAAAATTTTTGTATGTTGCATAGATTAATTCATCGATACATTGTTAAACACACTTTTACTACACATCGTGCATTATTCCAAATCTTGGGCTTTTCGGCTTTCTCTAAGGTATGCATCTCTATCTACTTTATGTTACTGAGATTTCCACTCACCAATATAAAGAGGGGGAAAATGTAGTCACAAAATCATGCACTTACTATTACATTAATATCCTGTTGGGTATGTTATTTTATATATGGATCTTGCGTAATAAAAGTATTCACTAGTGACCCATCCTTGAGTCTTGTTGTCATTTTTAAGGCATCATTGTTTGTTGTATAGTTCATTCTTCATTTGTCTATATAGTTTTGGGCATCTTTCAGGGTGTCTCAAGTGTCGTAATTTTTTCTGTTGTCATCTTGAGGTCTATTCGGGGCACCTAGGTTTATAATGAGGTGCCCTAGTCCATGATTTTAGTGCTTGTATCATCGTAATTTGGAGTCCTAATTTTTTTGTTCAAGGTCGGTCATAAGCGGTTACCCGTTCTTTCCCTAGGTCGTAGTTGATAGTTTCAGGTCACTAGTGTCGAAATTTGAACTAGATATCCCTATATAAACATAGTATACTCGCTGCAAAGTAAGGGTGGGCATCTTACTATCAAGGGAAGCAATCTACTAAGCCAAGGGACTACATTTGGGCATCTTCTCCTCTCTATCAAACATTGCATAAGGGGAAAGGTTTGTATTCTTTCTATTCCATCAACCATTTGCATTTTACATCTAGTTTTTTCCCCTTATTACCACATAATTGGTGTTAAGGCATTGTAGGAACAAAAATACACACACACGCACATAGAAATACATTGGCTATGAAATTTAGTACAACACTTAGTTGTAAGACCAGTAGTTTGGTAGCTAAGGTTAGTATGACCTATTCAAATACATTTATAATTTTTTTAGGAATTGATGTTTTGGATAGGATTTTTTAGGTAGATCTTTATATATCATTTAAAGTGACATAGGTGATAGTGTTGTGACATTTGTGTGATAGGAGCAAAGGTATTCCAAAGATATTGTGACATTGCTAAACTCAAGTTCTAATCTTTTTACATCTCTACGGCGCCCGGATTATAGACCAGGTGCCCCGACGCATGCTAGTATCCTCCCAGTGCCATAGTATAGGGAAAAAATCAACTTCGCCCTTCTTGATGCAATTAAGTGTCATAGCTTACCTAGTCTACGTATCAGTCTGCTATAGTCCCACACATAGTTGGTAAGTTAAGTTAATGTGAGTATCATATCCCTCTTATTTCCATTCTTCAATATATTCAAATATTAAACCACAATATTTAGTCCCAAACTTTCAATATATAATCCAGTTTCTATTTAAATTAACTCATAAAATAGTTATAAAATTCTATTTTTATTTAATCAAGTATGGAGAAAGAAAATGGAGTCATGGTGGAGAAATAATGTACTATGTGAGGCATATGGAAGGAGTGTGGGTAGGGTGTTCCACCTTGTGGAGGTATAAGGGAAATTTCTTTCTTTATCTTTGTATATTTTACATGAGGGAGTGATAAGAGATTTGTGTGTGTAGATGGAGAATTTGGAGGTTTCAAGGTGGAACAGTAACCCACTTGGGAGGTATAAGGGGGTGACCCATATTTATTTTCTCCTTTGGCTCTAGAATTCAGCCTATGAGTTTGTTTGAAGTTGCATATTTTTATACTCTTGTTGTTCTATTTGTTACAACAATTACTTGTGTGTGTTGTAATTACATTGAATCCTTGTGTAAGTTGTCATGGGTTGTGAACATGGTAAATTGTTTCGTGGTTGGGGCTCAGGGGAAAATGAGGGGGTTGGATTCACTCCTTCATTGGATTTATGGCTGGGAGGAGAGCATTACTGAGATCATTGCCCTTGTTTGTGTGTTGAAGATGGAAGGGGAAAGAGTTGCAGGTTTAATGAAGAAATATATCTCGTAGTAAATAAGTGAAAATTTGACATGTTGTCTCCACCTTTCGGTGGATGGCTTGTAGACTTGCATTTTATTTTCTAGTTTTCTTGTATACTAGATTAATCAATCCTGAAATGGAATTTTGGAAAGCTTGTACTTCTATGTCTTTGTAAAATCTGAATCATATGTAGATCTCAGTAAATCATATGTAACTTTTAAATTTATGTAATTATGCTATATGAGTAAACCGATAAATTAATTAGGAAATCTATATTTATTTTTATGGTAACATCTACAACATATTAAAATTATGAAATATATGAATGCTTGCATATTTTTTTCCCCTTTGCTTTGTTCATAAAGAAATGTAACTCTAGTTGAGGTTACTATTCTAGAGTTAATTTTATGGTAAATCTGGAATTAATTTTATTACTATGAACAAAGAAAAATATTGTGTTGTAATATATTATTATTTCATGTCTTGCATTGTGATGAATTTGTAGTGCCAACTTCCCTTGAAACCTTTTAATATGGATTATGATACTATTGATTTAACTTATGGAAATTATTGTAGCTTTTAGTTTGATATGATGTTAGATGTTAGAGATCATGGACTGTTGTTGATTTTGATTCGCATATGGTGCATGGGGTATTGGAGACATTTCATACTCATGGTATTATGTTGATTGACATGGTTATATGTATATATGTATTTTGGACATGTGTTATTTCATCATATTGAGTAGACCTAGAAAATTGAACTAATCTTGTGATCATATGGTTATGGATGAAATTGTGAATGATATTGTTGCTTGCTTGGATGATGTTGTGATATATATATATAGATGATTTTGGAAGTTATATTTTATATTTATTTAGATGTTTTGATGTGGCCATAAGGCTGAAGGAGGTATTTGTGTTTTGTAAGTAAACATGTCACAACAAACATTGGGGGATTGGAGACCAACCACATTGGAATTCTAGATGAATTCAACAAGGGTCACCATGGCAACATGTATTTGTTATTTGTGTATGTTTTTATTGTTGTTAGGGATTCCAACGAGGGTGGGGGGAAGGAATCACCTTTAAATGTGACCAAGGGGTTATGTGTATTCTTTTATTGAGTTCCCTTTATTTAATATTTGTATGTGATTATTTGGTGATGTAATTCCCTTTATTATTTATTTAAATGGTGTCAAGATTAGTGAGTAATCATGTGGTTAATTAATTAAAAAGGGTCATAAGAATGCATTTATTAGAGTTGATGGCCCTTGGATTATGTGTTGTAAGAGATGTGTAAGTAAATTTGAGTGTGAAACACTCCACCTTCCTTTTGAAATTCGGATCTATCCTTAGGGGCTGATTTTGGAGGCTTGTAGGACAAGTTAAACTTGCCCCACACCTCTTAAATTGTTACACCAACCCTACCTATGGGTTGGGAGTCAATATTAGGCATTATTATGTATTTTGGGAAGGCAAGCTATAAGTTTTTATTACACCTTCTTACATGAAATTAATTTTGGTCCTTGGGGTGTGGACTTGGTTTGTGTGTGTAAGTAAAATGTCATTTATTCACCCACCCTTTTAATTATGCTTTGGAGTTTGAAGTTGACTTGTGAGGTGGAATTGAGGATGTGTGATGTGGCATCCTACATGGATCCACCTCATCCCCCTCTCTCCCTTTTCTATTTATTCAAATTCTTTAGTTGTTTTGGGGGTTACTTCAGGGAGTTACTTTTGGTTTTGGAGCTCTTTTAATTTTGGAAGAGAGTCGAGATTTTTGTTGAATACTGTGGATTGCTAGAGCTTTTGGACTGTTTGGATTGGAAAAATATTACTTTTGAACTTTTGGAGCAAACTCTACCATGGAGAGGTAGGAGCTTGGCTCTTTAAAATGTTCTTATTTTATTTATGCATATGTGAATGCTTGAATATCTTGGTATGTTGTTGGCTGGTTGGGTAGATTACCTAGGTATGGTGTAGGAGAAGACTATGGGGATCTCTTATGGGGAGGAATAAGAGTTTTGGGGAGGTATAAGTGTTATTGTGGAGGGATTTTGGGATTGGGTTCCACCTTGTAATATAAATATCTTGCATTTCTTTAATGATTATGGGGTTCCATAAGAGTGTGGGGAGGCTTAAGAGAATGGGAGGTATAAGGTGTACTTGGGGAGGCATAAGGGCATGTAGGGGTTTTGAAATGATATATGTATATATTGGCGGGTTTATCTTAAGGTGGACACCCATTTCCCTAATTGGGAGGTATAAGCAACTTCCCCCATAGGTCTTGCTCCTTTGGCTTGTGCATGATGAAGCCTGAGTATTGTTTGTTGTGTTTCTTGTGGTTGCAAATTGTAGTATGTATTTGGACTGTGTTCTATTTGTGAAATTTGTTTTTGTGTTGTGGAAGCCTTTTTGTTGCCATGAATTGAAATACATTTCTTATTACTTTGTGGTTGGGGCTTGGGGGCCAATGAGGAGGATGGATTCTCCTCTTCATTGGAAATCTTGGTTGGGTGGAGAGCGTTGCCTCTCCTCCTTTTTTGTTGTGATCAAGAGCTATATGGTGGATCTTCTTGTTGCTATTTTGGAGCTGAGGATGAAGACAAACTTTACAGTCCCCTTGGGGTTTCCTTGTTGTAAAAATTTCCCACTTCAAGTGGATGACATTGTAATATTATTTGTGGTGGAAGGTTGCTCTATTTTGGAAATGGATTCTACATTCGAATGTGAAAGATGTATATTCTGTAATTTGTATTTGATGAATGAAAAAGGAAGTTGTAAAAGAATTATTGGAGTTCAATAGAAGTTGTTTTAATTACCACAAATGGCATGATTTTCATTTGAAATATGTGTTTGAAATATATTGTGAAATATCTGCTTGAAAATTGAAAAAGAAGAAATACGTATGAGGAAATATTACATTTCTCTGTTTCACTCAAAATGCATGATTTGAAAGTAGAACTACATTTTGGGTCTTCATGCATTGATTGAAGTAAATTAAAATTTTGTAAATCAGATCTGAATGAATTTAAAGATTTAGAGGATGATAATGAAAAGTAGATCCATTCGAGTTTAAGTATGATTCTTTTTGATTTACTGTAAACCTATAAAATGAATATCAGAAAATATATAGAACCATCTGCATTGATGAAAGGCAAGGTAAAACATTAAAATAAGCTAAGGAGGAACAAAAAAATCTTAAAATAGTTTTTGTGTTTAAGAAATTTATGCAAAAATTTATTAATCGGGAAAGGGACAAAATAATGCAGTTACAGAAAAAGGAGAAAATAAATTCATATTAAAAACTCAAAATTTAACATTTAATCCTTGCAATCCATTCTAAATCTTTCCAAGTGCAATTCTCCATGTCTGTTTGACATGTTGAGGAAGAAGGAATGGCGGATTGGACCAATTCTGGAAGTCAAAATGTTTAATTCATGTTTTAAATGGTAGGAAAGATGTTTTTGTCAAATTCACCCACTTAAGTTGTCAAAAATGAATTTTTATGGTTCTTATGCAAAGAGGAGTTCGAGCCCTTTCCAAAAAGTCCTCATTTTCCCAAATATGAGCTTCCAGTCAAAATTTATGGCCTTCTGAAGTTTTTACTTCGCTTGGTTAAAAAAAAGGTTTTTGTAAATTGGACCCACGGGCCCAAAAATTTACTTAGAGAAATTTTTGTAAAAAATAAAAATGTCACAAATTCTTCTATAGCCCCACAGCCCCACCAATTAACTTTTGGTAAAAAATACCTTCGAGGGCCCACTCCTTCAAACTTTACCTTTTTGAAAAAGGGTGAAAAATCTTAAATCTCCCCATTGGTCCGCTTCCCCACCTGTCACTTTGGTCTGACACGTGGCATCTTTAGGCATTGGAGGAAGCATGGATTGTTTTAGACCCTATCACCATTGGAGAAATATTGGAAATAATTCCTAATTTTCCTTGTCAATCTACCTGCCCGTAGGTCACCTTTGTTGACTTACACGTGGCTTCACTTGGCATCGGTGGAGGCGCGGGTTGTTTTTAGCCTTTAGGATTTAAACCTGAAATCAAAATTTTCTAAGTTTTCCTTGACATTTTTCTTCCCGCTTGAAATTTTGGGTAGGACACATGGCATCCCTGGGTGTCGGTGGAGGCGTGAGGGTTTTTGAACCTATTTTCCCTTTAAAAAAAAGAGTTACAACCCAAATTAGCTCCGACGAACCACCTTTCCACATGGGCTTATCAACATGCCACTTGTCCCTTGTCCCTTTGGGAAAAAAAATTTCCCTAGGCCCACAGCCCGCCTTTAGGAAAAGTTTCTTCACGGGCCCCGCTGCCCGCTTTTGGGAAATTTTTCCTCCTGGGCTCGCCATTCTATAATTTAAGAAATATGTGGAGTTAGGAGGACTTCTTTATATCATTGAAAATGGGAAGAAATTTCCTATCTAATGGAATGGTTTTTAGGAAGCTTTAAGTCCGTTTATTGAGTGAAAAATTAGGTTAAAGTGCAAAGGTGAATCTGAGAGTGGGTAAGTGTAAATTACTTTTTATTACTTTTTTTTTAACTTAAATTTATAATTCTAAAGCATGGGTTGACCTTTTTAAGGGTCATGTTAGGGGATAAGAAAATATTTTCTATTCCATGCAAATAGGAAACTTTTTTATAGTTTAGACCTAGTGGAATTAAATACCCAAGGTATTTAATTCCTTCGCCCTGACACTCTAGAATGGATTATGGAATCCTTGTTTTGTCAATTGTTTCTTGAAGCCCCCTAGTTGTCATAATTTTTAAAAAAAATTATTCCATAATTTTTCTATCTAAACCTAGGTTGTTCTTGGGTCTCGAGTGGTCTTTTTAGCGGTCATTACAGAATTATTTTCCTACTTGATTTAATAAAATCTGCCCTTCATTTTCGTGTCTTCATTTATAAATCTTAACCTATAAGAATCATATAAAAAGTTATATATACATACACACACACACACACACACACACACATCTTTGTGTGTATATATATTTATATATGTATATCTTAAAATTATCAAAATGTTTCATCCATGCAACCTTGTGTAAACTAAACCTTAAAGCGTAGAATTACTAGTTATAAAGAGAAATAAATCATCACAAGTAATCTATGCAATTTTAAATTCATATAAAATGGGATCTACTTATATATATATATATATATATATATATATACATATATATATACATACATACATACATACATACATACATACATACATACATACATACATACATACATACATACATACATACATACATACATACATACATACATACATACATAATGACACAGGGGTGGGTATCCATTGCCAAGCTACTCCCCATTTTATATAATATGGGGTGGGTCGTCCATGGCCGCCTACCCCAAACTATGCATTATATGGGTGGCGGCAGCTAGGGCTGACCCACCCCACAAAATCACTCTCTTAAGAAGCTCAGCCATTGTCCTAAGCTTGTACGCAGCCCTATTTGGATTCCTTATTTATTTTATTTATAATAATGTATGCTGTGCATGTGTGCACATGTGTGTGTGTGTGTGTGTGTGTGAATACGAAATATTTAAGTTGTACACATAAAAATATACCTATAAAATGGTTTATTACTAGAATTAAACAAAAATATTTGCATGTGTATGTAGGGTAATCAAATGCCCGACCAAAATATTTTTGGCAAATGGAACTAAAAAACAAATAAACTATCTATTTCTAACCCTAGGATTTATTAAAAATTGAATAATAGAAAAATAATGGAGGAGAAATTCTCCCCATTATAGGTCATGCACAAAAATAAATCCTCCATAGTTTCTCCTCTTTCCTCGATGGTCTCCATCTTCTTTTCCCTATAATTTTACCTGTGAAAATAGAGGCACATTACGGTATGGAAATGATAAAAAGGTAAAACATAAGGAAATTAGGGCATTTTGGGGAGAGACCTAAGATCAAGGGTGATGATTAAATCAATCCTACGGATCTAATTTAATCCTCACACCTTTTACGTGATGGGGTGAATAATTTTATTATTGTAAGGGTAAATTTGATTAATGGGGATCCTAAGTAATTGTTAACGGGATATAATAAAACTAGGTCATGTTAGGATTTTTAAATTGGTGGTAAATAAATAAAAGTGGCGCGTGGAGGGGTTTATTAATTTACTTAATGGGAAATTAAAAGATTAAAGGGTAAACGTGTATGGGTAATTAAATAAAGGGGGTGGCATGGGATTAATGTTATGCTAGGAAATTAATTAAAGTTAACTTAGGAGATATCATAAATTAATTTAAATAAATCTTAGTGGGTGAAATTAACTAGTGGAGTTAGGAAATATTTTAATTAAAATTGGATTAAATTATTATAAGCTTAAGGAAGGAAGATAGATGAGATTTAAGTAGGGATGGATTAATTAAATAAATAAAATTAATTTAAGGGGAAATTAAACCGTAATAGTATGGGAAATAAATTAATGATGATTAATGAAGGGGGATAGATTAAACAATTCAGCTTATGTTTTCCTTACAACCGAAATTAATGTTATTGAGATTTAATTAACATATTTATGTTAACCAAATTTTTTTGGTCATAATGTTATAGTTAAGTGTAATTGATTGGTGTGGGATGGCGTGGCATAAAATTCAAAGCTTCACAAAAACACTCATGAAGCGAGATAAATGCATGATTCATCAATGACATAAGGGTATCCTTGGATTCAGAAATCCATTTATAAGTAGCGAACAAATTTTTTCATCTATATAACAAGAAAATGCTTAAATATTTGTCCATGCCCTTTACACGAAGCATTACCGAATATAAAAGGCACTCATGCTTAGATATGTTGGCGATGACCAATTGGATAATGAAGTCATATTATGTGTAGGTCAACGTGTTATGTTACTCTTTAATTTGTGCATTGAAACTCCATTAGCGAATCATTCTCTTGTACTATACAAAACATTATCTATACCATTGTATCTAAACCACCCAAATTTTCGTATCCTGTAATAGTAGATTTAGAAAAAAATATATATTGGTCTTGCATGGGAACTAATAAATCCAAAATTGGTTCCCATATGACAAGATAATAAGAGGCAACCATAATAAGGTTCCACTAAAAATTGATTTCTCAATTACCATACATAAGACTCGAGTATTAAATTTTCGTAAAGAAATAATAGTTTTGAAGATGTGGAGAAACCAAGATTTAATTTCACATAATTATCACGAGTTAAGTCTATTGACACTTTGAGAATATGTCCACACTTATCTTTTGAGCACTACTCTGAAATAAAAAAATAACTTATTTGAAACAAAGACTACTTGAAGAGAAACTCCTCCACATGTTGTCTTGATTAACTTAAGTAATGGTATATCTCTTCTAATCATAACTAAATTGCATATTTTTCCATTCTTTTTGAGTAAAATCTTTATCTTTAAATTTCTTTACATTAATACTTGTCAAACTAATTACATAATACATTTTCCACCAAGTGTATGATATAAGAAATAAATGGAGCTAAGGATGGAGCCTTCCTTTGAAGTTCAAATACAAGTTATCAACATGTACTTAAATCATATGTATCTACACTTCCATTTTTTCCCTCCAAACTATGATGCTAATAACACTATTAATTATTGTAGGATATTCCAATCGTAATTGAACTTGAACACCTTGGATTACTACCTAAATATTGGATGCCTACCAAATCTTGCATGATTTACATCATAGTTCAATATTTGCACATGTATTTACTAATTTACTACTCTCAATTTCTCCTCCAATATACCTATCCACCTCTCACAAGCACCTTTGGATGTTTTTTCTAGTTTTAAAATTGATCTTTAGCATGTGTAGTGGTTAAATATACTATGGTAGCATCGTGGACAAGTTTTTAATGTCAAATTCATGAAAAGAAAACCATGTCCTTCTTTAGGCGCCTATATAAGTAGAATATCCACCTTGAAAATGATACATTTAAGTATATTTTAAATAAGTGTGTTTAAGATACTTTTGGAATCCATAAATATTGTTTATTTAATTAACAAATAATATGATTTTTTTCATTAAAATTTAAATAAATAATATGTATCATACTAAATTATAGAACAGAGGAATATATGAAGATCATCCATACTCCCCTGCAAACCATTTTAATCTTATTTTTTCTAGTTTGTATGACCAACATATAGTTGTGAGAATAAGTGAAACACTTTCCTTGGAAAATAAGATATTATTATATCTATTACGAAATATTTTATATTTTCACTATCATCATCTTAATCAATTATATATACAAGAATATGAAAATATCACATGAAACATTATAATAGAAAAATACCTTGTTTTTATACCAATGGAAGATTGAATAGCATGTGACATGTTTGTAATACTATAATATCTCTTTCACCAAGCATTTTAAATAAAAGTATCCTATATTCTCTTGATCCTAATTATTAATATTTTTCAATGTTTTGAATCTAGAATTATTTAATAATATGTTTTGGAATTATTTTATTCCTTTTTTGCATTCTTAGAAATGTAATTTATTACAACATGTTTGAAAAAGAATAATTTTCAAATCTACATTTTCTCGAACTAAACTTTTACTATGTGAAGATTGTGTGTATATATTATATAAATTTTTATTATAGGATAAACCTTATTATATCCTATTTTAAAAACATGATACAATATTTATTTCTTTAGATGCTGATGGACATAATGAAATATACATACATGATATAGGGGCACATTTTTAGTTATTACACCAATTGTTTGTTCAATTTATAATAAATTATTTTAATGTTTGAACAACAAACTTAAAAATGAGTCTTTCTATTTTCTCGCATAGGGAGAAACTCGCTCTATAATTTGTCTCTCATTATATAAAATTTTATATCTATTAATAGTTATATTCCTTATCCAGATAAGTAATATTTATTTTACTCGGAATAATACAAGGATTTTTGAATTTTTTTTTAATAATGGCAAATAGTTTTTTGAAAGGGACTATACCCTTGAATACAAAAAAAGGCCTTTAAGCCGGAATAAGAGTGAGAAACATAGCAGGACTAACCAAGTCCAAGAGGAACAATGAAAATCAACGTAGCCCAGAAACAGCTACACAAGCGAGGCTTAACAGCAAAACAACAGCAAAAAAACAGTAACCCGACAGCCAAGAAACAGTAAGAATAACAAAAGAGAGCAGTAGAAGCATGCAGGACTACTTTTTGGCTGCTTGATCAACACTGATCTTGACTTTTTTCCAAGCATGAAACATACCCAAAGCGGTCATGTGGGCAGCATCCGTCTTATCGAGCTCCTTGATGGTTCTTTTTGAAATTTGATAACATGCTTATATGTTTTATTATTATGGGTATTTAAAATGATTCCAACCAAGAATAAAACACACACATGCACGCACGCACACACGCATGCGCACATAAACAAAAACACACACACACACACACAATTATATTTTTAATAATGGTTGTTCATATTTGGTACTCTATGTCACCATATGCATCCATACACATGTGGAAGTTCTTTTTCAATTCATATATAGATGAAAAATATATTATATGGTGAATAATGTCGAGAACAAGGAGTTCATCTGTAGTGAGAGATCTATTGCCATTAACACATTTATTCGACCTCTTTTCTAGAGCCTAGTCACTTGGCGGGATTTAAATATGACTTCACACAACTCTAGTCCAGTTATTTCAACTGTGACGGAGAGCGGAAAGTTTGTGAACAATGGCTCTGGGGATATGCCCTCGCAAGTTCGTGCTGAAAGTATTCCATAAGGTAATGATTCTTTCCCTGATATTGTTTTACTGCTTTCAGAATTTGATTCCACCTATAAATGGCTAGAAAATTTTGTTTAATAGGTTATTTTGTTGGAAGGAATCCATCTGAAAGTATGCTTGAATCATGATCCAAATGCTTGGAAAGCGCACGGTATTAAGCTAGATTCCATCTAAAACCTAACCCGTGGTTTTTTTACCTTTGATTTGCTAATCCTAGTCATGCTTCCCTTATTTTGCATAAGCAGCAAACCTGGTATGTAAGAAGCTCCCTATTGGTTTTGTCACCCTGGACTAGAGACTTTGTTGTCTCTGACCAAACAAATCTTAAAGTCTCTATTTGGGTTGAATTCCCAGGGCTTCAAATGCCTTGTTGGCATTTATTAGATCATATTTCTGCCACTCTCGGTCGTGTTATTTACACATAGCCTTCTAGGTTCTTTGTAAATCATCCGTAAAAGCAGGTTTACATTGAACTGGATCTTTAAAAGGACCTGAAAGAGTCGATTGCCATTCAGGTTGGGGATGTGTCCTTTTCTCAGAAGGTGGTATACATCAATCTTCTGAATACTTGTTTTTGTTGTCAATCTTCTTAGCATAAAATTAGGGACTGTCCCTTGTTGGCCTCTTTTCACGCTACTTTAAAGCCTATGGGAGATCCTCACCCTTAACCTGAAGAGGAGGGCTGACACACTGTGGGTGGCCATAAAACCAACAAGAACAAGGCCACTCATGTCGGGCCTTCGCAACATGGTTTAGCTACTCAAGCCGGAAAGGTTCCTCCAAATGCTTCCAACTCAGCTGCAAAGAAACCTTCAGATACCAAGTTACCTCTAGCTCACATGAAGGTATTGGCTGGTAGTATGGTTGGTTCTTCAAGAAAATTGGCACCTTTGGCCTCAAACTCTCAGCCTACTATTTTACAGCATGAGGGTAGTCTTCAACCGTTACTCATTTCTAACAAAGTGGTTTCTCCACAAAAGTGGGCATTCTGGCATTTGTCGCAACCCTTCCGTGCAAGCATGAGGAATGGGAATATAGTCCTACCAGCTGGCAAGCTGCTCAACTGTCTAATTTTTTTAGTTAACCAACAATGGTTTTTGCATAACAGTTTTGAGGCCCTTGATGGTATGAGTGAGCTAGACTCAGAGATGCATCTTGACAATGTTTCCTCTTGAATTGCTACTCATGGAATGATTGGGGTCTCAAAGATTCCACTCACAAATACATTGTGTGATATTTTAGGAAAAGCTTCCCAGATATGGATATTCTATGTTTACAGGAAATAAAAGTTTCAGGTTTTTTACTTGATTCTGTCGCCAAGACTATTTGGCCTAACAGTTTAGCTATCGGTAGCAACCAAGCTGCTGACAGAGTTGGAATGATCACATTTATTTCTCCCAAATGGGGGACCGCATTACGTCAATCATGGATGTGACCCTGACAACTGTATTCTATAGGTGTTATTCAATATTTAAAATCTCTCCTTTGGGATTATCAATGTTGATGCACCTAATGACGCGTAAGAAAGGATGGTGCTTTGGAGGTGGGTGGATGACAACCTTCCTAATGCGCACTGGCTAATCAATGGGGATTTCAATATGGTGGAGCAACCCAATGATAAATTGGGCCTTTTACCCATGAGGTGACCAGCTTGTAAAAGGGAGGCTTGGTTTTACATGCACAATAAATTTGGGTTTACAACCCTAATTATTCACGTCACACCAACATGCTACCATGGTACACTTTGTCTAATCTTAGAAATAGCCAAGATTAGGTTTTTAAAAGGTGGATCATGCAATGATCTCTTTCTGATGTTTCTTTAAGTTTTCCAGTTGTTATTCTCTTAGGTGGAAGCTTTACTAGCTATTGTCCTTTCCATTCGATCCAGTTCTATATTGAATGGACTTTTTCAACTACAAAATATTAAAAAGATGAAGTATTATTTAAATACTACTTTATTGAATGATCACCCCACTTTGGCACACATTCGCTAAATTTGACACTTGCACCTCGCCCTCTTGGTAAGGTTGGACGGATAAATTTGGTGGAAGGACGCTATAATTAGGCTCACTAAATTCCTCCAGATGTATGGTGTCCAGCTCCCTAAATTTCGCCAGCAACAAGCTTACTCCACCACCTCCACCGAGCTAACTCTAATGTGGTTCAATCGGCGTAAAATCCACATTGCTGATGATTACACAATGTGGGGTGCCCAGATCAAATCTCGGCTGCACTGGCTTAAAATTAGAAACCGTAACACCAAAGAGTTTTACCAGTGGCTCAAATCCATGCACATGAACGAGTAAATTTCTGCTATTGTTGATGCTGGTGTTCGGATTAAAGACACTCCTCAGATGGTCCAAGCCTTTGTTAGGCACTATGTTTAGGTTTTCAAAGCTCAGGAGGAGTCTCCTGAGTGACAAGTTGCGCTCACTGAATGCCTCTCAGATTTCCATGCAAAATTTCACATGCACACTGGGTTTTATGATGTGATTCCTTAGCTTAGAGGACTTATATTAAGTTGTCTCCCTCATGGCCAATGATAAAGCTCCTGGACCTGATGGCTTTCCTTGTAATTTCTACAAATCCCTTTGGGATATGGTGGGTCGGGATCTGTTGCAAGTCTACCTCGAAGCTCTCCACTCAGGGTCCCTAGGTTCCCTTATTAATCGGGGCCACATAAAGTTCATCCCTAAAGCAGGAGACCCAGAGCTCATATGCAATTAGTGGTCGATTACCTTGCTCAATGTCTCATACAAGATCATAGCTAAGGCTTTAGTTCTTCGGCTTCGACCTATCTTTCTAGTCATCGTCGGTCTTGAGCAGATGGTTTCATACGGTGCGAGGCACATTACGGATAATATCTTATTTGTCTGTGAAGGCATGGAATGGGCAAGAACCTCTAAACAATCTACCATGTTTTTCAAAATTGACTTTGAAAAAACTTATGATGAAGATTGAATGGAATTTCATTTTTACAATGCTTGAAGCATTGGGATTCGATTCAGTCATCATCACTATGTCAAAATGATTTTTAACAATGCCTCTACCTCTCTTTCTATAAATGGGCATACTTCCAAGCATTTTGGGATTTTCTACTCTATTAAGCAAGGATTTCCTTTAGCACCTTCTCTTAATGTGCTTGCCATTGAAGGTTTTGGGGTTCTCCTTGCCCATAATTAGGACCAATGGCTTATACGAGGAATTCATCTCCCTTCCCTAACTCCCCTTTAGCTTTTTAATGGGAATTTTGTAGATGACTCCTTCCTCACACTCCTAGAGGAAGAAACTAATATCAAAAATGTCATGCAATGTTTGGACACGTATTGTTTAGCTTCAAGTTCTAGTATCCAAGAGTGAAAGATCTAATGCTTACGGCAATCTTTTCTCCCCAATCTCGGGCTGGCTTAATAATTTTGACTAGAAATACATCCACCATGGAGACATTTTTAAATTCTTGGGTATCCGCTTTACTTTCAATGTTGCTCCTAGTCAACTTTTGTAGTATGTTATTGACACGGTTGCCCGCAAGTAGGAGTACTAGATTACTAAACCCCTTCGCCATTTGGTAGGAAAAATTTAGATTTGCTCCAAGATTTTGCCTTCCATGAATGTTTACTATTATTCATGTTGAGTCTTGGCCAAATCCTCTATAAGAATTTGGAAAAACTTCTCAGATATTTCCTTTGGGCTAGCTCAGAGCTTTGCAAAGGCTTTCACATAGTTGCCTCGAGTATTGTTGCCTCCGTATGGATTCTAGTGGACTTGGTCTAACCAAAATTCTCCGAGGGATTGCTTTGGTTGCCAAGTGGATCATTTAGGCCTACACTAGCAACGAAGCTTGGAAAGTGCTGATTCGCAAGTATATTTGCCAAGGCTCCCCTCAAGGGTGCAAAACTTGGGAAGCGCTAGATTTTAACAGTCTACTCATTTTCAAATCCCTAATCAAGATTATGGGAACTTTTGTCATCAAAAGCATATGGAAAGCTTGGTAATTTCTCAAACCCTTTTTAATCTGGGAAGGGTATGGTTTCCGTAATGGGCTTTCCATTAATGACCATAGCATCTAGTGGCCTCCTCTCAATAATTTTCATGATGTGCCGCTTGCCCAAGTGTCATGGGTTCATGCTCTTAAGTTATAACTTCATGTATTGCGCACTCTTAAAGAAATATTTTACATGTAATACAGACTGCTTCTCACTTGGCCTTAAGCTAAAGCCAATTTTCATCTTTCTTCGTCTGACATCGAGTCTTATCAGGAAATTCTTGATTTCATTCCTACCGAGATGCTTCACAAATCTAGTGTTCTCTCTCTCGGGAAATGTTGGAAGGATTGGAAATGGTTTCCAGATACCTCATTCTTAAATTACTCCCTAGGTAAAGGGTATACTCTTCTCACCCCTAGGATTCCAATGGTGGCTTTGCTAAACTCTAGATGGTCCATAAATTCTAGATGGTCCTCTGTGAAGCTAGATTTCACACTGATCAGGAAAGCCAACCTTCAGCCCAAGCTAGCTTTTTTTTCTTGGTGCATACTTTTTCAAGGACTCTCTATTAGGTGCAGATTAGCTCACTTTGGGATTTATCCTCAGATTTTCCCTTTTTGTGGGCATATAGAAAGGCTTACGCATCGCATTCGGTATCTTGCTCAAAACCTCGGGCTATTTGGGACTAGATCCACAATTTCTTTGGTCATTTCTTCCAGCTCCATTTCTTTGGCAACATGTGTTGCTTGGGGATTCTATTTCCATTCCCCATGTTTTTACTCAAGTGTGGCATACTTTCAGACTGAGATCCTTTTTTTTATATGGAAAGAATGCAATTCTAATATTTTTGCTAATTCCACAATTTCTTGCTTTCTTTCACATTATGATAAGGCCATGCTTATCTCAAATGTGTTCTTACAGATCTAGGATTAGGCCCACAAGGTAGAGCTAGAAGTGCAGCACCTCTAGACCCTTCTAGATCATTGAGCCAACGGTCCTTACACTGTTACAAGTGAGGCCCCTACCTCCCCCTCTGGGAGTGTTCATTCGAGAGGAAACCATGGCCGGGGCCGGTCGAATGAATGTAACCACCATAATTTCTCTCCTAGGTGGAAGCCCAAGCATCGATTGATTCCTGTCAACCATATTGGTTGGGTATCCCTGCAATGGTCCATGCAACACATTGGCTAGGACTCCCGCCACCACTCCCCACCTCTTGCGTAGTGGGATGGATGGGATTCTAGCAAATTTCTCCGGTTGGCTCTTGCCATATCTCCTAATCAACAGGATGAAAAAGAAGAAGAAGTTGGTTCGGTTGGCCGCCCCTTCCGGATGGAAATGATCTTCCAGGTAGTAACCTAGAGGATAAAGGGCCTCCACCGCCACCCCCTGCCTCTATGTTTGATGTGGCAGCTTAGTCGTTTTCCTTTTATTTTTTGGCATTATTGCCTTGTGATACTTTTGTCTCCTAGGCTTTGGCTAGTTTGAATGTGGGGTGTACCCTTTACCTCCTATATTTTTTGTGGATAGGTTGTAATATTTTATTGTGTAATATAGACTATTTCATCAAAACAAATATATATATAATATATATATATATATATATATATTATATGCATTCCTTATACAATATGTCATTTAAGGGAAGTTTATTTCGTAGGTACATGTAGTGTGAAATTATATGAGAATAAAAGACAATCTTCCATTTTCCAATGTTCATATTCACGTGGATTATCTAGTGGTGTTCTCCATTGTTTAACCCTAAATTTTTTAATTGTGTTTTATCTTACTTGTTATTTACATTATATTGATTTGAATTGCATATATTTAGATTTACATAATGGAATCTAAAGTGTCCGGACAACACTAGCTTGATAAATAAATTAGAAGTAAAACTAGGGTTTGAGGGATGTATTTTCTAGTTTAGATTGACTTATAACTATTTTGTTATTAAATATGGAGCTGATGCAAAACATGGAATCCACCCAGATCATCTAATGTTTGTATAAATGTGAGAGTACATGAATTTATATCTTAGGTAAGGACAATAATATACTTCAAACCTGATATATATGGTTTTGAACACGGGATTAGTGTAACTTTAAGTTTTTGTGTCACTTCACCTTTTACTATGTAAGAATTTGATATCTTTAACTTTTTTGTAACCCTCACATTTGCACTTGTACCTATAAATAATCCTAGCTTATTACTAAGAACATCAAGCACACATTAATTAATAAAATAAACATACGAATACCTTGAGTCATAATGGTGTTAGCAGTCACCCTATTTATTATTCATTGATTTTTATACTACATTTTACACTTAATGTAGTTCCTGCTGCATTGTGCTTTTTTCATGAAATTAAAGCCTTTAATATATATTTACCTTTGTGATCCCACACTAATAACAATCTAAATAATTCAAAACAATTAAAATGCTTGTAAGTAGATCTAAAATTCAAAAAATTCCACTTGTGTTGCGGGTTATAGTGTGATAAAAATATATTTTCTTATCTCGAATTGTAAATGATAGATACATATATTTTTCTTATACGATAAATGCTTAGAGATAAATTTCATTTATAGAAGCCTCTTACATTGAATTTTAAGTCCTAGTTGCATACAAGAATTACCCAAAAAAATTGTGGTGATAGATGATAGAGAAAAAAGTGAGAGTAACGGGGAAATGGGTTCTTAAAGTAAAAGGGAAAGGATCGTATGGATTGCATTAAAATGGTAGTATGTTTTTGAGCTAGTTGTATTATTTTGCATCATGTACGTAATAAAATTTAAAAACTAAATTGTAAAGGATAGATATCTCTATGACACCATATGAAATAATATGAAAGAGCCAAATATAAGAGAATAAATATAAGATTATCAAGCAATGTAGAAGTAAACTAACAAGCACATGCATGAATAAGATCTATTTTTACATTTTTGATGGCCATTATTACAGTGTTTTCTAATAATATGATTTAATAATTATATTTTCCAATTTTGGTGTCCAAATTTATCCCCTTTAATCTAGTGAATAAATATATTTACTTTAAAGAATAAAATAATCATACATGATAATGTTAAGTTTAGGTGAGCCAGCCATACGTATGTAAAAATAATAGCTATATATTTTTGAACAATGTGGGTCATAATTTGATATGTGATAAAATATGAAAAGAATATCACCACTATGAAATGGTGTTATAAGAATAGATGTATGATTAGACATATGTAGAATAGATTGTAAATCACAAAGAGATTGGAGGGATCAGCCCCAAATAGTTGATTGAAAACTAGGTGGAAATCAGGTTTCTCAACAATAGAGTAAATATATGGGTTTTGGATGTCTCAGCACCGAGGGGAGAGTGTCTTAGATCTATTTTTGTTTACCCTAATATAAATATTCCAAACTAATGAGACCAAACTAGTTTATATGATTCTAGTTCATAAATTTGAAAAATGATTATAACTTAATAGGGAATGATGAATCATGCCCCTGCTATTAATCATAAGATGTACGATAGTAACTAAACTAATATAGCTACAAATTTATAAGAGATTTCAAAGCTTCGAATATAGAATAATATTTTATAATATGTTTTGAAAGTATTTTATTTCTTTATTAAATTCTTGGAAATGTAGTTGATTACAACAAGTTCGGAAATAATGGGTTTCCAATCTACATTTTCTCGAGCCAAAATTGTAGTATGTGAAGATTGTATGTATATATTATATAACTATTTACTATAGGACCAACCTTATTATATCCTATTTCAGAATGTTGATACAAGTATTATTTATTGATATTCAATGGACATAATGCATTATACTTATAAGATATAAGGTCCCATTCTTAGTTATTCCAAAAATTGTTTGTAAACTTTCTAAACAACTATTATAATGATTGAAAAACTTACTTAAAAATGATTCTTTCTCTTTTATCATACAAGGATGAACCCTCTCTATAATCTATATGTAATACATAATTCAATATATATTAATAGCCATATTCCCTATCCACATAAGTAATATTTATTCTATTTTTCATAAATTAAATTTAAGACAATTGATAACATTCCTACATGTTTTGTTATCACACGTATTTACAAATATTACAAAAGGAATAATAGAATGCAAGTGTATGTCAAGACACACACACACAATCAATATTGGATATTTGAAATTCAATAGCCCGCGCTTTTGTTTTAAGAGGGGGAAAGTGAAAATTCTAAAGTTTTGTATCCCACACTTTTTTTTTATGAAATTTCTTTTGTGAAATGTGCTAAACAAATTATTAAATACCTAGGAGAAATGTTGATTAGGGTTTCTATTTTTTTGTCACATAGAAAACCATTTGTTCAAAATAAAAAAGTACACACAGAGCGTAGATTGTAGGGACTAGTGTTTGAATCATGGTTGTTTTTTTATATGTGATTGTAATCTCGTTTACAGAGAAGGAAAACAAAAGACATGCATAAAGGATGCACATGAAGGAGGTAAGAAAAAAATGTTACAAATAGAATCACACAGATACTTTGTTTGAGGTAGCAGATGGAGGTTTCACAGACAACATAAAGCATGAAATAATCCTAGATATTACTAAATCAGGTATTTATAGTAAAGCTGTAACTTTTTTATTGTGGGCTCTATTAGTTTCTCTATAGTCGACTAGTTCATGTGTTTTCTTGGCAATCCAAATCGCGACCCACACCATCCCCTGATTCATCCTCTTGAATCATAATATGCGATCAAGCCTTTCTTTCAAGTTTCTTTTGATTTCCATGTTGAACCACCTTAGTATTCATGAATTTTTTTGTGTGGTAACGAATGAAAATGTAATTCCTTTTCTACTCTAGTACTATGTTCAATGCTTTCCCATTTCCACCATTCTATGTCTCTCTTTTTGTATTTTCATTTTAAATTGTTCGTTCTCATTCCTGTGATTTTTTTTTAAGGATAATGATAGCTTGTGACACAATTACCTTTTATTATTATTTTTGGTTGGGAGAACCAAAATAGTTTAATTTTGTTCATTAAGATGATGCAAAGAAATGACGCTTAAATAATTTATATTACATTTTTACATGGTTTCGCTTATACATTTTAGGAAAATGTATACGGTTAAAAATACTTTAAAACTATAAAACCATATTAAGAATTCAATTGTATGATAATTATTTCCAGTTATATACATGTTTTCATGCAAAATTTAAAAAAATTATGTCTTGACAATTTAATGTTATGTACATTGGAAGTTAAACACATTATATATGCGTTAATATTAAATATAATTTTGATCACTATGTATTTAAGAATTAATATAGTCTTCCTTTTGCACTTGTTAATCTATACAAAAGTTCACATAGCTTTGAGGAAGCCATGATATAATTCTTTTTTAGATAACCTATTTACTAAACCCAAATATTATTTGAATTACATACAAGATTCTACACATATATTTATATATCCATTATATAAATTTTGGATTTATTTTTATCATATATATTTTTTGAATATGATTTCTCTTATATAAATAAGCTCTACCATGGGAAAAAATTTCTACCCTAGCATCCACTACGCTATAATTCTTATTTGAAAAAAAAAATCGTTTACCTTGGCCCTCGTGGATCATTGTTTTTTATATAGGCAAAAAAAAAAAAATTGGTCCTAGTGATCACTTTCATTCATTGTCTTTTGTTATATTCGCAAAGATTAACAATTTAGATTTATAAAAAAATCATTATGAACATGATATTTTACCGTTAAGATGAGATTAGTGGCTACTTAGGATGTAGCAAGTAGATGGTGTCATATGTAAAAATTGTTTTATAACTTCTCACTTGAAATTCGAGTTTCTATAATTTTCATAAATGTAAAATAATCATGCCAAAATCTCATAAGAAGTATATAAATCTATACATATACTTTTATAAAACATTAAATATATGATTTTACACATATATTTATGTATCCATTATATAAACGCCAAATTTATTTGTTATCGTTTATAGATTTTTAATATGATTGCTCTTGTTTGAATACACTCTACATGAAAAACTTTGTGTACACTAGTGCCCGCTATGATATAATTCTTAGTTAGAGAAACAATTTTTTTGGTGTTAGCAGTCACTTATGTTGTTTGTCTCATGTTATATATGCAAAGATTAATAATTTAGATTTATAACATAGCTTCAGTATGAACATCAGAACGCCCGCATTTTAATGCAACGTCACCCCACACCAAACCACAACACATAACTATAAAATTACGGATAATTTTTTTAATTGATTAAAATCATTAAACCAATCTTAAATACATTAATCATGATTAATAACATGTTTAATCATTTATCTAATACATCTCCTTTCGAAATAATTTCATTTATTAACGGAACTACTATTTTATTCTGAAGCATTTTGGCTTAATTACTTCCTAATTTAATTTAATTTCGTTTAATTAATTAATTAATCCCTAAATAATTTCCATTTAATTTTTCATTGCTTAGGTTATTAATAATTTAATTCGGTTTTTAGTTAAAGTATTTCCTAACTCAATTAATTAATTTCACCCACTAAGATTTATGTAAATTAATTGATGATATCTCCTAAGTTAACTTTAATTAATTTCCTAGCATAACATTAATCCCATGCCACCCCCTTTATTTAATTACACATAGACATTTACCCTTTAATTTTCTAATTTCCCATAGAATAAAATATAACATCCCCATGCACAACTTTTAAATAAAAATCTATAATTAAAATATCCCCAAAATGATTTAACTTCCCACACTTGTGAATATAATTCCTAGGGCTTTATTAGTTTAATTTACTCAAACTTTATTAAATTTTATTCACCCATCACTTAAAGGGATGAGGATTAAATCAGAGCCATAGGATTGATTTAATCCTCACCCTTAGATTTTAGGTTTCCTTTTTGTGCCCTAACTTTCCTTATGATCTCTTTTATTCTCATTCTAACCCTAATGTGCCTCCATTTGCACAGGTAGAGTTGCAAGGAAGGAAAGAATGGAGGCAAGAAAGCTTGGGAAGAAACTATGGTGGATATGGAAGCTCTGGGACTGCAATGGGAGGATTTTCTCTCCCATATCTCATGTTCATTCTCTTTTTAAAAATCTCCCATAGTTTTAATGGTCTATATTTTATTTTCCTAGGTATTTGCATCTACCCGGATGATATGTATATTTTCTTTTCTCAGGTCAAGATAGAGATTTATATGCACATATATATACATAGATATATATAGACACACACATATATATGTTTATCAATTAATATATATATTGTGTATATTTAGCAAATATATTCGGACCCAAAAGTTAAATGCGCATGTTATATTTCATGAAGACCTCGTCGCGCATGTTTTCTTAATATGAGGTGGATGACATGGTCAACACACCCCCCCCCCCCGCCCCCTTTTTATAAGGGTGTAGTGGTTTGCCCATGCCACCCATCCTGTACACAAATATTGGGGTGGGCGGCATGGCCGACCCACCCCTCTAAAATTTTTTTATTAAAACTTTCATAAATAAAACTTAATCAATTTCATATTCAATATTACTCACTTTTTTAATAATTTATATATATATATAGAAACACACACACACACACATTCTATAGACTAAATTTTTCCTATATACTATTCATATGATCATATATCGTGCTATATCATCCTAAAGATATATTTATAAATTTTATATATATATATATATATATATATATATATATATATATATATATATATATATATATATATATAATATATATATATGTATATGTATATATATAAATTATATACATGTATATAAATTCCGATTTCCATAACTAAATTTTTAGGGAAGAAAATTTTAATATGGAGGGACATTAGCATTTTTGGTTTATGTTTTCACAAGAGTATATAGGTAACAACAAATTTATAATTACAAGTTTATAGATACATAAAATCTGATTTAATTCTACATAGAAGAATACAAGACGTAAAGGGTAGATCATTTTGAACTTAAATAGGAAATAATTAATGGAAACCCATGATACTATAATTATTACAACAAAGATACTAATCCTTCAATTTACCAACTTATACATCATGTAGTGATATAAATTCCATAACTTGTTCTAGAAATTACAAGACATAGATATAATATTTTCTTTTAACAACACTGCAACCTCTAGTACACTTCCAAATTTAAGGATGGCAAAATTCAGACTTAAGCCAACAATAATGCAGATTTCAATGATTTACAAAATTTTCAAATAAATTTACAGACTACAAATTTCAATGTTTTACAAAGTTTCCAAATAAATTAAAGACTTTCCTTATAAGGAAATTTTTGTAATAACATAAACTTATACAAGTATTTCAATATCCAAAATACAAAGTACATATAGACTCATTTCAATCCCCATTACAAGACACATTAAAAGAATTAAAATTCAAGTATTAATAGCCTTCCACCCAAAATAGTGCAAACAACATGCCCAATTTTTAACTTAATTCCTACATCTCTCATTTCTTTAGATAATCTTGTAACTCTTCCCCTTCAATCTTCAACACACAAACAAGGTGAAGGAGCTAGGAAATGCTCTCCTCCCAGCCTAATTCAAATTAGGAGTTGAATCCAACCCCCCTTCATTATCCCCCGATCTCCAACTAAGCAATAATGCAACATGTTCACAACCAAAGCAGCTACAACAATGGCTTGCACACAACAAAAAACATTCAATATTGGAACACATATCTAAACAAGAACAAAAATCTACCACTTTTCAAAAAAACACTATAGCCGCCAAATAGAGCCAAAGGAGAGAAGAAATATGGGCACCCCCTTATACTTCCCAAGTTGTTTAAGGGTCCACCTTAAAACCTCCAAATACTCCATCCACATACACAAATATTTTATCCCTCCCTCGAAACGCTTATCACTCCCTCATGTAAAATATAAAAATATCAATCAAAAATTTCCCTTGTACCTCCAAAAGGTGGAACACCCTACCCACACTCCATCCATACACCTCACATAATCCCTTATTCCTTCATCATGTGCCCCATTTTTTTTCCCTATAACTTCCTTAAGACCAACACTACCCAACCCAAAACAAACACGAATACATTCAAACAATTTGACATTCCATACACAACAACAACAAGAAAGTAAATAGGTTAAGATCTTACCTTTCCATTGGTGGCACCTTCTCATTTCAAGAAATTCCACTTAAATTCCTCCCCTCAAAGAAAGCACACCAACCAGCTCTTCCCAATGCAAAAGCCAAGTGATCAAGCAAGTAACCCCATAAACATAAAAAGGAAACATATAAATAGACTTTGTGGAGGAAGAGGTTATGTGGCTCCATGTAGGATGTCACCTCATCCCACCATAATCGACCTCACATAATCCCACACAAAACAAAATCCTCATAAAGAGGTACCTGTGAGGATATGACACTATTAATCTTGCACACAATCTCCTTTAGCAAAATTAGAAATTGAATTTAGAGGATCAAGGATATGAGGGAAATAATTTCCTCTTTTCCATCAAATTTTAATAACTAGAGGCTATATATGACCCCTTAACTCATGGGTTAGGGGGGGGGAGTTTAAAGAGTGTGGGATAAGTAAAACCTTTCCCACAAGCATTCAAAATTGGTCTCAAAGCCCAAATCCGAGATTTAAGGTAAGGGGATGGCGAAAAAAACCAGTGTCACCTAAACATTCAATAAACCATAGTAAAAGACTAAGGTATAACCACATACACATTTCCCCCATTCATCACATTAATACACTATCTCATACTAAAAATTACATAGTTAATTAGGGAACATTGACAACATAGGAACATAAGGGTACAAGGGTACATTAGAAATTTAAATAAAATCACAACATCCACAAAATAAATAAAGAACACAACCAAAATTACACCCATGGTCACATTGTGAGGTGCTCCCCATGGAGATCCCCTAACAGAAAATATGAAACCTAATAGCACACACATACATACACACAGCTTCCAAGGTGACCATGTTGTGAACAAAAGAAATTCCTTCATGGTTGGCCTTCCTAGTCCCTCCTCATTTGTGTGATTTCATTTCCTGCAACCAAAAAATAATACCACCTTCGACCTCAAGGCTGCATGAATACGTAAAGGAAATTAAAACATATATAAATCATCCATCATATAATTATCATCATACATCATAGTTATATCATTGTGAAGGTTATGTGATTTTAACATAAATCAATCATTTACAATTATCAATAATAACCATTCCTATTTTATGAAAAACATAAAATTCACATACTCATTGATCACCAAATATCACCACAAAATTAATAAACCATAATATCAAAGTACACATAGTTATAAAGTGAATCTAAACATAGTTGCCACTTCACTCTGAATCCTAGAAGTTAGTACATAAGTAAGCAATGCTAAATCAACATGTGTTGTAATATCTAATAGTGTTAACTAGACATATATACGAGTCCATGATGAGGATCAAATCATAATAATCATCAAATGTCCATATAGTCTATCAACATACTCACCAAAATACTATATCAATAACTATATCTTTAAGCAACTAGTAAACATGATCATAATAGAAATAAGTGTCGAAGAGGAGTGGGCACTAAATCCCCTTCCCTTAGACTTTAATTCCTCGTAGAAGTCACTTGAAAAAGTGTGGAAACGATGTCTCATCATATTGATCCCACTAGATGTGCACTTGATCAATCTCATGCACTCAAAGGCCCAAGGTAATTGATCCCACCTTTGGATGTGCACTTGATCAATCTCATGCACTCAAAGGCCCAAGGTAATGTGTTCCATGATGCACATAGGATCTACTGTCACATGTCCCTGCTCCTGCACCTACAAAGTGGTCCAATCCAAGACATTATAAGTCAGTATATATCTTTGTAATAAAAAAACATGGAAAACATCATGAATGTTAGACAAGCTAGGTGGTAAGGAATGGGGATCTTCAAATGGACCCACAAATCTTAGAGATAGCTTAGAGTCTTTCTCAGTGAATGGGGATATTCTAAGTTCTAACTCTTAGGACCACTTTATAGCCCACCTCATAATCGTGCAAATCAAATCTCCTCTAGTCTACATACTTCTTCTACCTATCTTGTGCCTCCTACATTCTCTGTCTGATCAAGATGACCTGCTGCTCCATATCCTATAGCATGACTGGTCTAAGAGAATCCCTATTCTCTAACCTATCCTAATTCAATAGAGTTCAACACTCTTTTCCATATAATTCTGAAATGGTGTCATGACGACCGAACTCTAAAAATTTTTGTTGTATGTAAATTCTACCAAATATAGATAATCCCTCCATCATTTGGTGATCCATATCATAAATGTGAAGTATATCTTCTAGTATTTTTCTCACCCACATAGTCGACCATATGTCTCCAGGTGATAATCTATACTAAAATTGATCCTTACCCCAAGATAAAATTGCATAGTGGTCCAAAAATGTGATGTATACAAAGGATCACATTCATAGATAATCTTCCATGGAATCCATAAAGTCTCACTATCTCATTTAAATAAGATCTTACCAATGAACTAGTTGTAAAGGTGCTCTTCATGGAGAAAAATGATCCCCTTTCATTAATATATCCAATGAAATCCATCCATGGAAATAGGTGGTGATATCTCGATATAGGTATCCCCATTATGAAATCCATAGAAATGGTTTCCTGTTTCCACCAAGGTTCATTTTAAGAAACCTCTTGGAAATCGGAGGTGGAAAATACCTAGTGAATATCCCTGGAACCGGTTTTGTGGGAAGGAAATTTTTTTGGGGGTTATATGAAAAAATTTCACCGATTTTCAAGTGGTGTGACAGAAGGCTGCAGACGTGCGACGAGAGATTTGTTGTCGCGCATCAAAAAAATGCATTGACGCGCATCAACCAACCTCATTGACGTGCATCAAAAACCTTGTTGACACATGTTAAAGAGGTTTTTTGATGCGCGTCAATGATGGTGCTGAATAGACCTCATTGGACCGGTGTCAATGCATTTTTTGACACGCGAAAACAAATTTCCTATTGCGCATCTCGCAGCTCGCGCCTCGCTTTACGCATCGAAAAATCTTCGTGTCGTGCATCAACAAACTCTTTGTCATGCATCTACTATGCATTAATATCTTTAGTACCTCCTTGTTGCGTGTCAACTATCCATCGATTTTGTGTGTCCACAAATAACCCCATTGTCGTGCGCCTCAGTAAACCCTCCTTGTTGTGCGTTAATAACTTACCCCCTTGTCGCGCGTCTGCAATACGGGATATATCATATTGTTGACAAAATGTGAAGTAGAAGTTTTCTACCTGGCGAATAATCTAGGATTATATAGGGGATATTTTTCAAGGGTAGGTGAAGCAGACCCCTAGAAAAAATTAAAGTGTAATTTTTAGGTGAACAGGTCACTGAACCGTGACAGAAAATTCACCTTTTAAAAATTTTCAAAAATGGAATATTCACCATATTATGAATATTCATCACTAAAATTTTCCTTGATTTCCACTCCAGTATAACATGAGGAAAATAAGGCTAGTTGGATGTTGATGCTCAACCTTCACCTTCCGACACTTCAAAAATTGATCCAAAACCGGGCTATATCCCTCGAAGACTACTCCAATGAAATAACTATCTCGGTGTGGCATGTATCTTCTTCACCCCTTGATGGACTGAATAAGGTGCACGATGAGCCTTTGCTAAGATATCCTATTGTAGGGTAAGTTCACGAAGTTGGGGGAAAAAAGTAGACAAAAATTTGAAAAAATAAATAAATGCATACGCGTTATATTATAACGCGATCACATTTTAATTCCTAGGTTTGGGATTTACCAAACCATAACGTTTATGTGTTTTGTCTGCTATAAATAAAAAAGAGGCCTGAGCATCTATCATTTTATCTCCATTAAACACAAGTTTGAGCTTAACCATGCCCTCACATTTTGTCACTCATATGGATCTCAAGCTCAAATGATCATCTTTGGATCACTAGGAAGATCTAAATCGATGATGGTGCCACAGAGAAGAGGTAGGCACAATTATTTTCTCAAAATTGAATTGAAATATGATAATTTTAAAGTACAATTTTAATTGAATACATTTTTTATTGCTATAGTTTTAGGTCAAGGGAATAAACCACAACCAAACCCCGTTATTCATTTCATCCCTTTAACCCTCCTATAGATGCTAAACATCCCACGGGTAGTCAATAAGATTTATTATCCCAAAAGGCTGAAAAAAATTGAAATTGAGGATTTAATCAAAATAATGAGGGATTCACAATCCATAAACCCCCACCACACCTCTCTTGCAAACACATTAGAGGTATTACTTGCTCAAGTTGATGTAGAAATGGGGCAGATTGATCATTGGACAACTTACAAAGAGATTTGTAGGGTTTATTATTCTCGAAATTATCATATGTGGATGTAAAGAAAAAGAAATTACAATAGACCTCATATGTTCCTTATTCACGAACGTGTGCACTAATTTTCCTATTTCGTTGTCATGCAAATGGTTTCCCATCCATTAGTGCAATAATAATTTGATTAAAAAGAATTTTTGGGACCGATGGTGGAGGGTGTTCGATTTTCCACCTTACAATAACAACGAGGTGCCACTATACTTTACGAGGAAACTCTATTAAGAGTGTATCCTCAACGAGATCCCTAAATCTAAACATGATAGACCAGTGCACAACATGAACATATTCGGTGGTAGGGTAGAGTCCCCATACGTAAGCTCCCTCACCCCGAGACTATCCCTCCAACAATTAAGGAGATAGTAGAGATTGATAAACTCCATGTGCTTGTGGGCTATCTGTTACCCTTGTTCGACATAAAAGGATATTTCTAAGCTATATGCTCATAGAGAAACACAAAGTATTCACTTAGGGAGTACTAGCATGAGGCCACATATTTTCTCATCATGAGGTAGAATATGTTTGGCGCTTGAGGAGGATGATAATTTCACGAGTACTAATTTTAGTGGAGGTTCTGCTAGGTGTGCAAACAATAATGTCACTATGTCAGATGCCTTTTTGAGTGAGACATTTGGATTACAGTCACGAGTGTCACCTTCATAGGTATTTGTTATGTTTTATTATGTCCGTTACAAAAAGTTTGGAGTACTTGATTTACCTATATATGTTAAATTTTTAAAATAATTATATTTGTACATGTACATGCATTGATATTATAGCGCATAGGAGGCACATCTTCATCCCAACCACATGCAGAGAGCACCATGCATACACATACATTCACAGAGTTAATTTAAAATGTTAATTGTGTAAAATTTTCTCACACACACACACACACACACAACTTTTGAATTCAAATATATGTATGTTCATCTAACTCACATGATACAAGTTTGATAAATATGCTGACTTCACTAGACACCTCACCATCTCTACGACAAATAGAAAAAGGTGTAAAATCGTTTCGACTTCATCTACACGATAACTCATTTAGCTATTCAAACAACATGTAAATTTCATTAAATTTCTCGTGTAATTCATATTATGTTAAATTACATTTTAGTAATGTCTTTCTTTGTAGAATTATTAAATTATGTTAATAATGTCCTTTATTGTGTATATTCAAGAGTTACTGTGACATATATCATCCCTATTCAGTTGATTCACAAGCATGGCGGGGTAAAAAAAAAAATAGTTCTATATTGATAAAATTATTTAAGTTAATGTCATTACACATACATGTACTTAGTTCTTGTTATCTCAAGTTTTCCCCTAGAAACATTTATCAAACACAACCCCGCATTGAGAAAACCTAAGGGTCGGATTTGTCATGTGAGTTGACATTTCAAATATAACAATCAGAGTCAAAGAGCAGGCTCGAAAATGGAAAAGTAGGGTCAGCTAAGGAAAAAAACAGTGTCAAAGAAACCAGAGTCTCAAAAGGAGGGAAACGAGAAAAGGCTCAAAGGATTTGGGATTCATAAAATATTTAGAGTGGGCCTAAAATGACTAAGTATAAAGGTGTCATTGAAATATGCCACGTGTCCACACGGTGCTCCTTCAAAGGTAAAATCTAGAGTAGGTTCCCAAATGAGTGCGGGCTCACCACATATCCCAAGTCAAAAAAAAGGATAGAGTCGGGGTTGAATAGTCAAATCAGAGGTAGGCCAGTGGAATGAGCCAAGTGTCAGCACGGTGCTACTTCAAAATTAAAATTTGGTGCGGGTTTCCAAACTAGCACAAAGCCTCCATGTATCTAAGGTCATACATATGGCCCGACTAAACTAAGGGACTTAGCCAAAACATAAGGAAATAGAGAAATCGAGTGGAAGAAACCATGTGTTTCTTTGGCATTCCAAAGAAAAATCCAAAAGCGGTCCCCAAACTAGCGTCGGCTCTCCATGTGGCCATGTTGAAAAGTCAAAGTAGGAAGGCGGTCGTCGGAGGCAATTCAAAATTTTTGGCTCAAAAGGTGTAAAGTATAAAAGTGATCCGCACCTCTGTTGATGCCCAAGGAGCCATGTGTTAAGCCTAAATTACATGCAAGACGAAAGGCTTGGGAGATACTTTTCACCCAAATGGAAAATGCGGACCGGCAGGGCCGAAGATGGTTTTTTGTAAAAATGAATTGTGGGGCTACGAGGCATTTTTGCATTTTGTATTTTTGGTACCAAAAGGCGTAAAGTGAATTTTGGACTTGTAGACCCGTTCGCTAACTGGTTTTTTCCATTTTTTATAGACCCGACTCAAATGTTCAAATGAAAATATATTTTGATCTAGTGCCCAAAATTCAACTAATTTGGCTTGTTGGAAAGATCTCGACCTAAATCTATACCATGGGAACCTGAAAATTTAATTTTGATGAGGATAGGTGAGTGAGAAATGGGAAAACATATTTCATAAAATTAATACATAATCCAATTACTTCAACTACCAGATCTGATTTGATTTGATTTGTCGTTCTTCCTTCTTCAACACACCGAATGCAGGACATAGGGAACTAGACTTGATAGATTATGGGCAGATTTGTGATAGAATTCAATGCATTAGGGGTTGTTGGAGTAGAGATCGATTTTCCCTCTCTCTTTCTCTCTCATTCTTTTATATATTGTAAATGTGAGGCATTTTCAAATATTTTGTTCATCTTTTTCTCCCACCCCATCTCTCTTTCTTCCTTAGGGTAGAACACGAGTCTAAGCCTCCTTTCATGGCTCTATAATGGAATTTCCTTTCCTCTTTCCCACTAACGATGTACCATGTAACTTTTGGATAAATTTAATTTGTTTTGTGATGCATCTGTCCATCCTTGGCTCATTTTATTGTCTCAGATTACCTCTCATCGTCATTGCGGGGTATACTATGCATATTATGATGTTTGTTACAGGTCCTAGGAGATGTGTTTAATTGGTTTTGAAGTGGTGTTCATGTGAAATATATTTACGGTATGTGGTACATTTTTTCGACCCTCTCCTTTTCTCACCTCTCCACTTCATCGAGTCGGTTCTGTGATTATCCACTTCCTTTTACGGTGTATTACCACTTAGTGTTGGATCTTCCACCCCCTCTCTCTCTCTCTGTGCCCCCTTGGAATGGTTAGATTAAGATTAGCTAGATTCTTCTGTATTGGAGTAGCTTGTGGCGAGGTAGATTAGGAAAAAGTACCGGATTTCTCCAAGTGGTCAATCTCAAGTTTTGCAAGTCCCACAACTTGAGAGATGGTCCCATGTTGTGCAATCAAACTGAATGCCCCACTCCCAAATAGACCATTTAGGGGTGCTTGTGATTACGCACTAATAGTTCTATTTTCGCTAATTTACGATGTTAGATTTTGTGATCTTATGTGTATATAGGAGCTTTAACCCCCTCCATTTTGACTTCGAGGTCATGGAATCCTCCATCTTGTCATCTTTGTACCCTTGTTCGTACTCCGGGAGATCCATATGACTCTTCCGAGCATGAGATGTAGATTCAGCATGATCGAGAACTTGCGGTAAGTTTGTGTTTTTATGTAAAAACTTTCATTCTAAAGCATGGTCTTAAATACATGTTGAAAACATATATAAATTAATTTTTGAATAAAAAACATTATTTTCATTTACGGAGTTCATTTACAAGTGAGTATTCAATAGAAGAGGACTCGTAGCATGGGCTCGGATGATCCAAACTCATCTCATAGATCTTCATCTTCATCTAAGGTAGGGC
Source organism: Taxus wallichiana var. yunnanensis (assembly GCA_018340775.1). NCBI lineage: Eukaryota > Viridiplantae > Streptophyta > Pinopsida > Cupressales > Taxaceae > Taxus > Taxus wallichiana. The sequence goes on from CM031239.1 coordinate 905,170,734, forward strand.
CTTCTTCGAGAAAGGCCAAGAGAGGGATAGATTTTGATGATTAGGAAATACATGTCTTACATGACATTTTTTTATGCGTATGAGCATGGCATTGTCTATATGCCCATATGGAATTTGAACTTGATGGTATATGACCTATTTGAGCATTTTTATATTTATTATACACATTAAAATCTTGTTTGGAAGTTGATATTTTTGTATGAGACCTTATATTTCTGAGATTATTTTTACATGAAACTAATATGATGTGCACTTGAAAATATTTAAGACATTATGGATATTGTTTTCATTTATTGGTGATGTACATGTACTAGCATTTACAATGTATAATATGCATCAAACTTTGGAAATAAATATTTATATAATGTATGTATATAAAGAGTTACATGTTGGTGCTCAAATTAGTCTCCCCGTTTGTCATTGAAATTCCTCGGTTTGTGGCCTCTGTCATGATTTCTATCTCCCGTTTTAGTGCTTGATAATTTTTCCTCAATTTGGTTTTCATGATTAGTCCCTTCCTTGGTAGAGGATCACTTAAAGGTGAAGAATTTTTTTCGTTTCTCTATCCATCCGAAAGAGTCTATAAATTAGGCTTAAAAATCAGGTCGTTCCTTTCCTTCCATTTTCGAAGTCATGTATTGTTATCCCTGTCATTTTTGTCCCAAATACCTAAGGAAAAGTTATTGGACGTAGCTCAGAGGATCATGTTTGAAGCTTATAACATTTCCAAATTCTCTGTCCTTGAAGGAAAAATCTTCTCCGGGCTCAAATGGTGGTTTTCCTGCATTTTTATGATTTGTGGTGTTCTTTTCCCCATGAAATTTACATATCTGCATCAGTGGAAACGTGGCCCTCTTTGGTTGGATGCGGCTTGGTAGGGCACTCTAAAAACTCTATGGCTCACTTCAACCAAAAACTTTTCCACGTGGAGGAACGACGCTCATTTGAAAATTCACCTTTTGGTTTGGCCTTGGAGTTACACCGAGGGGACACGTAGAGGATTCTCCGTTGCTTTTCCCGGACTCGGAAATTTTTTCATGCAGTCGGTACAATTTTGGTGGGCCATGGACACGTGGTGGGTTGGCACTCATTTGAGGATCCACCTCAGGGTCCCACCTTAATAATTGCAATAGGGAGACAAGTGGAGGCTTCCGCCAGCTCCGCTTTGTACTTAAACTTTTCAAAGAAATTTTCTAAGGCCTAGGACACATGGTGAGCCCGCGCTTGTTCAAGGTCTCCACTCTTGGGAACCATCTCAAAGTTGCGCCATGAAGACATGTGGAGGCTTCCACTGGGTCTTCCCATACTTAGACTTTTCAAGCAACTTTCTAGAGGCCTAGGACACATGGAGGGACCGCTCTGTTTGGGGACCGACCCCTAAGTTTTATTTTGAAGAAGCACTAGGAGGACACTTGGAGGCTTTCGCTCACTTTGGGATTTAATTACACTTTTCAATATCCAAAGGACACATGGCACCTTCTCGCCTTTGAACCTTTAACTTTTAATGAGACTCTGCCGGGCCCGAGACACGTGTTGAGACCACACTTTTTGGGGTCTCTACTTTTGGGGACCATCTCAAAATATGCCATTGAGACACGTGGAGGATACCATCGCTCCTTTTTTCACTGAGACTTTTCAAAGGTCAAAAGGCATTTTTCTTAGGCCTAGGGTATGTGGAAGGCTTGCTCTTTTTTGAGACTTACATCTGTGCTTCTCCTTTGTATTTGCACCAAGGAAACATGTGGACAACTACGATTTAAAGTGGAAAAGGGGTAGGATCAATGGTTGTTGTGCATTTCACCTATTTTTCAATCAATTTTGCTCCAAGACCCTTGAAGATGCAAATACACACTGTTTTTCATCGTTGTTTGATGAAATTTTTTGCCTTCTTTGTCGGTAAGGTGCCATTGGATGGATTTTAAACTTAAATTGTGAGTCCAAGGATTGTTAAGGTCAATATTTGGAAGAAGGATTTACTCGAGCACTCGAAAAATGGGAATTACCAAAGGAAATAGATGTGGGGTAGAAATTACAGAGGAAAAAGATGGAAAAAGGATGAAATGATGAAAGTGCAGATGCAAAAGGTGAAAAAGGCATTGCCTCGAGAGAAAAAAGGGATGACCTGTCAAGTCCAGCTATGCAGAGGCTCCCAAAATGATTAAAAGGGGATTTCTCACATAACGAGAATCGAAATGATTAAAAGGACTCTGAAAAGTTGTGGCATGGCATCCTAGTCATTAGTTGAGGGCCCGAGAAATGTGATCAGTTCACAATTGGTCCACTGGCAGATTTCATATATGAATTTGTTAAAATTCGTTATCTCGAAAAAAAATTGGTAACAAGAAAATGTCCCTCGAATATCCTTCTCTTTTGGGAGTAAATTTGAGTGAGACAAATGTATAAATGTAATTAGAATACTCTTGCAAATGGTCGAGTTTTAATTCTTGAGAAAACTTTTGAGAAATCCACCTTCTAAAGAAACCAAAGCCGAGAAAACCTGTTATTTTCTTTTGTGTTAGATTTTCTGTCGTGTCAAGTTAGCTACAAATGTATAGCGATTGAAAAGCACTTCGAGATTTATCTAGAAGCTTTCCCCTTTTGATGAATCTAAGAAATTTTGGAATTAATTTGTGTCCAATCTCTAGTTATTTGTGTCTACTTTATTTAATAATGTCTACAAATAGTTTCTTGCATTCCTATTACAATCTTACATTGAATTTTTTGTGAAATAACATAGGATCTCATCCCTGTGATAGTCTAATGGTATTTGTAATTTCATTTCAAGAAGAGCCTTCATCTTGGATGAGATAAAAAAAAAAAATTTAATTCATTATCATTTGTTGATAAAGATTATTTGTAAGTCTTGAGTGTACCTTAGGCATGATTCATCAGAAAATTTAGTGTTTAATTGAGTCTTTCAATTGGATCCTTCATGTTGGAGTCTCAAAGATTGTGTGAAAACGTGGTGATCTAGGCCTCCATTAAAGCACACCTTCGGTTGAAGGAACATCTTAAGCTCATTCAATATTTTTTTGTTGAAGTTGTTCATTGTTGTAAATTCCTCCAAAGATCTGTATAATCAACTTTATCTGCTTCATCTCCCACCAAAATCATTTAAAACCATTGATCCACGCTAAACTATCCATGTTTCCCTGTGTATCTACAAAGGAACAAAATCTACTTGCAAAATATACAGAACAATCATAATTTCTTAATGTCTTGAAGAACCTTATCCTTGTGTTGAAAGTATCTCCATTTTTTAGAAGTGACAACTCTTAAAAGTTAAATCATGGATTATTGATTGTATTTTCCCAAGGTTCTCTTCATAGAATTTTTGCAAACGAAGGATATCTCTATCTCCTTCTCCAAACAGAGGTTACACTAAGGGTCCTCTCACCCTGGTCAAAGAGGCACGACCTAAATTAGTGAGGATAAGTAAAATCCTCTTAAAGGTGATATCCATCTCTCCACAAATTTGAGTAGAAAAGGGTCAGTCAGATCTCATCCCTAGCTACAAAATGACACACACTATGATCTATCTACCTCTACTCTCCTGTTGAATCTATGTTGTTTCTCATCTTGAAAAGGAGAATAAACTTGGATACCAGAATTACCTAAGTGAGTAATTATTCATTCAATTTATCAATGTGTATATGTGTATTTAGCTTACTTGGGATTCTTCTTACTCATGGTCTCTTTGTATTGTTCCTATCTTATCATGTATCTACTATATTCTTTAATGCTTCTTAGTCTTATCCCTGTTAAAACACTTGTGATTCGTCACAATTTGATGCCTTTCATATATTGATATTTTGAGAATGTATCTCCATATGCATTACCCCAATGCTCGAGAATTTCTCCAAACTAAATGACATTATGATTCGGACACTCAATGATTCTTGAGTGTCTAATCCTATCAATTCATGTTATTACCTTTAAATCTATAGGCATTTCATGTTATTTGGAAATCACATCACACCCTTCACTAAGATTTATGACTACCTCTATATTTTTGAAGAAACTTTTGAAATCATCCATGGGTTTATCATAACATTAATTATCAATGAATGGAAGGTCACTAAGTCATAGGCCAGCTGACTACCATTCAGAACTAAACAAGAAATATTTAATAGGCGATTGATAACTCATGTGTGTTCTTATACATTCCCCTACAAAATTAATTATCAAGCCAATCTATTCATTAAAAAAGAAGTCCCGTATGAAGTGTCGGATCTGATGAGACATCTCTATGTGCCACAGAGTCCAAGAAATCAGATGTCAAAGATATAACAGGTTTTGGTCTAAGGGATCTTAAGGGACTATGCCCGGATGAGGTAGCCCAGAAGCACAAGGAGTATAAGTAACTAAAATGACACCTCCCCTAGCATTTACCTAGCCACCCCAATGTGTTAGCATAGTTGGTTCAACACTAAAAGATTCCATTTGCAAAGTATTGCATCGTGACCTTACATTGACTCAAACTGTAGTATTTCATGCATTTACAAACAATTGGAAAATGAGAAAACCAAAAGGAGATGGATAAAACCATGAGATGATTTTGTAGAGGGTCCTAAAATGGAGGTTTCAGATCTGACGAGACATCTCTAGGTGTCACGAAGTCTGAGAAATCACATATCTCGGGGATCTAAAGGGATTACGAATAGACAAGGTAGCCCAGAAGCACCTCAAGCTTTGGCATCCAAAATGAGGCCTCCACAAGAATTAACCAGGCCATTCAAATGTGTTACTATAGTTTTTTTGGTTCCAAGAGCTTTTGTTTTCAAAGTATTGCATCTATTAGCCTTACACCAACTCAAACTACGTGATGTGCGTGCATTTGCAAACAATAGGAAAATGAGAGAACCGAATGGAGATGGATAAAACCACAAGAGGATTTCGTATAGGGCCTTAACATGGAGGTTTTGGATCTATGAGACATCTCTAGGTGTTAGGGAGTCTCGTAAATTAAGCTGTCGAACATATAGCTTGTTTTGGTCTCAGGGATCTTAAGGGACTACGCATGGACGAGGTAGTTTGGAAGATGAGAAGCATAGGAAACCCAAAAACACCTCCGCTAGTGTTTTCCTAGCCACTCGGATGTGTTAGCATAGTCGATATAGCGTCAAGATCTTCTGTTTGCAAAGTATTGCATCCTGGTAGCCTTACACATTGACTCAAACTTTAGTATTTTATGTGTTTGTAAGTAATATGACAGCGAGAGAACCGAATGGATATGGATAAAACCATGAGAGTATTTCATAGAGGGATTTGACGTGGAGGTTTAGGATCTAATGAGATGTCCAGAGGAAATTACCTATCTACGATATAACATGTTTTGGTCTCAGGGTTCCTAAGGGACTATGCCCAAACGAGGTAGCCCAAAAGCATGAGGAGCGTAGGAAATTGAAAGCGAAACCTCTGCTTTAGCATTTACTAAGCCACCTTGATGTGTTAGATAGTCGGTTTTGTGCCAAGAGATTTTGTTTGCAAAGTATTACATCTGGCAGCCTTACACTGACTCAAACTATAGTATTTCACGCATTTGCAAACAATAACACAATGAGATAACAAAATGGAGATGGATAAAAATGTAAGAGGATTTTATATAGGTCCCCCAACATGGAGGTTTCAGATCTCGACAAAATGTCTCTAGGTGCCACGAGGTTTGAGAAATCACTTGTCAAAGATATATCGAGTTTTTATCTCGGGGATCTTAAGGGAATACACCAGACAAGGTATCTCGGAATCATGGCGAGCGTAGGAAACCAAAATGACACCTCCTTAGTGTTTGCAATGCTATACGAGATGTTTATGTGTAGTCATTTTGGTTCCAAGAGCTTCTGTTTGCAAATTATCGCATCTAGTAGCCTCACACCGAATCAAACTAAAATATTGCACATGTTTGCAAATAATAAAATAGTGTGCAAATCGAATAGAGATGGATAAAACCATGATAAATCACCTCTCGAAGATGTAGCGTGTTTTGTTCTCGGGGGATCTTAAGAGATTATGCCTAGGACGAGGTAGCCTCGAAGCATAGGGAGTGTAAGAAACCAAAATGACACCTCCCCTAGCATCTATATGGCTATCTAGATGTGTATACATAGTATTTTTGGTGCCAAGATCTTCCGTTTGCAAAGTAATGCGTCTAGCAACCTTACACTGACTCAAACTATAATATTTTATATGTTTGCAAACAATAGGAAAACGAGAGAACTAAATGGATATGGATAAAACCATGAGAGGATTTATTATATGGAATCGACATGGATGTTTTGGATCTAAAGAGATGTCTCTAGGTGCCATAGAATCGGATGAATCACTGTTAAAGATATAGCGTGTTTTGGTCTCAAAGCTCTTAAGGGACTATGCCCGGACTAGGTAGCCCGAAAGCATGGGGAGCGTAGGGAACCAAAAAAATCCTACACTAGCATTTAACAGACATTCAAATGTTTTGGCATAGATGGTTTAGTTCCACGAGCTACCATTTGCAAAAGGTAGTGTCTATGCAACCTTATCTTGACTAAAGTACACTATTTTGCACGTTTGCAAACAATATGAAAGAAAGAACATAGAAAGGAGATGGAAAAAAACTAGAATAGGATTTTGTAGAGGGAACTGACATGGAGTTTTTGGATTTGGCGAGATGTCTCTAGGTACCATGTATTATGAGAAATAACCCATCAAAGATATATAATTTTTGTCGAATGACAACCTTGAACAAAAGTCGTTTTTACAAAAACTCATATAACTTTAACAAATGACCTAATTTTGACCTAAAATTTTTCAGGAAGCATCATGCCACCTTCCTCTATCATTTCCCATAATTTATATAAAATAATAGTTCTAATTTTTCTATCCCATCTCATTTTCATGCTTCAATAGTGAATGTTAGGATAGTGTAAGGTTATCCGATGTAATATTTTGCAAACGAAAGCTCTAGGCATCAAGTGATTGTGCCAACATATTGGGGTAGCTAGGTAAACACCATGGAAGGTTTTGTTTAGGAGGAAAATCTCCAATTTCTTCCAGGCTACCTCATATGGATGTAGTCCCTTAAGAGCCCTGAGACCAAAAAATGCTATATCTTCGACGGGTGATTTCTCGGACTCCATGGCACCTAGAGATGGCTCGTCAGATCTAAAACCTCCACTTCAAGACCCCCTCTAGAAATCTACTTTCTTTGTTCTCACTATCTTATTGTTTTCTAATGTGGAAAATAGTGTATTCTCATTTAGTGTAAGGTTGTCGGATGCTTTATATTTTACAAACAATAGCTCGTGGGACCGAACTATCTACGCCAACACATCCGAATGGCCTTGAAAACACTATTGGAGGAATCCTTTTGGTTCATAACACTCCCATGCTTCTAAGCTACCTCATTCGGACATAGTCCCTTAAAATACCTAAGACCAAAACACATTATATCTTTGTGGTGATTTCTTGGAATCGGTGACACCTAAATATGTTCGGTCAAATTCAAAACCTCCACCTAGGAACCTCTACAAAAGCCTATGCTAGTTTTTTCCATCACATTTTGGTGTTCTCACTATCGTATTGTTTGCAAAAGCATGAAATAATGTATTCTAAGTCACTTTGTATGGTTGTCCATTTCCAATCACCTGAATAATATAGGTGGTGAAATGAGAATTTTAATAAGATATTTTTAGAATATAGGTGGTGAAATGAGAAGTTTTGTTTGTTGCTCCTTTCTAATATTTATTTTCTCTTAGCTTCGGATGGCTCCGAGATAAATAAATTCTCTCATCGACAATGTCAACCATGTGAAGGTGGAAAGCTGTTTTGGCACCACTAACCTACATAAATATGTTAGTAAGCAATTAAATAGAATTTTAAATCATACATAATCCAAACAAAATCATTAAAGTAAATATTCAAATTAAATTCACGAAGAACATACCTTTACAAATTTAATCCAATGAACCATAAGGATCAACTCTACTCTTGATAGTAGCAAGAATTGCTTCATGATTTGAATCGTGAACCTTCCATAGATTTTGTTTTAATGGACGAACTTGATATTTGATCAATTTAATATTTGTTGCATGAAGAACCAAATGTGAATAGTTAAGTGTCTTGCGATGTACTTCACAATCTTCAAACAACCAAATGTTTGATTTTTGATAGGATATTGTCAATGCCAAGTTCCAGTGACTACAACTGACCCAATGGGATACTCAAGGTCTTCACCATCAATGAATATGGAAGTAAAAAAAAACTCCCCTCTACACAATGGGACAAGAAGTAGTTTTTTCCGTCTTCATTAAATTTTGTTACAATAACTACAAAAAAATGTTCCTTACATCACAAAGTAAAACTGAAGTCAAATTTAAAATACATTAGTAGTTTACCATTTAATAATTTATAAATCTAAAACATCGCATGTACATATATGTATGTACCTTTTGCACTAAATTAGAGACTTGTTTATAGTCAAGTAATGTTGTCTATTGATCTAAATACCCCGCAAGTTGTAATGCTCATAGAACTTGATGTGTGTCAAGTGGAATTAGAGATCTACAAGTCCATTCATCCACACCGATGTGACTCATATTTATTCCACGCAAAATCAATGTATGATATACAAAAACATGTCATGCACCTAGTAGAAATAGTCCAAGTATTTGCATATGAGGTATGGAATGAGTGCATATCACTTGATCTTATAACTGTCATATAATATTCAAAGTTTTCTAGATGTTGTTCCTCTATCAACCAAAAATATCTATGAATCATTGATCTCTCTTGATATTCATGGCCTGTATTCTTAACACACCAATCAACAATGTTTTTTTACATCTGTAAATTTATCACCATCCTTGAACTTTAATTATTCTCTTGTAAGTGCTCTTTTCACACGAGGCTCCTGCACCATCATGCTCTCCTTTGCTATGCCCTTCCTTAGTAAAAATCTAAATATGTTGTACATTTGCTTCTTTGTGCATCCTCGCTTAGCTAATAAAAACTTTGTGCATTCTTGAATTGTGATGTGTAGTTTTCGACCAAATGTAATGTTGATTATAACGAATGATCCTTTGATTCAAGTTCACATAAAACCCTAGAAACACCCTTGTACAAATTATGTAGAATGTGTTCGATCATGAGTGATGTAGAAATGATACTCTCTTAATATTTTTTTGATCTTGCTTAGTGCTTTCTAGAGAGTGCATGAATGTTATATACATGAAAATAACAACTTGCACTTAGTTATAAAATTAAGACCGAACCTCCATTTGTGGTGCAATGATGTGTAATTCTCTCGTGAAGTCAAATCTGAAACAATAATACCAAGTGGGAATGTGTGCTTGCTTAACTTGAATTTTTCATCCAACCATTGAGATATATGTGTGTTCCTTGCATACTCATAAACAATTTCCTCTTTAAATTTGACCATATATTCTGATACATGTAATTATTCTATAACAAGCTCACACCTCTTAGATTATTTTCCATATTTTAATTGATATGTCATTGATTTATATTTTATGAAACCAACCAATTCTTTTCCTATTGAATTTTTACTCTCCTCATGGATACAACTTTTCATATTTGGCAAACCACCACATACATTAAATGTTCCATCAAAACATGCTTTGTTATTAAAAATTGTCTAGTTGATTTTTCACAAAATAATATCGGACTAAATTCCCTTGAAGATTTAGGTGGGACATTTATTCCACACTCCTGCAATATTATGCCATTATGCAAAACATGACGTATTTGACAAAAACATCATAATGCATTGAAAATTCAACATGATGCCTGCAATAAGAAGTGGTATGTGAGTCATTGATTTTCACATAAAAGGGTTTTCTCATTTCAAATAATCTTTGGCTAATGTTAATTTGTGGATTTTCATTCTTAAACTTAAAGAACAATTGTGTTTGAGTCATATCTAAGAAATTTTTTACACATGTTCACGATTACGAGAACATATTCTTTTTTTACTATATCTCTTCTCTTTGGTGACACCCTTTTGTTCTCATTCTAAATTTTTACAATTAATTTTTTTATAATATCAGATGTATTCTTGTTTTTCCATGGAAGTATGCTAGAAAAAGCCCAATAGTCGGTGTTATTGACTAACTCAAGGCGTTTACGTCTCTCTATTGCTTTCATTAGTGTTTTTCTATTTAGCTTCAATGCACTCGTTGTTTTTCTAATCAAACGTTTATTAAATTTTTTATCACCTACTATACAATTAGTAAGTGCATGTTGTGTAGCATTACTATCTTTGGTGCATCTTTTTCCACCTACATTTTTGTATGATTTATGTATCTTTTCAACAATTGACACATTTTGATCAGCAACATTAGATGTTCTTAACCATAGGGTCTTCATTATAGGTTTCATCTTCATTAAGTTCATCAATATAAAAAATAATTGACATCTTTGAGTGTCATTCAAATTATCAAAGAAATTATCCAAAATTCCACTAGCTTTTCTTCTCGCATTTCTTGCAGACATTTTCTTAGGCATTGGTTTTATAATGTTTGCATCAATTTAAATTAAGTGAATTGGTTTTATTCACAAAATGGAAGGATGTGTTCTTAGAGGTAAATATTCATTTATAAGGCTACTTTCCTCATTTAGTGTTTCCATACAAATTTTGGGGTTAACATTTGAATTCTCGGGTAAAGGTTCAACAATTGGATTCATGTCAAGTTCTCCATCCGTACCAACATTATCATTCAATTCAATATCATTATTCATTGTAAAATCATTATTCATTACAAAATCATTATTCTCTACATTTTCATTATGTATTTCATCCCCGTTATCTAATACATTAGCTACATTTGATATAGCAGATGTACCTTTCCCTACATGAAGTTTTTCATTCTCTTCAATTTCTTTATTCTTATCTCTTCCAATTACTCCAGTGTTTTGTTCTTGACTTTCCTTTTGTCCTTATCTCAACTTGTATCACCCATGATTAGAATAAATACACTAGTGGGGTAGGGGACAAAATGAACTACTAAAAAATCATGCAAGAATGTACAAACAATTTCAGACCAAACAAAATGTATGTAGAAATCCCGTGAAAGAGATGAAAGGGATGTTGGGGGAACACAATATATAAACAAAGAATAATGTGTACACGTTGTGATTTTTCCCTTTTCTAGCACATGCCTCAAGGCTTGGGATCCGGTTTGGATCCCCAAGCAAGAGGCATGGACCTGTAAAAACATAGCAACCGTGTGTTCTTGTAGAAAAATGCAAAAAACCAACCTCGCCATGATAAATCAACATCAAATAATTGATTCGTTTCAAAAAATTATACCACGACGTAAAGTAGACTTTCCTATTTGGATAAATATTATTTTCCAATTTTTCTAACAAATTTAAGGTTTCCATATTATTTATTTTCTAACTATGCCTTTTTATAGCTATTTTTTAAAGTTTAAACATGTCTATCTTTTGTCGTGTATCTTTTTTTGACTCATCGAAATTGAATAAAAAAGTTAGTCGCAAACTAGGAGTAATTCTATACATATTTAAAAAATGATATTATTTGAGGTAGTTAGGGGGCACGGTCGAGACTCTGTTATTTTTGAAAACATAAAAAAATTTGTGCTAGAAAAATCATTTAAAAAAATACTTGCTAAAAATTCTTTAAAAGTTCTAACACAAACTAGATGCTACTACCTATCTTTCTACCAAATAGTTTTCAAAAATACTAAATGGTGCTTAAAAATGGTGGGGGGCACGAAATTCACTCTATTATGTTTTATAATAAAAACAAGAGCACCTATTGGTATTTTAGTTATTTGACCGACTTAAACTTATCCATTTTCAATAAAATTTAGTAGCTTAGAAACTAGACTCCAAATGATATGATTCATATTTCTAAAACATCTTCCAATTTTGAGTGTAACTATTTCAAAAAACTAGTACAAGTCGAAGTTTTTTATTTTTCGAGAAAAATGTGTCAACATAAGAACCCCTTTTGGCCCCCCAACTTGGTGCACTTACCCTACAATCCTCAATCTCTAGGCATATAAATCAAACCCCTATGTCAAATAAACCCATCTCGACTCAAGGATAGCCCCTCAAAATTCCCCTCAAGGGGTCTATGTGGATGAATCTCTGCTCGGCTTAAAGATAGAACTTATCCTAAGGAAGCTTTTACAAGATCCTTGTCCTCAAATTTGTACCCATTGTTGTAGCCATGGCAAAGTGTCTCTACCGACTCAATGCATATGCTACCACATTCTCCTTCCCCTTCACATGTTCAATCTCCATATCATACTCACATAAAAATCCATCCAACACCATTGACGTGCATTGAGATTGGGTTGTGTGAAGAGGTTTCATAGGCTCAAATGATCTATCCTAAGTGTGAACCTCCTTCCAAATAGAAAATTTCACCAAGGAACATGGAAACATTTATGGTGGTCGATATCAACTAGCCATGATGACTTGGGGTTCCTAATAACATTATTAATAATAGTTTAGTATTAATACTATTGTCAATAACTAATAATATTTATGGTGTTAATAGGATCACCTAATTTAAATCTTATACTTTCAATTTTCATAAGTATAATATTTATAGTGTTAATAGCTTCATCTCATTAGAGAGTATCGAAAATCTGTTATGGTTGTGGCATTATTGGAAATCATTGGAGAGAGTACCCACAAAACCCTAGCAATAAGGGTAAGATGCAGATTTCGAGAGCCTATTGTTTTGCGACATGGGGCAGAGCCATCGAATCTATGAAGTGGTTGAGAATTGCTAGACTGAGCACCAGAGTACCATGATAGAGATGACAAGTAGCATCGGTGGAATTCCTACCTCTATTTTGTTTAATTCTAGTTCATCAGATTCTTTTATTGCACCCTTAGTAGAGCATTGCAGGCTGGTAGAAGTTAGGAAGGGCCTTAGTTGGGATGTTTAAATGGCTTTTGGAGCCAAAATTTATGTAGACTCCTTAGTTAAGGAGTGTGTAATAGATTTGGGACTCCTCACCACTACCTCGAGATCTTTACATCCGTCCTCTCAGGTTCTTATGGAGTCATCTTCGGCATGGAGTGGTTGTCTACACACAGAGATAGAGTGGAATTTTACCATAAGACTATATCATGTACAGATGATCTAGGAGTTGAGTCAGTGATAGTGGGAGTTAGGAGGCCCATTTTTATTCGCACCATATCCACTTTGTATCTTAAGCGGTGTGTGTGACAAGGTTACCAAATGTATGTTATTACGATTAGTACATGATTGGAGAATGAGTCTAAGGGACCATCCCTTGATGACCATCCCATCTTGAGAGAGTTTTCTGATGTCTTTCCATGGGAGCTACTAGGGTTACCTCCCCACGTGAGATAGATTTTCACATATATTTGGTTCCAAGCATAGATCCTATCTCATGAGTACCTTATCGATGACTACTCCCGAGCTCAAGTTGTAGCTTGAGGGCCTTCTAGAGAAAGGCCCGATCTATCTTAGTGTGTCCGCATGTGCATCGGTGATTTTTTTAAAGAAGAAGGACAGATCTCTATGATTGGGTATTGATTACCGCCAACTAAACAAAGTAACGATCAAGAATCATTACCCCCTTCCGCACATTGATGATTTATTTGATCATATGAAGGGGGCCATAGTTTTCTCCAAGATATATCTTAATTCAGGATACCATCAGGTGAGGATCACGAAGGTAGATATTCATAAGACAGCCTTCTATACGAGATATGGCCACTATGAGTTCATGGTAGTGCCTTTTGGTCTGATGAATTCCCCCATAGTGTTCATGTGATTGATGAGTGGGGGTGTTCAAAAAATTCTTGGATCACTTCGTGCTCATTTTTCTTGACGTCATTCGATTTACTCACGTGCACATGAGGAGCAAGAGGAGAACCTTTGTCGAATCTTGATTGCCTTCGTGACTAGCATCTCTACGGGAACCTAGAGAAGTGTGCATTATTTTAGAAAAAGTTACAGTATTTGGGAGACATCATTTTTGGGGAAGGTATCACAGTTGATCCTTCCTAGATTTGAGCTATTATGGATTAGCGAACACCCACTAGTGTGACTGAGGAGTGCAACTTCATGGGCACGGCAGCATATTACAGGATATTTGTACACGGGACTTCTCTCGAGTTGTGCACTCCATCACTTCCCTTTAGCGAAAAGGGCAGAAGTTTGTATGGTCGAGACGGATGTGAACAGGACTTTAGGAAACTTAAGGAATGTCTCACGACAACACCTATTCTTGTAGTGCCGGATCATACCTTTGGTGAGTTCTTAGTTTATACAGATGCTTCTTTGGTAGGATCGGAGGTGTGTTGATGTAGGAGGGTAGAGTAGTTTCTTTTGAGTCTCACGAACTGAAATATTATGAGCTCGGTTATCGACTCATGATATTTAGTTTGTAGTAGTTTTACATGACTTAGTTTGATGGAGACACATCCTTCTTAAGTAGATATTTACACTCAAGATTGAGCACTTGAGTCTTTTCCACCTCTTCACGTAGCCCAATCTCAACGCTCGTAAGTGGCATTGGATGGAGTTACTTTGTGAGTATGACATACGGATAGGGCATGTGAAGGGGAAGGAGAATGTGGTTTTAGATTCCCTGAGTAGATAGAGAAATGTGATTATGGCCACATCATTGGGTACTATTAGTGCAAAATCACAGCACCCCAAATGAGTTCTATAGATCTTCTTTTCTAAGGTAGAGTCATTTGGTGTGATCCGCATAACATTGAACTTTCCCCAAGGTGTGGGACCTTACAAAATGGAAAATCTCTCTAGATTAAAGGTTGGTTCCTATTCCTCTATGTAGATGCATACATGAGAACTTCCAGGGGATCTATCTCTATACCTAATCTAAAATTTTCCAAGGAGACATGGATAAAAAGGGATATAAGAAATAAGAAATAACTAAACTACAAGGTGATGCATCGAAGGAATGATGAAAACTAGTTTTTCTGATAGACACAAACCAAAAAAATACATACAATAATCAAGCATAAATAACCAGATTTATAATCAAAGACCAGATGCAAGCAAAAAGGGACAGAGAGGATCTAGAATCGATCAAAAACATGTTTTATTGCTCTGCAGATTGATATAATGCATTACAAAATAGCGAAGAGGCAAGAAACATACTATAATTTTAATGGAAGGCCTGAACTCCATGTATTCCTTTGCTAGAAGGAAATGGGAGTCTGCAAAACAAAATAATGTCCTACCCTTTACAACGAGACCCGAGACTGTATTTATAGATTTGGTACAGATCGGGAGAAAAGAGAGAAACGGAAAAAATAGCTCTGATTTCAACCACCAATATTTAATCTTTCCCATAAAATTTGTTCCAAATCTATCTTGACCGAATCAAATCCTTATTCGGCACCTTGAAGGAGGAAGAAATGGTGCAGCAGATCGAATCCAATTTGGTTATTGAGGCAAGAAGATCCTGCATTAAAGGTCCAAAGACATTTTCTCCATTTTTCACCTACTAGGGCTTGAAAAAATGATTTTTTATCTTTCCATGGCGTAGAGGACATTGAGACGCTTCCAACAGTGTAAGATTTGTAATATTTCAAGCCCTGATTCAAAAGATATTCCCCTTTGAAGTTTTTATCGTGTCCTTAAAAATGAGCGGGAAAATAGTTTGAAAAATGGATCTCCTTTTTTATATGGGGCGCGTGGTAGCCAGATTAGGGAAAAATCAGTTTTGCGGGTCTATGATTTATATTTTTCCTCTCTTTTGTAAAAAAGAGCTCAAAAAGATCTTGGCCCCAACACTCTGCTTGGACACGTCGCACCCTTTAGTTGGTGGGAGATGTTCTTCAATTTTTATCTCTGTGCCTTTTTGACAAAAGGAAAATTTCTAGTTTTCCTCCGATTCCCGCTTTGGCCTTGACTTAGGATCAAATGCTTTGACTTTTCCCCTTGGTCGAGTTACGGCCCATTTTGTAACTTTTACACCTTTTGGAATAACAAGGGTAAAAACCAACTTTCCCCCAATGGCCCGCTTTAGCTGCTAGTTTAGGCTTACCACGTGGCATTTCCTCCACTACCTACCCAATTTCTATATTTTTGGCTAAGTCTTTTGCTTGGCGGGTCATATCTCTTGACCTAGGACACGCGGCAGTATGGCACTTTTTGGAAACCTTCTCTCTATTCAATCCTTGAATAAGCATCGTTTGGACACTTGGAACTCTCCGCCGATCTACCCCATGCATTTCCTATTCAACCAACTATGCCCCTTTTTGAGATTGAACACGTGGAGGCACCACGCTCACTCTAAATCCGATTCAAAATTTTCCTTCAAAGGGGCATCAAGTTAACCCCTGGCAGCCTCCACATGTCTCTGTGGACTTTTCAATGGTTCCTCTTACTTTTTTGGACTTTGGGCTACGTGGCGAGCTCGCGCTCATTTGGGTTTCCACCTTTGGACTAAATTTTAGAGATGCGCCACATTGACACTTGGCATTCTCTACTTACACTTTTATACTTAGCCAATTTTGAAGCCCTCTCTATTCACCTTTTGACCCTGTTTTAGCATTTACTACATGGAGGGATGGTGCAAGTTTGAGTCTCCACCTTGGACCTTCCATTTCAAATTTTACCGAGCCGACACTTGGCACCTTCTTTCTTAGTTCAAGAATTTTTAATGGCCCTACAAATTTTGGGGGTCTGGATGCATGGAAGCTCGGTGCTTGTTTGGGCTTCCCTTTTGGATTCAACTTTGGAGAAGCACCGCATAGACATGTGGTTCTTTCCACTTCCTCCTCCATACTTAGTCATTTTTTGGGCTCTTTTGAACGTTTCAAGTCCGAAGACTTTGAATCTTCACCATTTTTCCCTTCTTGCTCCTAGTTCCTCTACGGCACTACCCCTTCTTTTTTGACCCTGTTATTCCATTGTTGAGTCTACCTGTAACTTGAAAAATGGATTTAAGACATGGAAACAGCTTGATAGAGTCATTTATTTTTGCATAGGGTCATTTAATCTTTCTTAGCCCCCACCACTCCATTATTGAGTTCTTCTGCGACCTATTTACAAGATCTAAATGATTTTTCTTAGGTTCTTTAAGCGGGGTCATGGTTGATCAAATATTTTTCCGGGGGGAAAATATGGATAACAATTTGGTGACTCATAGGGGTATCTACCTACTAGATGAAAAAAATAATTACCTCATTGTAACCGTTGGGCATGGAATTTAGAATGACTGTCCAATACTGATTCTACCTCTGATTCATGAGCCCGACTATTTTCACTCTCCATTTTCATAAGAAATACCGAAACAAAGGTTTATGAGAGTAGAAAATTATTTTTACCCGGGGATTCATCTATCTCTTTGAATAGACTACACAAGAGTAATAAAAAAGCACCAAAACTATATACAAAATTTTAAATCATACATGCTCCAAATAGAACATGCAGAGCATGCAAAGCACTTAGGAGAAAAGTAACCTAAACTATAGCAAGACAATGTGCACAAGCACTTAGAGGAAAAGGAATTAAACTAATATGTACAAGGTGATAACCTTCCTTATAATGAAGATGTTTAAGATAGATTCCATTTACTAGAATCTACAATTCCTCACCATCTAACATAGAAAATTGGAAATCATTGCTACTTTTACATCTTATGACCATGTAGGGGCCACTCCAAATGGCATCAAACTTGGAATGCCTTCTTTTTTTTTTCTCCGATCAACATCCCATTTCAAAACTAGGTCTCCTTCCGAAAGGTCCTTGTTTTTTCCTTCCTATCAAAGCATCTCTATATTGAGGCCTGATTCTTCTCTATTGCTTGGAGATCATGATCTCTAGTTTCTTCTAATTCTATCAGCTTCACATACCTAGCCTCCAACAGTTCAAATTTGGAATTCTCTAGTTGCTTCACAAGCTCCAATGCTAGAAACTCAAGTGATATAGGAAACACTACCTCTTTCCCATAGACAAGTTTGAATGGAGAGCTTCTGTAGATCTCTTGGGTGTTATCCTATTAGCCCATAAGGCCGATTTGAGCTTGGTACACCAGGTTCTTTGGTTTTCATCAAGAGTTCTTCTGATGATCTTTAGTAGGTTCTTGTTTGTGGACTCAGCTTGGCCATTACCTTGAGGGTAATAGTTTGATGAAGTGCTCAAGTAAGTCTCATTCTTAATAGCCCATCCTATGATCTTGGAACCTATGAATGCCAATGCATTTTTTGATATAATGGTGGTTGGCACTCCAAATCTGGTCACTATCCCTTCATAGAAATCTAGTATACTAGACTCATTAACTTCCTTGAGTGCCACTGCCTCGGTCCACTTGGTGAAATAATCTATTGCTATCAGAATCCATTTGTGGCCTTGGCTTGAATTTGGATTGATGAATCCAATGAAATCCAATCCTCATTGCATGAAAGGTTGGTTGACTGAAAATGGGTGTAATTGAAGTGTTGCTAGATTTTCTTTGCCTTTTAAGAATCCACAATTCTTGCACCTTTTGATCTATGCATAGTAGTCACTAAACACTTTGGGGCAATAATAACCTCGCCTTCGTGATCTTGAGTCTTTGTCACCCTTGGAGAAAAATGGCCTCTAGATGCTTCAACATGGAATTCTTGTCATACTCTCTCAATTTGATTTGTCTCAATGCATCTCACGAGAATTCCATTCTTTGTCTCTTTTGAACAAGACACCATCAATAAAAACATATGGGATGGCCTGTAGTTTGAAATGTATCCTTTTTTATTTACTCATCCCATGAGGACATAGGCCTATTTGAAGGAATTTCACCATGTCTTGATTCCAACAAGGAGTAGGTGCATCATCATTTCCTTCCTCTTGATTATCTGTAGAACAAAAATTGCCCCCTTTTCACTGTTTTCTTCATCTTGTTGACCTGAGGCTAGTTGTTCACACAACTCCTTCCCGAAGACCAGCTTAGTGACCCTGATCTCAATGTCATACTCCATGACATGAGTGATCCATCCTACACATTTTTCATTTAGATCCTTGCTGAGAAGGAATTCTTTAACTCCCGCATGGGAGACCAATAATTAAATTTTATTATTTGAAATTAGATGCTTAAAATTCTTTAATCCTCTTATTACTTCCAGGAATTGATTTTCGATGAAGGAGTATCTCACTTCATAGTCTTCCAGACCTTGACTAAAGAAATAAATTGTCTATTATGTACCTTCTTTGTTCTGTTGAACTAAGATTGCAGAAATTGTGTCACTACCACCAAAGACATACAATATGAAGTTTTTAGAGAAATCTGGATTCACGAGAATTGGGGCTTGTCATATAGATTCATAGATGGCCTCAAAGCTTTCCTTTCCATCAGTTTTCCACCTGAATTCTAAGCTCTTCTTTAACATCAACGTTATTGGCTTAACAAGGGAAACAAAGTTTGGTACAAACCTACGGACAAAATTGATTTTTCCTAGGAAGCTTTGAAGAGATTTCTTGTGGCTTGGCAATGGCAATGCTCTTATTGATTCAACTCTCTCTAGGTCAATTGCCAATCCTTCCTTTGATTCAATATGACCTAGCAGCTTGCCCTCATGGGCCAAGGATATGCATTTTTTAGGGTTCAATGATACCCCAAACTCCTGCATCTTCCAAACACATGCCTTAGGTGGAAAATGTGGTCTGTTGCATTTTCAGAATACACCATAATGTCATCTAGATAGATCAGTACTATTTTGTTCATCAACCCTTTGAATTCCATATCCATTTTCCTTTGAAAAGTGGCTCGGACATTGGACAATCCAAATGGAATTTTTATGTAGGCATAAGTGCCCCATTTGGTGGTGAGCGTTGTTTTGAACTGATCATCTTCTTTCACCATGATCTAGTTATACCCCGAGCATCCATCTAGGAGGTATAATCTGTATGATCTAGACACCACTTGTATGATCTTATCCATTTAAGGGAGTGGGTATTTATCTTTGAGGGAAGCTCTACTGAAGTCTTGAAAATCTACATACAACCTAATCTCTCCATTTTTCTTCCCGATTTGGGACTAGGTTTACAAACTAGCTTGAGTGTTTGATTAGAAATATGATACTTTCCTCTATCAACTTGTTCATCTCTTTCTTCATTAGAGGCTCAATGTGTGGATTGACTGGTCTCTACTTTTTCCTGATGGGATGAGCAGTTGGATCTAGTTCAATTGTGTTTTGTGCTAGCTTTGGATTCAACCCTCGTAGGTCTTCATAGATCTAAGAAAATACATTTGGAAATTCTTGGAAAAGTTGTATGAATTCATACCTTTCTTCCTTAGTGGACACTTTACAAAATTTAAGTGTTTTTCCTTCTGCATTTGGGATTGACTTTGAATCTTCTCCTTTGATCTATATGTTAGCCTTCCCTTTTCTAAACTGATCATTAGGATTGAAGATAGAATCCAATGTCACTAAGCCTTTAGGAAGATTGTTTTTATGCAGCTGTATTATTTGATTCCCATATTGTTGTTGTAATCTTCTTTGATTTCTAGTTGAGAATTCATCTTCTTATTGCAAAATATTAATGATCTGTTGATCATTCTTGAACACCGCTAGAATTTTTG
Source organism: Taxus wallichiana var. yunnanensis (assembly GCA_018340775.1). Taxonomy (NCBI): domain Eukaryota; kingdom Viridiplantae; phylum Streptophyta; class Pinopsida; order Cupressales; family Taxaceae; genus Taxus; species Taxus wallichiana. The sequence continues at coordinate 905,191,280 of CM031239.1, forward strand.
TTATCTTGCACTATGGGCATCACAACTAGATGGATATGTGGTTCTTATTTTTCTCTTTTGATGTTGTTGAAAAAATCAAACATTTCTACAATTTTTGCAAGCCTATCAGTAGATTCATTCTCCTTCCTAGGTATGGACACAATGTGAAGGCCTCAAAATCCTCCATGAGATCCCATACCCTACTCTTGTAGTTCTTGATCAGGTCATTCTTGATAGCATTAAGTCCTCTGACTTGATTGGCAACCATTCACTGTCAGCAAACACTTGCAAGTTCTTGATTCCTAGCTTCCTTTCCCAATGAAGACCATGGACCAAAGCATCATATTTAGCAGTGTTATTTGAGTAGGAAAACTGAAATCTGAAGGCTCAATAATATTTAATACCTTTGGGGAAACAATCATAGCTCCTCCTCCAGCTCCTTGACTACTCCTTGAGACATCAAAGAATAATTTCCATACCTCATTGTAATATTTATAGTTTGGCTTAATTAGGCTAGGAAGAGGATGATTCTCTTCATGTAGAAAGTAGACACCTAGCTCAGATTCTTCCATCTCCTTATAGGGGTAAAAACATGTCTTTTGTTGGACCACTCATCGAGAGTCAAGTCTAGGATACATCCCACCTTGGTATCTACTTCACAAGTGCTTAGGAGGTCTTCTTGATCAAAAGCTAAGTAGTTGGCATTAATTAGGCTAGGCACATAAGATTCAATATGATAATCAACAATGGGTTCAGATCTAATTGTGGCCTTTTCCCCATACCTTGTTCTAAAGAGAATATGTGACCAATCAGCAGACAGATAGCCTCCAATTTTGGTAGTGAAGTCCCTAGAAAAACAAAAAGAAAAATGTGGTGGAAAATCTATGATTGATACGTTCTACAAAATAGACACATTGAGGAAGGCATGCAGAGTGAGGCTTAGCTCCTTGATGATTCCAACAATTTTCACTATTGTCCCATATAATTACACTACCCCTCTAAAGATGAATTCATATTGGAGACCCAAGTGATCAGATATTTTCTTGGGCATTACAGAACTAATTTCCTAGAATCAATTATACAATTATGCACCAATTTGTCTCCAATAATCAATGAAACATAGAATGGAGGAGGTCTCACATTCTTACCTTGTTGTTCTTGATAGTTTTCCCCATCTTGAGTTTTATTGGTAAGAACTTTCTCTTGTTGGTTAGGGGTGTGAATTGAGCTTGAACAATTTTGTATAGTAGTCTACAATAGATCCCTCTACCCCTGGAATGGTCGGTGAGTCCCTTTGAGATCTTAGAGCATATCGGCCCTTTGGCCTATCGTCTAGCATTTCCTACCATCTTGTCTCATGTCCATGATGTGTTTTATGTTATTGTACTTAGGAGATATATTTCAAAACCTTCTCGTGTGCAGATTGGAACTCCTTATAGGTGTAAGATACGGGGAAGGTGATGAGGATCCCATCTGCATTTTATAGCGCAGGACCCGGGCCTTCGAGGCGAGAGATTGACCGGTTTCGAGTCGAGTGGGACAGATATGATGAGCCGCTACCACATGGGACGATGATAAATTTCTATGAGTTCACTTTCGACACTGGTCCCGGTGACTTCTAGGAGGAAGTTGATTCTAAGGGGAGGGGGTGTAGTGCCATCTTTTCTTTAACACCTTTTGTTATTGATTTTGATACTGTTGACTATACTTATGGATATTATTATAGCTTTTTATTTAGCATGATGTTAGATGTTAGAGATGTTGGACTGTTGATATGTTGTTGACATGGTTATATACATATTTCAGACATGTGATATTTTGTCATTTTGAGTAGACCTAGATAATTGAACTAATTTTATGATCATATAGATATTGATGAAATGTAGAATCGAGGTGTTGTTAGAAATTGTAAATGATATCGTTACTTGCCTAGATGACGTTTTGATTCATATATAGATAACTATGGAGTTATATTGTATATTTATTTTAGATGTTTTGATGTGGCCACAAGGCCGAAGGAGGTGTTATGTGTTTTTAGGTAGACATATCACAACAAACATCGGGGGGATTGGAGACCAACCACATTGGAATAATAGATGAATTCAACAAGGGTAACCATGGCAACATGTATTTTGTTATGTGTGTGTTTGAATTGTTGTTAGGGGGTCCCTATGGGGGATCACCTTCTATTGTGACCAAGGGGTTATGTGTTATTCTTTCATTTAGTTTCCTTTATTTAATTTTTGTATGTGATCTTATAGTGATGTATTCCCCTTTTGTTAATCACTTGATTTATGTCTAGATTAAAAAATTAATTAGTTTACAAAATTAATTAAGAATGTGTCAAAAATTTTCATTTATTAGAATTTATGGCTCTTGAATTATGTGTTGTAAGTTGAGTGCTTGTGACCTTGAGTGTTGTACACTCTACCTCTTCATGAAAATTCGGATTTGGCCTTAAGGGCCAATTTTGGAGGCTTGTGGGACAAGTCAAAATTGTCCCACACCTCTTAAATTTCTATATCAACCCTACCTATGGGTTGGGGGTCAAAAATAGACCCCATTGTGTGTTTTCGGAAGATAAAAATGTAAAATTTTACTACACTTTGTTTCGTATAATTAAATTTTGTCCTTAGTGGTGGGATTGGATTGTGTGTGTTAGTCACTTGTCGTGCCTCTCACCCACCAATTTATGGTGCATTTGGTTGAGGTTTGACTTGGGAGGTGGAGTTGAGGATGACTGATGTGTCATCCTACATGGATACACATCACCCTCCTCTCTCCGTTTTCTATTTATTCGGGTTATTTTTCTTGTTTGGGGGTTACTTAATTTCCTTGTGCTCTTGCATTTTTGGGAGTTAGAAGATTTTGGAGTGCTTGTGGATTTGTGGGAGCTTCTTGGTGATTGTTTGTGCTTGAAGAAGCTTGGTGTGGGACTCTTGGATCAAGATCTACCATGGAAAGGTAGGATCTATACTCTTGTAAAATATTTTCCTTTTATATTGTCTATATGTGCATGTTTTTGAGTGTTTTGGTATGCTTGTTGGGTGCTTGGGTAGATTTCTTAAGTGTGGTGTAGGCGGGGACTATGGATATCTTACATATGGGGAGGCATAAGAGTTAATTACATGTTTTGGAGGGAGTTGGGTTGGGTGCCCCACCTTAGACAAGAAATTGATTGCATTTTTACTCGGTCTATTTTTATGAGGGAGCCATAAGAGATTATAGGGAGGCATAAGAGAATGTGGGAGCCATAAGAGGTATTTGAGGGAGGAAAAAGAGTGTGTGTAGGATTTTTGAGATGTTTATTTGAGGATTTGTAGGTGGGCACCCATTTCCCATTTGGAGGCATAAGTGAACTCCCCATAGATATTTCTCCTTTGGCTTTTTCATTTTGAAGACCTCGGTGTATTTTGTTGCTTTCCTTCTTGTGATTGTAGTTTTATTGTACTTATTTTGGTATGGTTGTAAAATCTTGTATTGTGATGTGGAAGCTTGTTTTTTTGCCATGATTTGGATCCATTTTTCATTGAAATATGGTTGGGCTTGGGGGCCAATGAGGAGGATGGCTTCTCGTCCTCATTAGAATTCTGTGTTGGGTGGAGAGTGTTTCCTCTCCCCTTTTTGTGATCAAATGAAGCATGGTGGAGCTCTCTTGTTGGTGATGTGAAACATGGAGCATTATTGGTGTCCTAAAAAAATCCTTGTGACAAAGACTTCTTGTTATTCCCACTCAAGGTGGAAGATTTTTAATGTTGTATTTTTTTTGAAGAAAATGTAGTTTTGTAAGTTATAATATTATATGAAGAAGCTTATGGAAGAGTTGTAAAATTTCCCTTCTATTTAAGTTGTATTGTGAAAGAAATGGACCAAAATGTAAACCATGCTTAAAAGATTAGTTTTAGTTGTATTGTGAGAAAACCAATTCTTTGTTTTAAAAGAAATGAGCTATGCTCAAGGAGACAAGAAATTTATTTTATTTGTTGTAGTTGTATTATTGAAAATGGGAAAGAATAAATATAGAAATCACAAGATGCAAATAATGTATGCATAGCAATCTTGAATGTAGAATAAGGTTGTCATAATTAATTTGAACATATAAGTTCTATTGGAAATGGAAAGTGACAACAAATTAATTAATTAGTGAAAAAATTTATATTTGCTCATTCTCTTATAGTGGTTGAAAGAAATTTTAAACCTTTTCAAGTGTATGGAAAGAGCTTTAGTTTTAAAATTTTCTTTTACTTTGTCAATCAAATAGCTAAATTCCTAAATCTAGTGGAGAGAAGGAATTACCAAGTACAAATTTGGCTTTAGCCTCTTGGAGTTGTGCAAAATTATTGTTAAGTTATTGTAAAGTTACTTATAAACTCATGGCAACCTAGTATAAGTATTAAATGAATTTGGACTTGTTTTTATTTTTAAAAAATACCTCTTACTTAAATACTACCAAACTTTTGCAAAGAAATTTTAAGTAGGGAATTAAATTGATTAACAAAAATAGCAATTTGTATGTCCTAATTTGATATTAGTATTGTGATTTAGATATTATTATTATTAAAATAATAATAATATTAGGATACTATTAAAGTAATATTAATCTCTCTCTCTCTCTCTCTCTCTCTCTCTCTCTCTCTCTCTATATATATATATATATATATATATAAAGAATAACAATAAAATAAAGTGGCTACATATATATATTAAAGTACGTATTAAATTTTATAAAAGAAAAGTTACCAAGAGTAATCCTTGGTGAGGTCATTGTTGGGCAGGTCGTGGCATTTATTGGACAAGCTTATCTTGTCCCACAAGCCTCCAAAATTGGCCGTTAAGGCCAAATTCAAATTTCCAAGGTGAGGTAGAGTGTACAACACTCAAGTTACTTACACTCACTTTAAAAACACATAAACCAAAGAACCGTCTAATCTAATAAATAACTTCTTTTGTCTCATCCATAATTAGTTTAGTAACATGATTAATTTACTAATCTAGACACATAAATTAATTAATGATAAAAGGGAATTACATCACCATAAAATCACATACTCTAAAATTAAATAAAGGAAAAGAAAAGAACAACACACAAACCCCTTGGTCATAATTGGAGGTCATCCCCCCATGGGGACCCCCTAACAACAAATAAAACACACACAACATAACACAAGTTGCCATGGTGACCATTGTTGAATCCATCTAGCATTCTGATATGGTTGGTCTCTAATCCCCTTTGATTGTTGTGATATAATTGTTATCCAAAATTCACCCTCAAGGTAATTTTGATAAAATGCGTCAAATTCTTTAGTCCCAGGTAAATAGATTGAGTCAGGGCAAAAATTCATGTTTCTAGGGTCCCCTCATATTTTTCTAACTCCCCTGTCTAAGTAGAAGAGAGCAAGTTCTGAGAAAATGTGAAAAAATTTGCAAAAACAAGCTCGGGCCAGGAAAAATCACGAAAAATGGCTAAGTCCTAGTCCTCGCAGCATTTGGGACAGTTGGGACAAAAGACGCGAACCGGCCGAAAGGCCGCCAGACGGTCCGAAGCAAATGGGACATCCGGGCCAAAAGGACGCGTGGGACGCGGAAATCCGAACTGGCCGAAAAAAGAGAAAAAATTGGCTAACTGCTGAGAGGGTCGCCTTTGGGACAAGCGGGACAAAAAGACGCGAACCGGCCGAACCAGGCGAAATGAGTCAAGGCAGCCCAAACAGCTTGATCAGGGACGCGGGCCAAAAGTACGCGAACCGGATAAACCGGCTGAAAGGAGAACTTTTATCCCAGAACAATTGGGACAAAAAGGCGTGAACCAGCCGGTTCAGCCGAAATGGGAAATTTCAGCCTTTGTGTCAAATGGGACAAAGGGACACATGGGACGCGAAAAGCCGAAGTGGCCGAAGGCGAGAGAAGAAAAGTCAACGGTTGACTGTGGAACTTCAAACGGCCATAAATTTTAACTCCAAGCTCCGATTTAAATAAAGGAAACATATTCGGCTCCGGTCGATTAATGCTCATTCCCGTCAAATGACGAAACGCCTCGCACAGGCCCAAAATAGCTGCCCGCACTCAGAAGGCCATAACTTTTGCATTTCTCAACGAAATCGCACAAAATTGGTACCGTTGGAATTGTGGTTCCGAGCCCGATGCATAGAAATCAAGAAATTCCAGATTTGATTAGAAATTGTTTGGGTTTTTTAAGAAAACATGGCCGGGTTCGAGCAGGTGTTCTATTTGGTAGCTGGAAGTGCAATTAAGAGGCATGGTCATCATTCTTTCTCTGTTGCAGCACATGGGACAGTATGGGGAGCCTTTTGCAAGTAATGGAAAACCTTTTCACTCAATTTAATGCCTCTTACAGGTGGTTGAAGGATAGATTTCGGGATTTCCATTTTCCCTTCTCTTTTCCTTCTCATTTTTCTATAAATTGAAGTGTTGGGCTCATTGTAAAGGAGAGAGTTTTTGGGTAACAAAGCTCTGTCAAAATTTCTTTGTGAAGCTAGTGTGTTGTAGGCCCTTGTAGTGGACTCCTTGCATGGTGATCCAGGCCCTTATCTTGTAATAGACTGAACTGTGCATACCAGGAAGCAATAAAATACAAGTTTGTGGATGTATCTTCCCCTGCTGTGTTTTCTTGCATTCTTCTTGCCCCTTTTATCTTTCTACAAGAATATTGTGTCTATTATTATGTTCTTGCAGGAATTCACTAACATTGTGTATGCTTGGAATATTGTTGTGAATGCATTTTGCTAGATTATGGTGAACTGTCATCACCTCTTCTAGTGTGCACTTTCCCTCTGTATTTCACACATTTGGAGATTACTCTCACACCCTCCTTTTCTGGTGTATCACCGCTTTAGTGTAGGCTTTCATTTTATGTATTCTCTCTCCCTGGTCCCTTGGAATTTTAGATTAGAATAGCTAGTTTCTCTTGCATTAGAGTAGCTGTGGTAAGGTAGTTTAGGAGCAAGAACCCACTTTCTCGGAGGTCTATCTCAAGTAGCAAGTCCCACAACTTGGAGATAGTACCCATGTTATCCAATCACATTGGATGCTTAGAGTGATCAAACTAGAAATGATCAACATCCGGGGTGTTGTGATTTGGTGATAACAATAATTACTGCAAAAATACACAATACCTCCTTCAACCTCGTGGGCGTCAAAGAATCTAAGATAAAATATATGCATATAAGTCAACAATCATCTATATATAAATTTAATCATCATCAATACAAATAACGTTACTATTTTAAAATTCCAAAAACATCTCAATTCTAGATTTCCTCAATACCAATAACATAAAAATATTAGTTCAACTATTAAATCCTACTCAATATGACGACAATTTCTTATGTCGAAATATATAAATATGTCAACAACACATCATCATCAATATAAAATGTCTCTCTAAAAATCTACACAAGTCATACTATGAATTGAAATCCAACAATAGTCTAAATATCTCTATCATCTAATCATCTGCTAAGCCAAAATGATACAATAATATCCATGTATAAATTCAACAATACTCAAAATCAAAATATAATAAGTGTCAAGGGAAATGGGCACTATATAAACAACAAGGATTAAGGCCCCACATGCTCAAGGTGAAACAACCGAGAAAAGAAAAAAAATCGAAACAAGAAAACACTAGATAGGAGAAAGGGCACCACAAAGTAAGCGATCAAAGCTACTTAGCCCTCTACCCAAGGAACAACCCTAACTACCATGGTATATCCCTTTATGAGGTCTAAGGCTAATCTTAAGACGTTAATTTCCACTTTTCCCTTTCTTCTTTTTGTTCACAACATTCCAGCCATCCCCCATCAAGATCCACATTTTCATCCGAGTGGATAGGGATACAAATCTCAAGAACCTCCTTGCTTTTCAAACTTTAAACCTATAAGGAACCCATGGATTTTGGAAAAGAGGTCCCCCCTTTCCTCCAACCTGTTGTGAGTCAATATCTAGTTTACTCGGAGAGGAGACATCCTCACCCTTCTTCTCTTCCTTCATCACTTCACGATGATTTGTATGACTAAATGAATCATCGACAATCACTATCCTCAGAAACATATACAACTAGATTATCTAGATTAAAATACTTTCTCCATGAGACCTACCCCTTAATATGTTTCTTGACAATGTAACAATCAGAAGGAAAATGTCCAAGGGAAAAACATGTTCTGCATCTAAAAGGGAAGCCTTCATAATCTAGGTTTTGTGTCCATATTTTATCCTTGACTTCAAGCTCCATGGTGGCTAGGAAATCAACATTCATGTCTATATCCAAAAAAATATAGGTGTGCGTGGTATGATCATAAGATTCAGTCTAGGATATATAACTAAGAATTTATGCAAAGCGTCACCAATATCTCTAAAACAATCATCACTCCAAAATTGCAAAGGAAAATAGAGTAACCTTATCCACATACGTCTAATAGTAAAAGTTTGATTAAGGGGTTAAAGTGAGGGCCAGGGGCTTCATGAGAAGAAAATGCAACCCTGGAATTCCTATATTTTCCCAACAATCACATCCTTAAATCGAGGAACTATCAAACACTAGTGCTATGATAATACTATGAGCGGAAGGGTAGATTTTGGATTTACCTTCGATGACAGGAGGTCATTGTTTAGATATCCATTTGTGTAGGGAAGGAAGGCCGGGAAAAAATATTGAACCTACAAATCAGTCAATATTTTGATAGAACTCAACCGATTATGTAGCCTCCTCACCAAAAGAAACAAAATGCATTGATTTGGCACAAGCCATGAGTTTATCCTTCTCACGCCCTCTAGACCTGTCCACCCCGGGAATGATTTAGGATATCCCACTGGGTTGGCTCTGTGTTTTTCTACCCATTCCCCTTGGCTTGGAAGGTTCTGCGATAAATCGGGGTATCCCAACACAACTTGGTCATTGTTATGTAAAGGAAAAAACTCCACTAAGGTAGAAGATGATAAAGGAACCCCTTGCCCCAAAAAATCTTGGAGACCGTCGTCGCCATCACTATTCATCCCCAATGGCACAACAAAGCCACTCCCGAGAGCACCTACATCCTTACCTCTGCTCAAGACATTCATGCTACTGGGGGAGTGAGTGCGAATCAGGAGAAGTCACCACAGTTCACCCTCTGTCTCCAAAGTAGAAGCATGAAAAAGATATTATGGTTCGGTTGAAAAACGGGAGCCATCACCATTGATATAGTTTAATATTATAACCTTATAAAACCAAAGTAAACAATTTATTTATTAATAGTAATCAATTTATTATTTACTAGCAATTAGTTAATGAATAAAATATATGTCAAACCACATTATCTTGAACTCAAGTTTTATGGATCAAGATATGATTTAGAAAGTATCTAATTAGGAAAAAAATCACCGAGGTTTTGAAACCCAAACATGTTCAAACAGTCGTTAAATAAGATATGAATGTTTATCATATCCATAAAGTTTTTTGAAATCCTACAAAAAAACGTCATATCTTGTATGAGTTTTTCTACCAAAATACCCGGGGTTTGGAGCCTCACAATATGGAGACTATCACACAATTTGCAGATAAGATACATTTTTTCCGACATGTTTTTAATAAACTTTGTAATTCGTACCTAGGATATATTTTTTTATTGGATTCATTGCATCAATATGCATCTTATAATTGTAGATAGGGATAGTGTTAACTAATTGTATTATAGGTGCATGAATAACTAGAAGGAAGAGCCTAAACTTCATGCATTTTTGTTTAAAAGTAAATATAAAAACAACAAAACTTGAACCATGAACTTGTGACTTGAAAGTTTTTCAAGTTGATTTTTTTTTTTTTTTTAAATTATAATTTATATTGAAAATCAAGATTTTAATTTATATTGAAATTTATAATTTTAATTGTATTCGCATCTTCACGAAGGTTATATCGAGCAGAGGCATGCACGGAAAATATAACGTTGAGAAGAAGAAGAACCATCATTAGTTTGACAATCATTGTTGTCGCCATATTCACTTGTAAACGATTAACTCCACAGAAACAATAAGATGGAAATGGAGATAAAAATCATTCCATATTTATAGAACGAGGCCACAGGCGTTTAACAGTTGGAAATAATTCCTCATTCAAAGTCTGAAAATGGCGTGTTGAAGAGGCAACTTTGTTTGGATAGTAAAAAACGAGCCTATTCAACGAGGATATTATCATTTATTGTTTGAATATGTCTAACTCAACGATGTTCCAGTCAAATTAACAGAAAATGGATCTTCCGTTGACTTTTCGTACTTAGAAAGAATGGACGTTAATTAATATAGTATGGTAGCATCGTGGACATGTCTCTAATGTCATATTTGTAAAAGAAAACCCATGTCCAAAATAGATTTAGTTTATCTAATTTTATTTACTAGAAATTGCACCAGGAAAGAAACAACAGCAGGACGGGAACGCAAAACGATTGGATGAATCCTTAGTATCTTTATAGGAGAAGAGAAAGTGAAGTAGGTACAGACTGTAGAAGAACAGAGGGAATATTTTAATTGCAAACAGTTGCGCACAATTTAGATTACATGCGGTTTGGAGGAAATATTAAAATGTGTGAGAATTTAACATTTGTTATTGAGCCGGAGAAAGTACGATTCCGACAGAGTTCAGTGGACAGCGAAGAAGATATTAATTTATTAGAAAGCAGGTAATTATTTTTTATAAAGCATACAATAAGATTAGTTAGTTAGCCTACAATAAACTATTGTCTGAAAATGAGAGTGGCATGTATTGACTATGGTTATGACAAACAATGAAATTAAAAGATTGGGAAGTTATCAATTAAATTAATGGCATGTATTAAATTTATTGTTTTTAGTATTATGCTGAGATCATCTCTGCGTGCAAGGTTGTGGCCATTTCGGCACATTTTCGGGCTTGAATTCCTTCATCTAGTGGTCTAAAATAAGTTCCGATTGTTTTTTTCGCTTTTGACTAGGTCTTAGAACTTTAATAACTTTTGTTGTGCTTGTTATAATAAGTCAAAATTTTGTGTGAGACTTAATTTATGAAGGCATATTTGGCACGCAAATTTTGGGGCCCATCCGAGTTGTTTTGCTTTGGCATTTTTGGGTTTTTAGAGTAGACATGAAATAAAAGGAGGATTGTAATGATGTAAAAGATTAGTGTGGATTCTAGAATGAGAATAAAGCTATTTTGAAACTCCTGGTTTTTATTTTGCAAAGTTGTTTATGTTTGTTTTGGAGGTATTTCAACCTCTTGCAGCTGGATTCACATCAATTGGTATCAGAGTTGGATTTTGATCTTGCGAAAATAGTTAAGGTAACATATTACATTTTTCTATGTAATTTTTGCCTCTATTTTATATAATCATGGCTAGACGTGGGAGGGGAGGTTATGCCCAGATGAATAGGCATATGTAGGAGCTACAGAGACAAGTTGTTGAGCTCACAGGAGAAGTTACCCACCTTAGAAGGAGACATGCAAATGGGGATGCAGACCTAGATAGTGATACTGAAGAAGTACCTCCATTAATGAATGAAGGAGGAGATTAAAAAGAAAATGAGAGAGATGAAGAAACCTTGGATGAGAGACCATTTGAGGAGAGATTGATCCAGGCTCTAGAGGGAAAGAATGACGACATCAATATTAATGTTCCTGATTATGGTGGAGCATTATGACCATTGACTGGTTGAATCACATGAAAAAATGATTTGAATAGAAAACCCTTTCAGAGGAGAAGAAGGTTAATTTTACATGCACTATGTTGGTCGGACATGCATTGATCTAGAAGGATCACTTACAAAATGAAAGACAAAGGAATGGAAAGGGTAAGATCCAAAACTGGAATAAAATGGTAAAGAAGTTGAAAGAAAAGTTTCTTCTTGTAGATTATGCTCAGACACTCTTTCAAAGGTTCCAAAACCTAAGACAGAAGGATCTCAACATTGAGGAGTATACCAATGAATTTTACAAGTTGTCAATTAGGGTGGAACAAGGAGAGTCTAAAGAACAAAAGGCTACACGGTATATAAATGGGTTGAGTTACACCATACAAGATGAGTTGAGTATGCTTCGGATCCATAGCCTGGATGATGCTTATCAACTTGCATTAAAGGAAGAAGAAAATAACAAGAGGAATAATTTTAAAAGAGGTGTGAAAAGAGGGTCATCATCATCTCTAATGAGAGGTAGGGGTATATTTGAATCTACAAAAGGTGAATCCTCTAATGCAGAAGGGCATGAAGATTCTAGTCAAAGCCGTGATAACTACTAAAGAGGTAGGGGTTTCGTGAGGATGAGGTTATAATAGAGGAAATATCCCCCAAAGGAAATATATATGTTACAGATGTAGTGAAGAGGGTCATAGAGCCTTTGAGTGTCTGCACTATCCTACACAAGATAGATGGAAAGGATAAAAACTATGAGTAAATCTGGTTAAGTGAAGATGAAGACGAAGAAAATGGAGGTTTCTCCAAAATTGGGTGTTCAACCTTTATGATAAGGAGGACGATGATTGTCCCAAGCAAGGAGAAAGAACATGATGCTACTGGAGCTGATTTGTGGTTGGAAACAAATATATTTTGAACAAGATGCACCTCTAGAGGAAAGATATGTGTAACGTCCACATAAGGTATACACAAATACAACAATAACAATATCGGAATAATTTTTTTTGACTCACATTATAGTTCACACGACACTACAAGGGATCACTTATGCCAACACACAAAAAATGATCTGCTTACACGAACACTAACCCACATAGGCAATATGAAAACATATGACACACATCAAGGCCATTTGTTTTTATGAAAAGACACAACATAATGATTCAACTACATTATGAATCCCGTATGGGCACCATCCATGACAACACTTTCCTGGTTTACATATTTATTACATTCATGTTTCGTTATTGACCTTATTTGCTTGGAAATCACTTATCAATTATTTTATAACTAGACTCCATTATCTTTACTTTATTTAACATTTCACTTGTAGTAATCCCATCTAATTTTACTTATTTTCCTCATCTCACCAGAATGTTATAACCTGGTCATTGGTATGAGCATATGTACATACATGATCCTTTTTGTGTTTGTTCAAAGGATTCATTTTCTAAGTTGCATGTTTGATTGGATTTTCCATTTATCTTAGTTGCAAAAAGGAAGGTTCTCATGAAGCAAAGGAAGTTTATTGATTTAAGAGTAGGTAGATTACACATTCTTTTCATATAAGCATTTAAGTTCTAAGGTCAGTCTATTTTGTTTTATGTTATGAAAACTAACCATGTATCTCATCTACTTCACTTAATTTCTTAGTCATCAAGGTACTAATGAGTATGATTTCACACACCACTAGGTTTGGTTCCTGGACAATTAAGTATTAGATGTGTGTTATGAGGAGACATTCAATTATAAATTTTACACACCTTACTATGGTCACAACTAGAGTGATTGAACACCCTTATCTCCAATAATCATCATGTAACTCTAGGTACATTCGATACTTCTTGTCAAGATGGAACTCTTGTTTGAGTGGGGTTTAAGGGGACTCACACTCAATATTATCTTATGTGGTTAACTAAAACATTGGATCCACTCGAATCATTTTCATTCATCTTAAAATGGTTTCATTCAATTTTATTTTATTTTATTTGATTTAATTTAAATTGTTGTGTAACCCATTTATTAATAGGGACATTGGTATGCTCATGAGACTACTAGTCCTTTCCCTAGGGGTTTGTGTCAAGAACATGATTACATGATTTCACACCATACATTAATGAAAAATAGGACAAGGGGAATAATAAGAGGGAGTAGTTATTCATTTAAAAGGTTAAGATTCACATTAAAGTCTACACGAAGAGGATTCCATTCTCACCACAAGATGGTATAAACATGTTATAAGAATGATATACAATCACCCTTCTCCAAGTGCATCATCTTATAGTTACATGTTCACAAACTAATCATAAATTAAAATTTGGTTAAGTTTCACAAATAACTCTTAGTATTGCACCATAGAAGCCAAACGATAATAAAAATTGGGTATCGAGTTCATTTATGATCCCAACTCATACAGGTGACTTCCAAGGTTAGTTAGTGATCTTCGCCACCTACACTCTTCACTTTACATGTGTGCCCGACCAAGAGGATCTTACATTATGTTTGGGGTTTGGTTACCCATAGAGTACTACCTTAATAAAATCACATTCTCCTTACTACACACATGATTTCCAAACCTAGGAGGGGAAACACATACTCTAGATAATGTTTGACCACATTGTTCATATTCATCGGGTTCACAACGATGCCACTAAACATATAGGTTATGATGACAAAACTCAAACTAGGGATCTCATTTACTTAAGCTATGAGGTGTCATCGAGTGTGAATAGTTAAGTTCATCATAAGGTTTTAGTTTTCTACGTTACAAGAATCACATAGGAAGAATAGTTATGCATGAGTTTTATACTAGAGTTGACTGGTTCGCTAGATTTCTTTATTACAGTTTCAAGGTAATGAACACAACACACTAATTATTTAATCATCAATTTCACACTAGAATTGCACTATAAGATATTAAATTAAATTTCATTTATACATATATATATATAAAACTATATATATATATGTATATATATACATATATATATGTATATATATACATATATATATATATATATATATATATATATATATATATATATATATATATATATATATATATATATATCAACACCCTTTTTTAATGCAAAGTGACTAATTCATCAATTTCATAAACAATTCTTTTCACTCATTATGATAAAACAAGTATAATAACTTTATTAATGTACATATATAAGTATTAAATCATTTCATAAATTTGATAATAACATTTCCTTTCAAAATAATTACAATAATTGGTCAAGGGTATTTCACATTTCTATACTGGGAGTAATTATGTTCTCGAATTTAAAAATCAAGTATTTCATTCAACCTTCTTCAATCAAAAGAATAAATGAAACTTTGAATACAACTTCTTTCTTTATCTTTCACGAAATCTATCTGCATGGTTGTTAGCATCCATCAGTTCATACTAAGCCCGAGCATGATAGGTACTCAATCATCCGAATAACATGTTCTAAGTATATATATATATATATATATATATATATATATATATCCAACACCCTTTTTTAATGCAGAGTGACTAATTCATCAATTTCCTAAACAATCCTTTTCACTCATTATGATAAAACAAGTATACTAACTTTATTAATTTCCAGAAATAAGTATTAAATCATGTTCATAAAATTGATCATAATATTTCCTTTCAAAATAATTACAATAATTAGTCAAGGGTCTTTCTCATTTCTATACAGGAGTAATTATATTTTGAATTTAAAAATCAAGTATTTCATTCAACCTTCTTCAATCAAAAGAATAAATGAAACTTTGTATACAACTTCTTTCTTTATCTTTCACGAAATCTATCTGCATGGTTGTTAGCATCCATCAGTTCATACGAACTGAGCATGATAGGTACTCAATCATCAGAACAACATGTTCTAAGTTAGTAATTTCAACTGTGAAGCATTATTTTATTTTCTGCAGCAGTTAGTCCCTGAAATATTGGTTTCACAGTTTTTACAATGCGGTAAGCGCTCCACGATTGTAAAGAGAACTTCACTAGTTTCTTTTATGTTAATATTTTTAATTGTATTCGCATCTTCACCAAGGTTATATCGAGCAGAGGCATGCACGGAAAATATAACGTTGAGAAGAAGAAGAACCATCATTAGTTTGACAATCATTGTTGTCGCCATATTCACTTGTAAGCGATTAACTCCACGAAACAATAAGATGGAAATAGAGATAAAAATCATTCCATATTTATAGAACGAGGCCACACGCGTTTAACAGTTGGAAATAATTCCTCATTCAAAGTCTGAAAATGGCGTGTTGAAGAGGCAACTTTGTTTGGATAGTAAAAAACGAGCCTATTCAACGAGGATATTATCATTTAATGTTTGAATATGTCTAACTCAACGATGTTCCAGTCAAATTAACTTTTGCATTCATGCAATTCACAGCATCATGAGTTGTTTTCAATTTCTGCTGAAGCATAGACAAGGCTACGAATTCAAAGTTCATTACCAGACATAAATCTGAAACGTGACTTTTACTGACCTAAACTACTGTGCATCAGTATATACATGACCTACAATATCCTAAACATGAGTACTAATCTCATAGAACCCATTGGCATAATAAAAACACCTTTGTCCTTCATATCTTCAAAAATCTCATCTACCCCAAATGTGGAATGAACAGAAATATCAACAAAAACCACTTTGGAAAAACAAATATTCAGTATCAAAGGAAATTGTATCGCTCCACAAACGTGCCCATAAATTATTCAAAATAGTGAGAACTGAAAATTTTGCATATCAAATAGGACAAATTTGAAAATAAAAATGAAACAACCACCTACCCTAATGAAATCAAATACAATAAACATAAATAAGGGTACTTACAATATTTGTGTCAATTGCATCCAAATCTACATGAAATTTATTAATGACATTTAAACCTTCTACAACAGAGAAGAATGAGCGGGTTCCAGAAAACATTCTCTTGAATAGAATTATACAACATTTAACAAGAAATTAACGAGAGTAATACGTACTGTCAAATCTCATTTTGAAAAAAACATGTACGAGTGTGAACATCTTCATAAATTTTATCAAGATTTGCTTGAAAAATGATAGTTGTTAGACCCAGAAAACTAAGAAAATTATTTGGAATTGATATTTTAGTTATAGAGAACTTGATTGTATACTTTATCCAACTTGACAACAACCATCTGATACGATACGAAGGTTTTCCCATTCCATGTAAGAAGAAATTTTGCAATTTAGCCTTCACAACATTTTGACATTAAAATCATAACTTTATATTCAGGTTAAATATTGTATTATACTTTTTCTTGCACAATAGAAATATCAACCCACAGAAAATGTTTCAGCTGACAACACATGGTACAAAAAGGAATCCAATTTCCAGTAAATCCTTCTATATTTTAAAAGAGAAATGAAGACATGGAATTGGACTAACTAATATGAGATGACATATTGATATGAACATTTTACAAGAACTATATGTAAAATAATTTCAAAAGTCTTTATATACTCACCACATTACTCAATACTAAACATATTATAGAGTCGAAACAAAACATAACTAATACATACACTACCAAAGTATTATAAACATTGACCCATAGAAGATAATTTAGAAACTTTTGCTGGTATTATAAACATTGGTCCTAGTATCCTATTAAACCAGATTTATATGTTACTATTTGATAATTGCAATTAATTTGTTTAGAACATTTTTTAATTAATTGGTAGAAATATAGTTCATTGTTCTGTCATGCCATCCATTAATGTTATGCATTTGAATTCTGATATTGATTTTTGTAGACATCATGTATGGGTTTTCATATGCATGTTTACAAAAAACTACACTTCGTGGTGGTTAGAAATATTTTGGATTTTTCCTACTCATTTATATGAGCTACATGTGCCTTGTTTGGTACCAGGAGATAGGATTTTTGATGGAATTTTTCCATAGGTAGCAGCAATGTAACCCATCCAATGTTAGAAGTTAGAATATGTATGCGAAAGGTTTTTAAAGTAGCCTAATGAGTGTCCTCCCCAAATTTGTATCCTACGTATTATGTTGATGTGTTGTGGTGTCCAGACGTGTTACCTTTTTGTGCATCTATATTGGAATAAAATGAGTACTAGGATGTTCACTTCAAACATCCCAATATACCCGTGACCACCGACATGGACATTGTCTATGAAAAAATTTCACTTTGTGAAGAAAAGTATTTTAGAAAGCAAGTTTTGATTCATGTTGTCTTTCATAGAAGACAAAATATGAGTAGATACGAGAAAAAAAGGGACCTTATGAAAAATTTTGGTGTTGTTGAACTTTAGATGATTTTCCATTCAAAGTTTAAGAAAGAACTAGGGAACAAGTTGATTAAGAATGGGATTGATGTTCCAAATCCCAAATCTAAGAAATATTGTCTAAATAGAGCCAAAAAAATTTGTGGAGTCAAAATATTCAATGGTTCAAGAATAGAAGAAAATTAGATATATTTTGTTGAAATGTACTCTTTTTACCTTACTTTAAACGATTTAAAATTTTACCCTTGCATGCACTTCTTGTCTTTGCTTTGAAATAAGATATCATATTTCCCTATGTTTTATATGGCATTTTTTTAGTCTATATTACTTTTGTACTATTTCTTCTTAGAATTATAAGGTATAACTATCCCATGCAATATGTCATTTCCTTTGTTTGATATATAGAAATGTACTTGAATATAACTATGACATTTGTTAAATGTATTTTTGTTTATTTAATATTTAAAAGATAAACTTATTTTAAAATTTTCCTTATCTTCGTGTGAGGTATCTCCTTTTACTAGGTAATTTTAGTTTATGTGGTACTTTCGATATTTTTGGTGCAATTATATAGTTCATATTTATGGATGTGTCATGTAGATTTTATCAAAAGATCTATATTACTATTGGTTTCCCTCTCTTGTACCTTGTATTAGTAAGATATTTTTATTCGAGAGAGATACTTTTTACATCTCTTCGATACATAGAATCAATGGTAAGTGTTGGTATCCAAATTTGTTCTCCTTTTCAAGCCGAGAAGAAACACAAATTCGACGAGGAGCTTAGAGGCATATAGATTATAGTGTGTGTCATTTTGTAGCTAGGGATGAGATCTAACTAATCCTTTGTTACTCGATTTGTGGAGAAATGAATAGCACCTTTAAGAGGATTTGACTTGTCCTCACTACTTTAGGTCGTGCCTCTTCGACCAGGGGTGGTGAGCGAGACCCTTAGTGTAACCTCTGTTTGGTGAAGGAGATGGAGATATCCTTCTTTTGCACAAATTCTATGAAAAGAACCTTGGGAAAATATGCTCAATAATCCATGATTTAACTCTTAAGAGTTTTCACTTCTAAAAATGGATATACTTTCAAAAAAGGCTAAGGTTCTTTGAAGACATTAAGAAATCCTTATTTTTCTACATATTTTTGCAAGTATATTTTGTTCCTTTATTGATACACGAGGAAAATAGGGGTAGTTCGGGATGGATCAATAGTTTTTAAATGATTTTGGTGGGAGATGAAGTGGGATAAAGTTGATTATACCATATCTTCAAGGGACTTCCCACCAATGAACAAATTCAACAACAAAAATCTTGTAAGCAGTTAAGACATTCCTTTAACCGAAGGTGTGCTTCAATGGAGGCCCAAATCAACACATTTTCGAATAATATTTGAGACTCTAACACAAAGGCTTGAATTGAAAGACTCAATTAAACACAAAATTCTATGATTAATCATGCCTAAGGTACACCAGAAGACTTACAGACAATATTTATCAACAAATGATAGTGAATTGAATTGAATTTTTTTTATCTCATCCAAGATGAAGGCTCTTCTTGAACTGAAATTACAAAAACATTAAACTATTATAGGGATGAGATCTGTGTGATTTCAAAAATATTTCAATATAAGATTGCAATGGGAACGAAAGAAACTATTTGCAGACATTCTGAAACAAAGCAAACACAAATTGCTAGAGATTTGACAAAAATTAATTCAAAAATTAATTAGATTCATCAGTGAGGGAAAGCTTCTTGAGAAATATTAGTGCTTGTCAATGGCTATATATCTACAATGAACTTGAAATGACAGAAAATCTAACACAGAAGAAAATAACAGGTTATCTCGGTTTTGGTCTCTCGGGAAGACGAATTTCTCAAATTTTTTCTCAAGAATTCAAACTCTGACCATTTGCAAGAGTATTATCATTGCATTTATACATTTTTCTCACTCAATTTTCTCCCTAAAGAGAAGAATATTCGAGGGACCTTTGATTTTACAAATTTGTTTCACATAGGGACGTTTAATAAATTCGGATCTGAAATCTACCAGTGGACCAATTGTGAACTAATCATGTTTCTTGGGCTCTCAATTAATGACTAGGATGCCATGCCACAACTTTTTAGGAGTCTTTTTAATCATTCTCATTGTCATGTGATAAATCCCCTTTTTAATCATTTTTCAAAGCCTCTACATAGCTGGACTTAATAGGTCATCCCTTTTTGCTCTCGAGGCAAATGATTTTTCACCTTTTATGCCCGCACTATCATAATTTTATCCTTTTTCCATCTTTTTCCTCCGTAATTCTTGCCCCGCATCTATTTCCTCTAGTAATTCCCATTTTTTCAAGTACCTGATTAATTCCCTCTTCAAAATATCAACCTTAACAATCCTTGGACTAACAATTTAAGTTTTGAATCCATTCAATGACACCTTACTAACAGAGACGATAAAAAATTTCATCAAAGAATGATGAAAAATAGTGTGTATTCACATCTCCAAGAGTCTTAGAGAAAAAATGGTAGAAAAATAGGTGAAATACATAAAGCAACCATTGATCCTACCCCTTTTCCACTTTATATCATAGCCATCCATGTGTTTCCTTGGTGCAAATGCAAAGGAGAAGCACAGAGGCAAGTCTCAAACAAGCGCAAGCCTTCCATGTAGCCTATGACCAAGAAAAATGTCTTTTGGCCTTTGAAAAGTCTCGGTGAAAAAGGGAGCTAGTGGAAGCCTCCACATGTCTTAATGGCACATTTTGAGATGGTCCTCAAAAGTAGAGACCCCAAACAAGTGCGGGCTCAACACGTGTCTCAGTCCCGCAGAGTCTGTTAAAAAATTTGAAGGTTCAATGGAAGGCACCATGTGTCTAGGGTCCGAGAAATTTTTCTTTGGCCGTTGAAAATCCCAAGCAAAAGGACGAGTGAGCAGAAGCCTCCAAGTGTCCTCCTAGTGCTTCTTCAAAATAAAACTTAGGGGCCAGTCCCAAAATAGGCGTCGTCCCTCCACGTGTCTTAGGGATTTACAAAGTTTCTTGAAAAGTCTAATTATGGGAAGACCTAGCGGAAGCCTCCACATGAATTCATGGCACAACTTCGAGATGGTGCCCAAGAGTGAGACCCCGAAAAGTGCGGGCTCACCATGTGTCACGGGCGTTAGAGAATTGATTTGAAAAATATAAGTACAAAATAGAGCCGGCGAAAGCCTCCACACATAATCCTGTCACAATTGTTAAGGTGGGACCCTAAGGCGAGATCCTTAAATGAGCACCAGCCCTCCACGTGTCAATGGCCTCGCCCAAACTCTGATGGCCGTGATGAAATTTTTTTCTAAGTCTAGGCAAAGTAGCAGAATCCTCCACGTGTCCACCTGACGCAATTCCAAGGCCAAACCAAATGGTGAATATTCAAAAGAGTGTCGTTCCTCCACGTGGACAAGTTTTGGGTTGAAGTGAGGCATAAAGTTTTTAGAGTGCCCCGTTTGAGAGCTGCATCTAACCAAAAAGGGAAACATTTCCACTGATGCAAAGATGTAATTTTGATAGGGAAAACACACCCAAACCTGTTAAAATGTAGATAAACCACTATTTGAGCACGAAAATGAATCTTTCTTCAAGGACAACGAATTCAAAAATGTTACAATGCTCAAATATGATCTTCTGAGCCACATCCAATCACATTTCCACAGTTATTTTGGACAAAAATGATAGGGACAACAAAACGTGATTGCGGAAAACAGAAGGAAAATAATAACGCAAGTTTTAAGCCTAATTTATAGACTCCTTGAGATGGATAGAGAAATGAGAAACAAATGTTGGACCTTTGAGTGATCCTCGGCGAAGGAAGGGACTAATCATGGTAATCAAATGGATGAAAGAGTCTTCAAGAACAAACATGGGGAGATATAAAATGTGATAGAGGCCGAAAGCGAGGAATTTCAATGAGAAACGGGTGAGACTAATTTGAGCACCAACATCAACTCCACTCGGGGATGGGAACTCCTTGTGAGTGCCACAAGAACCAAATAACAGACCAAGCTCAAAAAATAGACCATTGGCCAATGGAGTCAAAGAATAAGCTTGTAGAGTAGAACAACCATAACCATCCTAAAAAAATGACCTAAGAAACCAACAAAACCAGCCACCAAAGACCAACAAAAAAAAAAACACAAAAGTAGACGAGGACAAAGAACTATACACTGTATAAATGGATTATACCTTGATTCGAGAAATCAATCAAGAAAATACTTCAAATGCCCGCCATTAACAAGAAATTCAAGTAGTTGCCCATCTAAGTCCTTTAGGAAGACAATATTTTCACCAATTTGAATATCAATGGAATAATGGCCCATCCACAATGCATCAAATTTACCATGCTTGCCCTTATCTTTATGCCTGTTATCCCATAAAATCACAAGATCCACAATGCTGAAAGCTCTAGGTGTCATCTTTTTGTCAAATAGCTTCTTCAAATTTTCTCTGAACTTCACATGCCGCTGATGGATGCCCTTCTTTCTTCATCCAACTCAATAATCTGATTGATTCGACCATCATATGGACTTACTTCTTGGTCTTCAATGTGTTGAACAAACTGAAATGAAGACAATTGTAAATGGAGGGGTACCATAGCTTGAGTTCCATATACCAATTCAAATGGGATTTTACCAGTAGCTCTTTTGACAGTGATTTTGTCGTGCAAATAGCAATTCATTTGCTGACCCCAATTCCTTTTGTTCAGCTCCAAGGTTATTGTAATGATCTTCAACAAGTTTTTATTACTGGACTCAAATTTTCCATTTCCTTGGGGATTGTAGTTATAAGAATATGTCAAATTGATCCCATACTATTTACCCATTGCCATCAAACGTTTGGCTCTAACACTCATGGCATTATCAACAACAATTTTAGTTGGCACTCCAAATCTACATATCATTTGATTCATCATGAAGTCCATGATAACTTTGTGTGTTTCCTTCTTGGTGGGGATTGCTTCCACCCACTTAGTGAAATAATCAGTGGCTAAAAGAATCCATTTATGACTAGTATTGGAAGGATCAGAATTTCCCCAATGAAATCCATTCCCCATTGTCTAAATGGGGCTTCAAATGACACAGGCTGCAAAGGAAGTAAGCTTGAAGCTTTCATTCTTCCAAAAAAACACTGTTAACTTTCACATTTCCTCACCAATAGAGTTGTATCCTTGAAGAGATTTGGCCACCAATAACCAGCCCTCAAGATTTTATGTGCTATAACTCTTCTAGCAAAATGTCCCCCACAGACCCCTCCATGGAGATCAACAATTATTTTTGGGGCCTCATTTTCAGTAATGCATCTCAAGAGCACTCCCTCGAGGTTCTTCCAAGCTAACCCAAAATCAGTAATGACATACTTTTGAGAGGCTAACTTAAGAGCTCTTTTCTTATTTTTACTCAGATATTCATAGAAACATAGATGTCTCGATATAAAATATTATATCTTTGTACCATTCAGAACTTATCAACTTTTGAGGACATCCACCCTATCTCCTTCTACTTCATTTACCTCAATATTTTTCAGGTTTCTCTCGGTGATAAGATTAGCTAGGCACAAACCTCTTACCAATTTTGTGGTTTGGATATGCATGTCATACTCCTACAACTTGTTCACCCATCTGCATATTTTTCTTGAGACCTCCATCTTTGATAAGATGTCTTTCACCATGGTGTGGGGAACATAAGAAACAACTTTAGAACTCAGGATGTGGGGTCTAAAATCCTTTGTTACTTTCACTAAGGAAAATGATTTCTTCTCCATGATGGTGTATTTCAACTCAAATCCCTGCAATGCGTTACTGAAAAATGCAATTGGTCTCTCAGCCCCTTCATCATCCTTGTGTAACAAAATAGATGCAATGGTATTTTCTAAAGAAAAAGAAAACACTTGAAAAGGCTTCTTGTAATTTGGGGCTGCCAAAACAGGGGCATGCTTTAGTGCTTCTTTGATCCCATTGAAAACTTTAATGGAAACTTCTTCCCATTTGATAACCTAGTCCTTCTTCAAAGACATACTAGTAATTTGGATGGTCGGCTCTGAAAAGTTAAACACAAATCTTCCGATAAATTTTATTTTCCTAAAGAAGGATTGAGTTGACTTCATAGTTATTGGGATTGGAACCTTGCTGATGGCTTCCACTCTCTCTAGATCTATCATGAATCCCTCTTTTGATACAATGTGATCAAGTAGCTTTTCCTTTTACACTCCAAAGTGGCACTTCTTGGGATTCAATGATATTCCATACTCTCTACACCTTATCAGCATTCTCTCCAAGTGTTGCAAGTGATCATTTCTATTTCTAGAAAACACAGTTACATCATCCTGATAAACAACAATGAAATCATTGATATAACCAACAAATGCTACATCCATTTCTCTTTGGAAAGTTTCTCTAGCATTCATTAAGCCAAAAGGCATCCTGACATAGACATAAGTTCCCTAAGGAGTAGTAAAGGTAGTATTTATTCTTTCTGAATCCTTCACAACAACTTGATTATAACTAGAGAAACCATCCAGAGTAGATAACAATTCAGAACCTGTTACCAATTGTAGCATATTCTCCATGTTTGGAAAAGGGTAATTATCTTTCAATGATGCTCTATTCAGGTTTCTAAAGTCTACACATAGCCTTATGTCACCATTATTTCTTTTTACCTGGCACTAGGTTTATAACCCAAGATGAATACATCGTGGGTTGAATGATCACTCCATCCCTCAACTTCTTCAGTTCTTGCTGCACCTTCAAAGAAAGGATCGGATTGATGGGCCTCTATTTTTGCCTAAACGGTTTGGCATTAGATTTAAGAGGAATCTCATGTTGGAAAAAATATTCCCTGTATGCCTTCAACTCAGAGTAAGACCAAGCTAGGTAGTCTTGATATTTCTTCAGCAATTAAATATAGGACTGATTCCCTTCCTTGCTGAGATTACTTCCTAAACATATTTTACATGGTTTTTCCTTTGTACCTGTGTCGTGCTCTTCCACATCTCTTGAAAATGACATATTTCTTTTAATAATACAATCACCATTATCAAATTTTGACTGAAGAGCCACCAAACCTCTGGGAATCATGTTTGTCTTCAACTATATGATGTCTTTTCCAAATAATGTTTCCTTTTCTTCAGCAACACACACCATTGGTTCCTAGTGTGTATTCTGGTCAGCAAACTTACCTTAGCTCTACAAAAACCATTTCACCTGGGCATCATCATCAAACACTTGCCAATTTTTAACGTTATCAGTGACATATGGCCTTGTTAGTACTTCAACATCATACTCACAAAATGAAGACATTTTACAATTCCCAAATCTGTATCCTAACACTGCTAACTTGTCTTCAACAACATTAAAATTTCTATCATGGTGCACAATATTAAAAGAGTCAAAAATTTCAATCAAATCCCAAACTGCATCCTTGTATTGTTTCATTCTCCAAGTTTTAGTACCATACAATTTCCTAATTTTCTTGATAATCAATTCTGAATCCCCTTTGACAATGACATCCTTTATACCATATTTCCATGCAATTCTCAGGCCTAATAGCGATGCTTCATATTTAGCAATGTTGTTAGTGCATTCAAAGTTAAGTTTGAAAGAAAAGACAAACTCTTCTTGGCTTGGGGAGATCAGAACAATGCTAACATCATTTCCAAATTTGGAATAGGCTCGATCAAATAACAAGGTCCAAGGTAAACTAGCTTGTTCAAGACATTTACACTGATCAATTTTTTGCTCCTTGCCATCAGAAAAACCCACAAAGTTATTTTCATCTACATCACCATATAACACGTCATAAGAAGTATTATTTGGATCTTCAATGAGGTGCAACATCTTCTTATCTCCATACAACTTCACAAGGCTGCCTTCAATTGGAATGGTGGCAAAAGACATATCCATATGAACACTTCCACTAACACTTACAACCCACTTTCTTGATAACAACATGCCCCATTTGGTAGGGTAATAAACAATGATGACATCAAGATTTCTGGTTCTTACCTGGATAAGTTGTAAGTTGTACCACCAAACCTTTCACACACCCTACAATTGGGACCTCTCTAGAATCCATTGTAGTACACTTACCATAAGTTGTTGTCACTTTAATGTTCAATTCATTCATGACTTCCAAAGGCATAACATTGCATGATGCTCGGAGTCAAACATATAGTTGTGCAATAGTCTATCTTTAATAATCAGTGTTGTAAAAAATGGATCAACATTTAATTGAGACTCAACTAAAAATGTCCCCATGTAGACTTTAGGTGGTTCACCTATCTCCTCTAATGCTAGTGGTTTTTCTAGGTCTACAATGGTTGAAGGAGGAGTGTTTACATTATTTATATTTCTGCCTTGGGCACTCCTATCTTCCCCCAATCCCAAATACTCAAAATCCCTCTTCTTATGCTCAGGAATCCTAAGTAGTTCCACAATTGGGATAGAAATCTTGATCTGACTCAAGACTTGGGAAATATCATAGGGAATGTACTTGGGCAAAGCAACATTTGGAGAAAGGTTGACAGACTCATCAGATGGCACAAGGTTTTTAACATTTTGGGCATGGGTGGGCACACCAATTCTACTTGAGACAACAGGGCCTTTTCCAGGTGCATCTTTCTTTGGAGTCTCTTTTGGGACATTGGTGAGAACTGGGGTCTTTGTTTTGGCTTGAGGCCTTGCCCCTTTGACAACTTTACTTCTTGTGTTATACTCCTTTTCTTGGGCCACAACAACATTCATTAGCAGTTGTCTATCCTCTTCTGATGGGATTCCTCCATCATACTTCTTAATCATTAGAGCTCTTAGGTACTCAAAATCATTATTAGGAAGTTCAAATGCTTGTACCATATTTATTTCTAAAGAATGAGAGGGAGGAAGATGAGGTACGTGGTGAATGCAGTCCCAAAACTTACTGACCATTCTTACACTTATTACCTCATTTGAAGTCTCTCCTTGTTGTGAGCATGTAGAGCACTCCAGCATGCATGCATCATCATTAGTGTTGTCATCATCATCAGCGTCTTCAACTAATTGATCTAGTTCACATGGCAGGTGGGGTAAGAAGCATTTGTCACACCAATCCATTTGAATTATCTCGTCAACAACAGTAATTATGGCATTTAGAGGATCAAGAAATAATCTATTCTCCCTATCTTGGGGTTTTATAGCTCCCATGGGTCCTTTACCTCTGTCATCAAACCTTTGATCATTTCTAGGATGATTCAGAAATTTGTTTTGACCTTGTTTCCTATGATGGCCCCGAGAACCTTTCCCAATTCCTTTTTCTACCCCGACCATCTTGTAAGAGATTTCAGAATGTGATTCCGACCAAAGTCCTTACAACTTCCTCAAGATCAATATCCTTACTTCATTAAGGCTTCTCAAGGTTGATCAGTTTAACACCCTCCCTCTAAGGAGGTTTTCAAACTACCTTAATATTGTTCTCAATTTACAAAGCCATGGTAAAGGATTGCCTCAAAGTCCCAGGGTTCTTATCCCTCAAATAGTAAGTATATTTCTTATCAAATGCATTTGAATAGTTTATCAAACATGATTCATCACATGGCCTCAAATTAACAGGTAATATTCTCAATGTTTTGTTAAATCTAGTGTTGAAATCATACACTAATTTGTTAGGATTATTTTTTATAATTTCAAGCTCGATAAAAGAAACCTATGGTCTTTTTTATCACCTGCATCGCATTCTAAAGGCATTCTTCATCTCTTTCCAGGAGTCAATGGAATTATCTGGAAGAGATTTATACCAGTCCCTTGCATCTTCTTCTAGAGTATGAATAAATAATTTAATGTATACATCTTCAAACTCTATTTAGAAATACTCCATCATATTGACAAAGAGTTTCAAGTGTTGATCACCGGTCGTTGCATTATTTCCCTTAAACATAGGCAATTTGTTTCTTACACCCTGTGGCACAACATTTGGATAGCTAGCCATGCCTCTAAAACTGATGGGACCAAAAGTATTAACGAAAAATGGAGGTCTGGGTGGAGGCTAAGCCATATTATTCTAGGGAGGTGATCTTACAGGAGAAATATAATGATGAGGAGTGAGGGGTCTGTGTTGTATAAGGATACAATTTTCAGAATGACTTCCTCTAAATGTTGTCTCTCTTGGAAAACTCTATTAGATTTTGAAAATACAGGGGCAAATGAGAAGTAAATGTTTCAAATATAGATGATGGACCCTCTCTAGATGGAGAATTTAATTCAACAAAGAGGCTACCTGATTCAAAAGCACTTGAGGAAGTACTACAATCTTCAATCACAAGCTACTAAGTTTCACCAATGGAGATCTCTTTTCTTTAAGGTTGATCTCTAAAAGCCTTCCAAATTTCTTCTTCCTTTTGAATTATACTTTCCCATCTCTTGAAACAACCTTCTACTAGGGTCCTTGGCAAAGAAATATCTTCTCCTTCCAGATTTATAGATACTAGTGACAAATATTTCTTGATATATCTTCAAGACACTAGTATTTATAAAGAATTTAAACAACAGAGAGTCACCACCAAGGATTTTCACCTTCGTTTGTGAAAATTAACTATGAAAGACCACAAATGTCTGTCAATACTAGATTCATGAAAAACTTACAAGATCTTCTCTTCTTTTACCAAAAATTATCAATGATGATACAAATCCTAGTGCAATAACTTTATAAGCTAGAAATATTGCACTTAGAATTGATAACTTTGAACAATTCTTATAGGTCCGAGTAAATAATGATGTTTTGGTAATGTAATTATACTTTAAAATATATAAAATTCATTACTAGGGTCTTTATGCGTACACCTCTGTTCAAATACTTCAAAGAGTCCCGCAATGGCACCATGAGTGTTGGTATCCAAATTCATTCTCCTTTTCAAGCTGAGCAACAACACATATTCAAAAGGTAGCTTAGAGGAAGGTAGATCATAGTGTGTGTTGTTTTGTAGCTGAGGATGAGATCTAACTAGTCCTTTATTACTCGATTTGTCGAGATATGGATATCACCTTTAAGATAATTTGAATTTTCCTCCCTACTTTAGGCCATGACTCTTCGACTAGGGTGAGAGGACCATTAGCGTAACCTCTGTTTGGTGAATGAGATGGAGATATCCTTCTATTACACAAATTCTATGAAGAGAACCTTGAAAAAATACGAGTCAATACTCCATCATTTAACTCTTAAGAGTTTTCACTTCTAAATGATGGAGATACTTTCAACATAAGGCTAAGGTTATCGAAGACATTAAGAAATCCTTCTTCTTCTACATATTTTTGCAACTAGATTTTGTTCCTTCGTTGATACACAGGGCAAAGGGGTAGTTCGGGATGGATCAATGGTTTTAAATGATTTTGGTGGGATATGAAGCGGGATAAAGTTGATTATACCAGATATTTGAAGGGAATTCACAATAATGAATAACTTCAACAACAAAAAGCTTCGAGAATAGTTAAGACGTTCCTTTAACCAGATGGTGTGCTTCAATGGAGGCCCAAATTATCACATTTTCAAATAATCTCTAAGACTATAACACGAAGGATCAAATTGAAAGAATCAATTAAACACCAAAGTCTTTGATTAATCATGCCTAAGGTACACCTAAAGACTTACGGATAATCTTTATCAAAAAAAGACGGTGAATTGATTTTAAATTTGTTTATCTCATCCAAGATGAAGGCTCTTCCTGAAATGAAATTGCAAATACCATTAAACTATCATAGGGGTGATATCCTATGTGATTTCACAAATATTTCAATATAAGATTGCAATGGGAATGAAAGAAACTATTTGTAGACATTCTGAAACAAAGCAGACACAAATTGCTAGAGATTTGACACAAATTAATTCCAAAATTGCTTAGATTCAATAGCGGGAAATCTTCTAGAGGAATCTCAGTGCTTGTTAATGGATATACATACGTAGTGAACTTAACATGACAGAAAATCTATCACGAGAAGAAAATAACAGTTATCTCGACTTTGGTCTCTCGGAAGATGACTTTCTCAAATTTATTCTCAAGAATTCAAACTCCGACCATTTCCAAGATTATTCTCATTGCATTTATACATTTTTCTCACTCAATTTTTCCCCAAAAAGATAAGAATATTCTAGGGACCTTTTCTTGTTACAAATTTTCTTGACAACAATGCTTACCAAATTCAGATCTGAAATCTTCCGGGTGGACCAATTATGAACTGATCATATTTTTTGGGCCCTCGAATAATGACAAGGATGTCATGCCACAACTTTTCAGGATTCTTTTTAATCATTCTAATTGTGTCATGTGAGAAATCCCCTTTTAATCATTTTTGAGCCTCTCGCATAGTGAACTTAAAGGTCATCCCTTTTTTTTCTCTTGAGGCAACTCCTTTTTCACCTTTTGCACTTTCACTTTCATCATTTTATCCCTTTTCCCTCTTTTTCTCTACAATTTCTGCCCCGCATCCATTTCCTCTAGTAATTCCCATTTTTTCAAGTGCCTGAGTAATTCCCTCTTCAAAATATCGATGCTAACGATCCTTGGACTCACACTTTAAGTTTTGAATCCATTCAATGGCACCTTACTAATAGAGATGACAAATAATTTCATCAAAGAACAATGAAAAATAGTGCGTATTCACGTCTCCAAGAGTCTTGGAGAAAAAAATGGTAGAAAAATAGGTGAAATTCACAACCATTGATCCTTCCCATTTTCCACTTTATATCATAACCGTCCATGTGTTTCTTTTGCGCGACTGCAAAGGAGAAGCATAGAGGAAAGTCTCAAACAAGTGTGAGCCTTCCACGTAGCTCCTGGTGAAGAAAATGCCTTTTCACCTTTGAAAATTCTCGGTGAAAATGGAGCTAGTGGAAAACTCCACATGTCTTAATGGCACATTTTGAGATGGTCCCCAAAAGTAGAGACCCTAAACAAGCACGGGCTCAACACGTGTCTCAGTCCAGAAGAGTCTGTTAAAAGGTTGAAGGGTCACCAGAAGGTGCCATGTGTCTAGGATCTGAGATATTTTTCTTTGGCCATTGAAATTTCCAAGCAAAAGGGAAGAGTGAGCGGAAGCCTCCAATTTTCCTCCTGGCACTTTTCAAATTAAAACTTAGGGTCCAGTCCCCAAATAGGTGTAGTCCCTCCATGTGTCCTAGGCCTTTAGAAAGTTGCTTGAAAAGTCTAAGTATGGGAAGACCCGGCAGAAGCCTCCACGTGTCTTCATGGCACAACTTTGAGATGGTGCCCAAGAGTGGAGACCCTGAACAAGCGTAGGCTCACCACATGTCTTTGGCCTTATAGAATTGGTTTGAAATTTAATTAAAGTACAAACCGGAGCTAGCGGAAGCCTCCACATGTCTCCTTGTCGCAATTGTTAAGGTGGGACCCTAAGCTAGATCCTTAAATGAGTGTTAGCCCTCCACATGTCCATGGCCCACCAAAACTATACCGGTTGTATGAAAAAATTGTATAAGTCTAGGAAAAGTAGTAGAATCCTCCACGTGTCCCCTCGCGCAACTCCAAGGCCAATCCAAAAGGTGAATTTTCAAAGAGCATCGTTCATCCACAAGGACAAGTTTTGGGTTGAAGCGAGCCATAATTTTTTTAAAGTGCCCCACCGAGCCACATCCAACCAAAAAGGGCCATGTTTCCACTAATTCAGAGATGTAAGTTTAACGGGGAAAAACACACCCGTCAAACCATAAAAATGTAGGAAACCCACCATTTGAGCCCAAAAATGAATCTTTCTTCAAGGACAACAAATTTGGAAATGTTACAAGGCTCAAATATGATCTTCTAGCTACATCCAATCACTTTTCCATAGGTATTTAGGAAAAAAAAAGAGGGAAAACAAACGTGACTATGGTAAACAGAAGGAAAAAAACAACCTGAGTTTTATGCCCAATGTATAGACTCCTTTAGATGGAAAAAGAAACGAAAAACAAATTCTATACCTTTAAGTGATCCTCAACCAAGGAAGGGACTGATCATGGCAACCAAATGGAGGAAAAATTCTTCAAGCACCAACATGGGGAGATAAAAAACATGACAGAGGCCATAAACTAAGGAATTTCAATGACAAACGGGCGAGACTAATTTGAGCACCAACAAAGAAGGACTAACTTTAATGTTATGTAAGTTTTTTTATTAGGGTTCCTTTCCATTGCTTATTTCTATTTTCCTATAATACACCTTTAATATAAAATATGATAGACTGGGTTTGACACATTTTTGAAATTTAGCATGTTGTAGATATGTATGCTTTCCTTCATTTTCAATTGTTCTTTTTTTTTTTGTTGTTTATATCATTGAACATTTTATTTTCCTTCTTCTTGATTTCTCAAATTATGTAGGACTACTCAATTATAAAACGGAGCCCCAAAATACATATGCATCAATGAATCCTTCTTTCGGAAATAACCCACTAGCACAAATAACAAAGAATTTTTTTAGCATACTTCTTATAAGAGAATTGTCTCCATTTCATGATGGATGGAATATACAACGTATATCAAATTTTAGATCAAAATTCATAGCTTTAACTCCGCTAGAGGGAGTGTAAATGTATTTAACTTTGATATCATTGATAAGGATGAAAAACAAATATAGATTGTCTATTTTATTAAAAAAGTGGCTAAAAATCATGATAATATATGAGTTGGAAATGTGTATACAATTTTGAATTGAATATTGCAGAAGGATAATAAAATATTTAAAAATATCCCATAGTAATACGAAATATTGTTGCATAACATGTCACTCGTGGAATCTTCTTCTGTTTATGATGACTCTATTCCATTTAACAAGTTTCACTTCGTTTTGATAAGTGAAATAATGAACATGGAGGAAAATTCAATGATAGAAGTACTTGGAATTGTTGCATTTTTTGGTGAACTTGAAACACTATTTAGGATGGAAGGTTCAAAAGTGAATAAGATGGTAATACAAATTAAAAATATGTTTGATTGCACCATTAATGATACGATTTGGGCTGATTTCTCTTTGACACACAATTCGATATCCAATGCCTCATTAACTTCATCCCTAATCCTTTATTACTTTCAAGTTTTTTCGCATAAATTATTTTTATTGAAATTATTTGGTAATACTATCAAACACTAAGATGTTTATAAATCCAAATATTAATAAAATAACTATATTGAAAAATTGGTGTGAGGAACACGAAAACATTTATGGTGGTCAATATCTAACAAGCCATGATGAAGTTGGGGTTCATAATTCTTTCCAAAAATATCTCTAAGATGGTTTTTGGTGGATCTCTTAGTTTTAAAAAACCATTATGGATATTTCTAAAAGGAACTGCCATTTATATTGATGAAATGCATTATTTTACTTAGGTTTCTTTCCCATCAAATCACATAAGAACTCAAAGTAAGATGATGACTAGAAAGATATATGAAGGAAATTTTATTTTGTCCACATGTGATATGATTTTCACAAGTTGTGAGTATTGACACTTATTTAGGGTTGAAATTGCAGACAATGCTGGAATTTTATGGGAAACATTATATGATGACTCGGGTAAAGGATTACTTGGTACAAAAATAAAGGAAACATTCAATTAGGTTCACGAAAATCCATTGCGCATACCTCATCTCAAGACTATGATAATCTTCCAACAGTTTTCATTCACATTACATATTTGAATGGACACATTCAACAATCTGCCCAAGTTGAAATCTAGTTTTATCAAAGCATAAAAGGTTGATCATTCTTCAAAGAGTAAATTTACTATAGGGTTAGTTAATAAGATTTGAGTACATTTCCTATTGTATGTATTTCCCATTTTTTTAATGAACTAATTAGAATAAGTTGTCCTCAAATACTATTTTGATATTATTATGCCATCAAATTATATAACAAGTATATAATCTTCATGTATGAATTTTCCTATTTCGTTAAATGCCCCAACCCTTGTAAATTTATTTGTTGAATTTTTATATTCATGTCATGTTTTTAAATTTCAGCTTCCTATCTCTATATAAGTTCTCTATTATTTAATTTGATGTTGAGTTTTTCCTTGATGTGGTTATAACCTTGTAATTTGTGAAAAATTTAGAATATTTAACTATGTAATTTTATATCTACTTATGTACCTACTCGCATAGTTAATTTCCTATTCACTATTATTAGTGTGGTTGCAATCTATAACTTAATGTATGTTTTAAAAGTGTAATAATTGATTGTTTTATGTGACACTTTATATGACTATCATTGATTTTTTAATTATTATTGTAGATGTCAGGACCCATATTTTGTTATTTCTCAAATTGTGACACCAACACAAAATGAAAGATATCAATCTTGTGATAATGTGGTCAATCCAATCAATCAAAATGACTATATTGCATGTTAATATGATCCAAAGTACATCAATATTCCTCAAAACCATTTATGTAGTGATCAACAGCAGTGAGAAACCTATAGTTTAGAGGAAACTATTGTATGCCCATCTCAACAACAAACCCACTCACCGATACATTCCATGTTAGACTAGTATGGGTTCATTTACCTCATCTTCCACTTCAATTTTGGAGGAAGAAAGCCTGATTGTGATTGGAAATGATTTGCGAAAATTTTTGGACATAGATTCCAAAACTGAACAGTATACCCACACTACCTATGCTCATATTTTTGTAAATATGGATACCTTAGTTAATCTACCAACCTCGATGGAACTTAGTGCGTTGGATTGAATTTAGTAAGGAAAATTGAACAGGTTGGTTTTTTTCCTCCTTTCTCTCTCTCATTATTCCTACATATTGTACAAGAGGGACAATTTAAAAGGGTTATACATTTTGGTTTTATACCCTCCCTTATTCTCTAGTTGTAGATGAATTCATGGAGTTTGAACCTTCCATTAAGACTTTAATGCAATTTTTTTGCCTCTTGGCCATTGTAATGTTCTGTATCAATTTGTGAAGCAATAATACATGTATGTGGATGATTTCAACCCTCTCTTGTGTTCATTTCCTTTATCTTGATCTTTCATTGCAATATTGGTTATCTGTGCATGGTGGTTGTATTACATTTTAATGGTCTGTGTTTAATAGCAAAGTCGGTGTTCAGCATTCCTTTGGTGCATCACCTCTATTAGTTTAGGTTTAATTTCTTGCATCTTCTTAACCCTATCTCCTTAGCAAGTTAGAATAGATCCTCTACAAATTTTATGTGTGCACCTAAATAGAGGAATAGGAACTGGCCTTCATCTGGAGAGTTTTCCTAATTACAAAGTCTCACACTTTAGGAAAATCTCCATGTTATGCAATCACACTAAGATTCTAAAACCATCGCGTTGCATAAATTCAGGGGTGCTATGATTTTGCTACAATAGGTCCACCTTGAAAAATCCAAATACTCCATCCACATACACAAATATCTTATCTCTCCATCAAAACACTTATCACTACCTCATGTGAAATATAAAAATATCAATCAAGAAATTTCTCTTATACCTTCAAAAGGTGGAACACCCTACCCACACT
Organism: Taxus wallichiana var. yunnanensis; assembly: GCA_018340775.1. Taxonomy (NCBI): domain Eukaryota; kingdom Viridiplantae; phylum Streptophyta; class Pinopsida; order Cupressales; family Taxaceae; genus Taxus; species Taxus wallichiana. Next base: position 905,226,729 of record CM031239.1, read on the forward strand.
CCCCCTCCATACATGTCACATACTCCCTTATTCCTCCACCATGTACCCCATTTTTTCTCCCTATAACTTCCTTAAGACCAACACTACTCAACCCAAAACAAAAACACATACATTCAAACAATTTGGCATTCCATACACAACAAGAACAAGAAAGTAAATAGGTTAATATCCCTCCTTTCCATTGGTGTCACCTTCTCCTTTTAATAAATTCCACTAAAATTCCTCTCCTCAAAGAAAGAACTCCAACCATCTCTTCCCAATCTAAAAGCCAAGTGATCAAGCAAGTAACCCCAAAAACATAAAAATGAAACATATAAATAGACTTGGTGGAGGAAGAGGTGATGTGGCTCCATATAGGATGTAATATCATCCCTCTATAATCCACTTCACATAATCCCCACACAAATGAAAGTCTCATAAAGAGGTAGGTGAGGATATGACACTACTAATCTTACACACAATCTCCCTTTTGCACAATTCAAAATTGAATTTAGAGGATCAAGAATATGAGGGAAATAATTGCCTCTTTTCCATCAAATTTTCATAATTAGAGGCTAGATATGACACTTAAGTCATGGGTTAGGTTAGGGGAGTTTAAAGAGTGTGGGATAATTAAAAATTGTCCCACAAGCCTTCAAAATTGGGCTCAAAGCCCAAATCCGAGATTTGAGTTAAGAGGATGGAAAATAAACCAATGCCACCTAAAAATTCAATAAACCATAGTAAAAGACAAATCTATAATGACATACACATTGCCACCCATTCAATACATTAATACAATAGCTCATATTAACAAATTACATAGCTAATTAGGGAAAATTGACAACATAGGATAATAAGGGTATAAGGGTACATTAGAAATTTAAATAAAATCACAACATCCACAATTAAATAAAGAACACCACCACAATTACACTCATGGTCACATTGTGAGGTGCTCCCCATTGATACCCTCGTAATGAAAATACGTAACATTATGTAACACACATACATACACACAACTACTAAGGTGACCATGTTAGAAACATGCAACATTCCTTCATGGTTGGCCTTCCTATTCCCTCCTCATTTTGTGTGATTTCATTTCCTGCAACCACAAAATAATACCACCTTTGACCTCAAGGCCACATCAATACGTCAAGGAAATAAAAACATATATAAATCATCCATCATATAATCATCATCATACATCATAGTTATATCATTGTCAAGGTTATGTAATTCTAACATAAATCAATCATTTACAATTACCAATAATCACCATTCCTATTTTACGACAAACATGAAATTAACATACTTGTTGATGACCAAATATCATCACAAAATTAATAAACCATAATATCAAAGTACACATGGTTAGATAGTGCATCTAAACATAGTCACAACTTCTATGAATCCAAGATGTCAGTATATAAGTAAGAAATGCTAAATAAACATGTTCTCGCAATATCTAACAATGTCAATTAGGAATCCATACGATCTATAATGATAAGTTAAATCACAATAATCATCAAATGTCGATATATTTTATCAACATACTAACCACAATACTATATCAATATCCATGTCTCGAGAAACTAGTAAACATGATCATAATAGAAATAAGTGTCAAAGAGGAGTGGGAACTAAATACCCTTCCCCTTAGACTCGAGTTCCTCCCGAAGTCACCTGGAACAAGTATTGAAACTAGTATCGTAGTAAAGTGGCATCCACCCATGTAGCTGATGTCTTATCATATCAATCCCACTAGATGCACACTTGATCAATCTCACAACCTCGAAGGCCCAAGGTCCTATGCTCTATGATGCACATGGGATCCACAGTCATATGTCCCAGATCCTACACCTACAAAGTGTTCCAATCAAAGACATGAGAAGGGTATGGTATATATCTCCATAATACATAAACATGGAAAACATCATGGATGTGAGACAAGCTAGGTGACAAGGCTAAGTGGTGGGCTATAAGACCGATCCACTCCAAGATCTCAAATAGACCAAAAATATCATAGCTTAGTTATAGAATTTTCTATAATGAATGGGGCTCTTATGAGTTCTAACTCTTAGGAACACCTTCGAGCCCACCTCATAACTACAATCAACTCTCCTCTAGTCTGGATATGTCTTCGCCTATCCTGTGCCACTTACAATCTTTGTCTTATCAAGTTGTCCTACTTCTCCATATCATGTAGCATGGATGGTCCAAGAGAATCCCTATTCTCTAACCTTTTCCAACTTGATAGAGTCCAAAAATCTCTTCCGTACAATTCCTTAAATGGTTCCATGATGATGGAAATCTAAAAATCATTGTTCTATGAAAATTCTACCAAATATAGATACTCCTCCCATCATGACTAATGATCCATAACATACATGCAAATCATATCTTCTAGTATCTAGTTCACCCACTTAGTCTCACCATCTGTCTCGAGGTAATAAGTTATACTAAAATTAATCCTTATCCCAAGAGAAAACTGCATGGTGGTCTAAAAATGTGATGTATACAAAGGATCGCATTCACCAATAATCTTCCACAAAATCCCATAAAGTCTCACTATCTCATCCAAATAATCTCATGCCACTACACTAGATGTATAAGTGGTCTACACTAGAGAGAAATGATCCACTTTATCCAAACTATCAATTGTGACCATGATCACGTCGTGGTGATGTATCAACATAGGTAGCACCACTATGAAATCTATGGAAATGCTTTTCCATTTCCACTCTAGTATAACATGAGGATAAAGATGGATAGTTGGATGTTGATGCTCAGCCTTCACCTTTCGACACTCTAAATATTGATCCTCAAACTAGGATATATCCCTCAAAATACCACTCTAATGAAATAACTACCTCATTGTGGCATACATCTTTTCACCCCTAGATGGAATGAATAAGATGCACGATGAGCCTCTGCTAAGATATCCTTTCACTATCCTTTGTCTTTAGGCACATAAATCAGACCCCGTGTCAAATAATCCCATTTGACTCCAAGGATAGCCCCTAGAAATTCCCCTTAAGGGGTCTATGTGACTCAATCTCTTCTCTGGCTGAAAGATAGAACTTGTCCTAGAAGAATCTTTTACAAGATCTTGATCCTCAAATTTGTACCCAATGTTGTAGCCATCGCAAGTTATCTCTTCCAACTCAAGGAATATACTACCACATTCTCCTTCCCCTTCACATGCTCAATATCCATATCATACTCACATAAAAACTCCATCTAACACCATTGAAGTGCATTTACATTGGGTTATGTGAAGAGGTGTTTTAGGCTCAAATGATCTGTCCTAAGCGTGAAACTCCTACCAAGAAAAAAATTTCACCATTGAACGAAAGCATGAACCACTGCTGCAAGCTCAAGGTCATGAGTTGGGTAATTGAACTTGTAATGCTTGATTTTACGAGACTCAAATTCGACAACATGGCCGTCTGCATCAATACTCTTCTTATTCCTACCAATGAAGTATTTGTACACACAAATAAATCCCTCGATGATCTCGATACTACTAGAATAGGGGTTGTTGTAAGGAATTCCTTCAGAGTCCTAAAGGCCTTCTCACATTTGTCATACCAAATGAATTCTTCAATTTCCACCGTAGGGAAGTGGTGAGATGATAAATACGTGAGAAATCCTACAAAACCTCCTGTAATACCCTATTAATCCCATAAATCTGCATACCTTAGTCACATTGGTCATCAATGACTAGTTAATGATAGCTCTAATCTTGGAAGTATTGACTAAAAAAAATACCTATAAATTATGTGACCTAAATACTAAACCTCTAACTGAATGAATGCATACTTATCTAGGCTCCCATAAAGCTTTTCTCTCAAAGAAATAGTAGAACCATTTGAAGGTGCTCCTCACACATACGCGAGTAAATAAATATGTCATCTAGTAACATGATCACAAAATGATCTAAAAGAGTATTGAATACTCCATTCATCATACTCATGAACACTATGGGGGCATTCGTTAGACCGAATGGCACAACGGTGAACTTGTAGTGGTCACATTTGGTGTAAAAGGTTGTCCTATGAATATCCACATCTGCAATCCTCAACTAATGATAACATTGATTAATATCTATCTTGGAAAACATGGTATGCCCCTTCATATGATCAAACAAATCATCAATGCATGGAAGGGGGTAATGATTCTTGATCATTAATTTTTTCAACTATCTGTAATCAATACATAGTTGTAGGGATCCATCCTTCTTAAAAAAAAATCACCAGTGCACCCCAAGGAGATACACTCGAATGGATTAGGAACTTCTCAAGAAGGCCCTCCAACTGAATCTTGAGCTCACAAATATCATGGGCCATCATCCTATATGCCGCACATGAGATAGGCTCCACTCCTGGAACCAAGTCTATATGGATGATCATCGAGTGAAGGCCCACTAGTATCATCCTCTCATCGGTCACTAACTGTAATAGTATACAACTGACATCCCTGGCACACACACTGCTTAAAATTCATAACAGATATAATGTGAATGAAAATAGGCATCCTAACCCAAACTATCACTAAATCTATCTCCAAATCATCTTCACAAGAGATCACCTTACTATAATAATCCACTCTAGCCCTATGTGCAAAAATCTAGTCCATACCCAAGATAACTCCATAAGAACCCAAGGGGAGGATGCAAAGATCCAAGGTCATGGTGAAGGGTCCTAGGTCTACTACACACTCCTTGAATAAGAATTCTAGTATGAACTTAGCTCCAAAATTCATCTCAATGTCCCAACTATGACCTTTCCTAATTTCCACTAGCTTGCATCACTCTACTAATGATGGAGAAATAAAAGAATTAGAAGAGCTGAATCAAACAAGATAGAGGTAGGAATACCACCAATGTTACCTTAAGTCTCAATCATTATGCCCTTGTGATCTTCCCTAGAGATTTCTCAACCACTACAAAATTTTGTGGCTTCGTGTTATGTCACCAATTTTCGGATGTGAAATGGGGCCCTTTCCCTTGTTACTAGGATTCTACGACAATCTCTCCAGTGATGCCTCGAGAACCGCATCCAAAAAAAGTTCCAAGTCCTCTCAAATGAGAAGTGGCTCCTCTAGGTTCTCTAGTAGTCATGTTGTAGACCCAGAATATTCTGCTAGAGACTGTTGTGGGTATTATGGATGAGCTCGGGATGACCGAGCTCTAGGTTTTTCCTATGTCTTGTTGGGCCCTCTACTAATGATGTTGTTACCGTTGTGGATGTTATGGCATCTTGAAGGAAGACTATGCAAATCCATGCCTACCATGAGGGGGAGGGGTCACCCCCTTTACCGACTATCCAATAATCGTTATAGGCTACTCCTCACCTTGTCTCATACATGTTGCATGTTCCCCTAATCTCCTCTAAAATATTGGCCTCCTTAATGGCCTCAACTAAATTTTGTGGGAAATGCATGTGTACCACCCTCCAAGATCTAATTTTAGGCCATTGATGAACCTATGAACCCTTACCTTCTCATTCTTCATGTAATCTACGTACTAATGTAAGAATGAGAATCTTCTCCCATAATTTGGCACTTTGTCATGCTCACCTATCACAAATTGTTGAACTCATCGAGTCACTATTGAATGAAGCTCTTAGAAATGTATCTCTGCTCCAGAAATGCTCCTCAAATAGATCCTATATCATGGAATTTGAATCTATGTGGATCTTCTTCTCTTCTTTCCTCAACCAAACTCCTTCTTTTTCCCTTAGAAGATGAATAATTACATGAGCCTTCATGTTACTAGTGCATGAACATAGCTTGAAGAATCTGTTCAAGCTAACTAGCCATCCTCATCCGGAATCCTCTTATATCTCAAAAAATATGAGGTGGATGAAGCTTCAAGATCTCTCGGAATGTTATCGGTTGATGATGTAGGCCCTTATGTCTCTCCTCATAGTTTTCTCTCTATCTAGGGCTCTTATATCTCTCACTCTGTCTTGCAACCTTATCTCTATGTGTTGAGTCATGTCTATCTGGATCCGTAAGAGAATTATCTACCCTATTCTCCTCACTATGACGTGGAGCATATTGAGCCTCCTATGATAGCTCTCCCTCATGCCGAATAGGTTGTCCCCTAAGAAAACCTCTGAGTATAGTGGCATTCATTGTAAGATCTATAGAATCTACAATAATATGGCAAAGAATTATCCGATTTGGGGGTGGTCCCTCTAGCTCAACATGTAAAAACCCCTAATCTAGCTTGCACCTTCTACATAGACCAAGACAGAGTTAGTCCATTACTCTAGGTGTGTTTCAGTTTACTAATTTTTCTACGTTTTAAATATTTCAACAATTTCAAGGTTTAGGTTACACTAGGTTTTCAATTGTGTTCCCATATTTTCCCAGGGTCCAAGTGTTGAACCCATGGCTCTAATACCGAACTGTAATGCCCACATTTTAACTCGATGTCACCCCACACCTAACCACAATACATAACGATACAATTGTGGAATGTTTTTAATTTCTTAAACACACTAAACCAATCTTAAATACATTAATCATGATTAATAACATGATTACTAATTTATCTAATACATCTCCTTATGAAATAATTTCATTTATTTAACTGGAACTATTATTTTATTGCCCAAAGCATTTTGGCTTAATTACTTCCCTAATTTAATTTAATTAATTAATTAATCCCTATATAATTTCGATTTAATTTTTCCTATTTTAGGTTATTAATAATTTAATTCAATTTTTAATTAAAATATTTCCTAACTCCAATAGTTAATTTCAAGCACTAAGATTTATTTAAATTAATTTACAATATCTCTTAAGTTAACTTTAATTAATTTTCCAAAGACATGACATTAATCCCATGACACCCCCTTTATTTAATTACGCATACACATTAAGCCTTTAATATTCCAATTTACCATAATATAAAATATAGCATCCCAATGCACAATTATTAAATAAAAACCTATAATTAAAATATCCCCAAAATGATTTAACTTCCAACACCCATGAACACAATTCCTAGGGCTTTATTAGTTTAATTTACTCAAATTTTATTTACCCATTACTTAAAGGGATGAACATTAAATCGAGTCATAGGATTGATTTAATCCCCACCCTTAGATTAAGGTTTCCATTTTTGTTCCCTAACTTTCCTTATGATCTCTTTTATTCTCATTCTAACCCTAATGTGCCTCCATTTGCATATGTAGAGTCAGGGAAGGAAAGGATGGATGAAAGAGAGCTTGGGAAGAAACTATGGTGGATATGGAAGATTTGGGACATTTGTAATGGGGGATTTTCTCTACGATATTTCATGATCATTTTTAAAAATCGCCCATAGTTTTAATGGTCCGTATTTTATTTTTTTGGGTATTTGCATCTTCCTGGATAATATGTATATTTTATTTTTTCCAGTGCTAGGATAGAGATATATATGTATATATATGCATGGGTGTGTATACACACACACACACACACACACACACACACACACACACACACACACACACACACACACACACACACACACATATATATATATATAGTCTATTGAGCAGGTGTATTCATGCCCAAAAGTGTTGTGTGAGGGTTATATTTCATGGCGGCCCTAGCTGCGGTGTTTTTTTAATTATGGGGTGGACGAGAATGGTGATATACCGTCCCCGGCTTTTTATAAGGGTGGGGTGGTTCGGCCATGCTTGGCCACCCCTACACAGATATTATGGTGTATGGCATGGCCGACCCACACCCCTTTTTACAAAGGGTGGGGTGGGTCGCCATGCCACCCAACCATCTAAACTTTTTTATTAAAAGTTTCACAATAAAAATTAATCGATTTCATATTCAATATTACACACTTTGCATTTTTTTATGTTATATATATATGTATGTATGTATATGTATATATATATATATATATATATATATATATATATATATATATATATATATATATATATATATATATATGTGTGTGTGTGTGTGTGTGTGTGTGTGTGTGTGTGTGTGTGTGTGTTGATATAACTGATATCTAATGAAATGAAAAGTATATATATATTTTGGTTTATGTTTTCACAGGATCTACTACTACTAACATATTTATAATCAAATTTTATACATACATATAAGCTAAATTAATTCTACAGAGAAGAATACAAGAAGTAAATGGATTATCCTTTTGAACTTGAATAGGAAATAATGAATGAAACCCATGATACTATACTTATTACAACAGAGTTACTAATTCTCTAGTTTACCAATTATAACTTGTTCTAGAAATTACAAGACATGAGATATAATATTTTCTTTTAACTACATTGTAACCTCTAGTACACTTAAAAATTTAAGGATGGCAAAATTCATACTTAAGCCAACAATAATGTAGACTTTAATGATTTACAAAATTTCAAAAAAATTGTAAACTCCAAGTTTCAGCTTTTTTACAAAGTTTCCAACTAAATTATAGATTTGCCTTAGAAGGTAGATTTTACAATAACATAAAAGAATATAGTCCTTTCAATATTCGGACTATAAAGAACATACAGACTCATTTCAATTCCCATTAGAAGACACATTTAAGGAATTAAAATGCAATTATTACAATCCCTCCACCCAAAATGGTAGAGATAGCATGCCCAATTTTTCACTTAATTCCTGCAGCTCTTATTTCTTCATATAAACTTGTAACTCTTCCCCTTCAATCTTCAACACACAATCAAGGGAAGGGAGCTAGGCAACGCTCTCCTCCCAATCTAATTCAAATGAGGAGGTGAATCCAACCACCCATCATTGGCCCCGAGATCTAACCAAGTAGCAATGCAACATGTTCAAAACCAAAGAATATACAATAATGGCTTCCACAAAAAAACATACATTCAAGACTGCAACACATATCTAAACAAGAACAAAAATCTACCACTTTTCAAACAAACACATAGGTGCAATCTAGATCCAAAGGAGAGAATAAATATGGGCACCCCCTTATACCTCCAAAGTGGGTTAAGGGTCTACCTTGAAACCTCTAAATTCTCCATCCACACACACGAATATCTTATCCCTCCCTCAAAACTCTTATCACTCCCTCATGTAAAATATGCAAATATCAATCAATAAATTCCTCCACAAGGTGAAATACCCTACCCACACTCCCTCCATACACGTCACATACTCGCTTATTTCTCTACCATGGCCCTAATTTTCTTTCCCTACACATTCCTTAATATCAACACTACCCAACCCAAAACAAACACACATACATTCAAATAATTTGACATTCCATAAATAAAAAGAACAAGAAATCAAATAGGTTAAGATCCTACCTTTCTATTGGTGGCACCTTCTCCTTTCAATAAATTCCACTTCAATTACTCTCCACAAAGAAAGCACACAAACTAGCTCTTCCCAATCCAAAAGGCAAGTGATCAAGCAAGTAACCCCTAAAACATAAAAAGGAAACATATAAATAGACTTCCTATGGGAAGAGGTGATGTGGCTCCATGTAGGATGCCACCTCACATACTTCCCATGCAAACCAAAGTCTCATAAAGAGGTAGGTGATGATATGAAACTACTAATCTTGCACACAATCTCCCTTTTGCACAATTCAAAATTGAATTTAGAGGATCAAGGATATGAGGGCAATAATTGCCTCTTTTCCTTTAATTTTTATAATTAGAAGCTAGATATGAATCCTTAATTCATAGGTAAGGGGATGACATATAAACAAATGCCACCTATAAATTCAAAAAACCATAGTAAAATACTAAGGTATAACCACATACACATTACCCCCATTGACCACATTAATACACTAGCTCATAATAAAAATTACGTAGTTAATTAGGGCACATTGACAACATAGGAACATAAGGGTACATTAAAAATTTAAATAAAAACATGACATCCACAATTAAATAAATAACACAACCACAATTAAACCCATGGTTACATTATGAGCTGATCCCCCATGGAGATCCCCTTACAAACAATACACAACATGAAAAAACACACATATATACACATAACTACCAAGGTGACCATGTTGTGAACACGCAACATTCCTTCATGGTTGGACTTCCTAGTCCCTCTTCATTTTGTGTGATTTCATTTCGCAACTTAAAATAATACCACCTTCACCGTAAGGTTGCTTAAATACATCAAGAAAATAAAAACATATATAAATCATCCATCATATAATCATCATCATACATCATAGTTATATCATTTTCAAGGTTATTTAATTCTAACATAAATAAATCATTTACAATTACCAATAATCACCATTCCTATTTTATGACAACCATTAAATTCACATACTCATTGATCACCTAATATGATCACAACATTAATAATATATGATATAAAAGTACAGATGGTTAGACGATGCATCTAAACATAGTCAAAACTGTTATGAATCCAAGATGTCAGTATATAAGTAAGAAATGCTAAATCAACATGTGTTGCAATATCTAATAGTGTTAACTAGGCATCCATACAATCTAGGATGAGGGTCAAATCACAATAATAATCAAATGTCCATAAAGTCTATCAACATGCTAACCAAAATACTATATAAATATCCATGTCTCTAAGCATCTAGTAAGGATGATCATAATATAAATAAGTTTTGAAGAGGAGTTGGCACTAAAAACATGATATACTTACCTATAAGAATAGCTTAAGAAATTGTTAGGGTGCAATGAGTAGATCACATTGCATTTAAAAACTTGTTCTATAACTTCTAGGTCTCTAGTCCAAGTTTCTTTACTTATCATAAACGTATACAATATTCTACCAATATGTCATAAGAAATAGATAAATCTATACATATACCTATGTAACACATGAAATAAACTAATCTAAATGTATATTTATGTATCTATTATATAAACTCCAGATTTATTTTTTATCACTTACATCTTTTCAATATGATTTCTCCTTTATGAATACACTCTACATGAAAAATCTTGCGTACACTAGCGTTTGCTAGGAAATAAATCTTATTAAGAGAAAACATTCATTTACCTTTGGCAGCCTCACAGAGTAGGTTTTTTTTATATAGGCAACACACTGTTATTTGGTGCTAAATTTTGCTTTTTTGTTTGTCTCTTGTTATATGCACAAATATTAACAATTTAGATCTATAAAAGCAGAGTCATTATAAAAAGATATATTTACCTTTTAGAATAGCATAGTGGCTACTAGGGTACAACGAGTAGATCGAGTTGTACTTAAAATTTGGTTATATAAATTCTCGGTCACTAGTCCAAGTCAATATGTATACCTTTATATCACATAAAATACATGATTCTACATGTATATTGATGTATCCATTATATAAATTCCATATTTATTTATTACCATTTCTATAAACTCTTGTATGAATACACTCTACTATTCATTTACCTTGGCGGACTCACGGAGAAGTGGATTTTGTTAGAGGTAACACACTTTTCTTGAGTCAAGGGGTCACTTTGATATTTGACTCATCTTAAATACGTAAATATTAACAATTAATTTCATAACATAGTTTCATTATAAAATAATATATTTACTTTTAAGAAGAGCTAAGCGCCGCAAGGATTCATGAGTATATCACGCGTATCTAAATTTTTTTTTGTAAATATTCACGGCCTCTTATCGACTATGTTATCCCAAGACATAATATTAATACCTTACGATTAGATGGATTAAAAAATTAAATTAAAATAGTTTTTCCTAACCAGGCACTAGGTACTTCCACAATAGAATATTTCCCTCTTAGCGGGTGCTATAATTTATCAAGTTCTTGAATGATATTTTAAGCTTAGCATCCGCAAGCTTATGGCACAACATAATATTTGGATCCTAGTAGTCTCTAGGTTTTAGAAAACATATATATATATATATATATATATATGTGTGTGTGTGTGTGTGTGTGTGTGTGTGTGTGTGTGTGTGTGTGTGTGTGTGTGTGTGTGTGTATGTATTGTAAGCTTAGCATCGGTAGGTTAGACAAAAACATAATAATGCAATCTTATGAATAATGGGATTTAAAACTTAAATGAACGTAGTTTGAGCTTAATGGCCACAAGGTATTTAAACAATATATTATTTTGACAAAAAGAGTCACTATCATTTTAACAGACTAAAGAAATACATATTAAGTTTAGTTTCCACTAGGTTTTGTTTCAACAAAACTTCAACAAATAATAGTATAATCTTTAAAGATGCAAACAAGATATGTACAAATTAGTTGAATTTATTGTATGATTTTAAGATTTTAAATTAAGATATTACAAGCATAGCACCCACAAGGTTATGCTACCACATAATCATTGGAGCCTAGCTGTGGTTAGGATTTAATAAACTAAATTAAGGTATTATGAGCTTAGCGGCCACTAAGTTATGCCACAACATATTATTTGGGTATTCAATTCACTATGGTTTAATAAATTAAATCATGATATTTTACAATATTTAGCAGCCTGGTGGGTTATGCCAAAACATAATATTTGGATCTTAGTGGTCACTGCAATTTCACAAATTAAATCAACATAGTTTGAGCTTAGTGGCCACTAGGTATTTAAACAATATAATATTTTGATCTTAGTGGCCACTAGATTATGTATCACAAAGAAGATATATATAAATTAGTTAAATTCAATCTATGATTTTAATATTTTAAAATAAGATATTTCAATGACGAATCTTAAAAAATAGTACATGAGGAAATAGTCCATGATAAACTTCAACAAAGTGGACTCCCATGATGATTACAAGCAAATTATTGTACTAAATATATGCCAAAATGAGTGGGAAAGAGTTATTATCAGCTTTATGTCACCCAAAAATACTTCCTATATAAATTCACTTCGCTATACAGAAAACCATTCCGGCCCTTAGTAAAAAACTAAAGAAAAATGCATCTAGGAAAGATTAGGAATTTTCGGCTCTCGGCTCCATCTTGCTAATGATCTCAACATCCGAGTCCCCTCTACTTTAATTCGAGGAGGAGAATGAATCCACACAACATTTTGACATTTTCACTTTAGCGCCAACAAGGAGTTTTATACCCTAATTTCCCACAACCACCTCCAGAGCATGCACAATCACCTTCATCCCCATATCAAGGCATGGAAATGAAAGGGAAGGTCGACTAGACACTCTTATAGCTTTTCATGTTATGTATGTAAGATAAACATCCTGAAGAGTTAGACATTATGTTTTTGCACTCAACCCTTACGTCATGTCAAAAATCTCGCCCATCACTTGTATTGGTTCGGCTTAAGCATCATATTGTGTACGATCTCACAAATATCACTGTCTTCTTCTTCTTTGAAATAATCCTCAATCGATCGTTATCTCTCGAAATTGCACCCTGCCAGAGAGATGGCTATAGATGTTCTAAGCTTGCAAAAATGGATCTCTCTCTTTCCTAGATATAATGGAAACACCTCGTGTCCTGTGGATATATAAATTTTGAGGTGAGTCTCTGGTATCAAGGTCGGTTCCTTATTGATGTATCCTAAACTGATTTTTTGGGGTTGAAAGGGTAAAATAAGACTCGTAAAAAGATTTAAACTAAGGCGATACACCAAATTTGTATGAGTTCTTTGACCTGAGTATATGCACAATTGATATGGAAAGGATTTTTATGCACATGAATTTTTTTGAAGATAATTAAGGGTAAACACTTTGATGTATTGAGGGATAAAATAAAAACAATACTTTTGCTAAGTTACACATACACATTGATATCATGCAAAAATTACTGAATTTGCAATAGGGTAATATAATTAATCAATGAATTCAAACTCACAAGATTAATAGAAACATACAAAAGACTACAAATAATTGGAAAGGCTGAAAATACTTCACATTCAAAGTGCAAAACTAGCAAAAAAATTTCTTCAAAGACTCGTATCTAAAATTCCTCCTCTAACTCATATCTTTTTTTCTTTTCCAAGGCACACAATATATAGCAAAATATTTCCCACCCTTCCTAAAATAGGCTAAAATTTTACTCACCCATGCATCCTATTTTTATCCTTCATCTATTAATAAATAAAGGAATAAAAACATAACATGAAAATACAAAGAGGCATTAATAGCCATCAGTTACACTTTAGTCAACTATTCTATTTTTAAGAAAAGTATGAGTGGATGATTTGCTAAAAATAAGCTTTGCTTGATGAGCAAGCTTTCTTTCCTGTGCATGCAGATTTGTCTTCTTGTTGATTTGTCCTTTTTTTGAATTTTACGAAGGCGTACAAATTTACTCTCTATGGGTGAGAAAAATTAATTACTTTCTGACCATGGTTGAATCTGGTGAACTTAGGACTCGAATTAAGATGCAAAATATTACATACTTAATCGTTTTTGATACTTAAAATATTAAGCTCCGTTTGAGCTAGCAAAGCTCAGTAAAGTTTTTCCGTGGCCGCCATTAATAACTTCAAGATTTTTGTGTGAGTTTTATTTTTAAATTCCACCATTGATGCAGACTTCGAGCTTGAATGAAGGTTCTCTGAAGAACTCTGTCTTTTATTACCTCAAAAATATCGTCCACGTAGGACAAAATTGATCCAAAAACGGGCCTGGAAAATCCTTATTTTTGTGTTTCTGATAGAAATTACATTTTTGAATATTCGCCCACCCATTTGCTTTTAATCGAGCCTTACACATGTCTGAATCTAGTTAAAGCAAGATTGTGGCTTACTTTTGATACTTTTCTACCTTTTGAAAAAGGCTTAAAATTTTAAAATGCCCCTAACAGACCGCTTCTCTGATTTTAACTTTTAATGCTTAGGCAGAGTCGTGGGTGACTTAACAACTTTTTTCCCTTTTTCAAAAAGGGCTCAAAATCTTAAATTGACCCGACGCTCCACTTTTGGCTTTATTTGGTCCTTAAGCAGGACGCTGGGCACTTTTAAACTTTGCTCCTTTACAAAAGGCTCAAATTCTCAAACTGTCCCGGTGATCCACTTTTGACTTACTTTAATATGATTGACTTTCGATGCTCAGTGGGGCTGCGAGGAATTTTAAACTTTACTCCCTTTTTAAAAATTTTCAAAGGCAAAAACATTCCGACGGTATTCTTCTTGCTTTGAATTTTTGATGCGGGCTCAATATTTGACGTTCTCCCTTTAGCGCTTGGCCATGGTCATTTTACAACTTTACGCATTTTTACAAAATGTCTCAAAACACAAAAAGGGCCCACCTCTCCGTAGCCAATCAGATTTTGCTGGGCCTATGGACCAATTTGACACTGTTTTTTTAAATAATAAAAAGTGCTAAGTCAGCAAAAAGACCCGCCATTTTCATGAGTCAAGCTGAGGTTTGCATCGATTTTGGTGATTTTATTTTCTCCATTTGATCCTTTACATGATGTAACCTTATTTTTTGATCTTCTTTGTTTCTGACTTACATTGAATTTGGTCGGTAAAAACTTTAACCATGGTGGTTTGCTTCAAATTTGGGTGATCAATTATGAGCATTGATCTCTGTACTTTTGATTTTGGATTATTTGATCAGTAACCCCGTGTGAGTTAGGTTGAGACATGGCTGAGATGGATGAGTTGAAATAAACTGAACCCCATTTATTTTCATTTCTCCTCTTGTTCGCGGGAGAAGCCATTAAAAATTTTCTTTGACGCCATTGTTGGAGTCGTGAAGCTTAGCTCTTGAGGTTGATCTAGCCGCATATTCACCGAGTTCTGTGAGTGGACTACCATGGTTTCTATGTTGTCCTGTTGAATCACTATTCTTGATGAACCTTCTTTTGAGGTGGGAATTTTGTGATGGCTCCTTCAATTCGATGATTCAACTATTACCATTGGAACTTCATTTCCTAACTTGTAGAGGTAACTCTGGATTCATCCTTCTCTGAATGGCTTAGTAATATGAATATTATTATTTACTTGATGTTGATAAGCTTATATCATCATATTTTGCATGGTTATTACTGTTAGCTTTCTTCAAACTGAATGTGGAGGGTTTTCTAGATAATTTCCGTTTTGGGTATTCCATATTTTGCTTTTATTTTCTTGAAAGTTTATTTGTATATCTTTGAATTTTTGATCTCATTGTGAGCTAAATCCAGATCTGCTATGGGTATTTGCATATTGTAGCTCCATTTTTCTCAGCCAAGATCTGTAAAATTTCTATCTTTGGCCATTGATGAAAACATGAAGCTTTATTCTTTACCAAATTGATTCTCTTCTACGTGATCTGTTACTCTTCCGAAACTTTGGCTCTTGGTGCCTTTGATATTTCTACCTAAACTCGTGATCCCCACTTTAGAGATTTCTTTGAGCATTTGAGCTACTGATATTTATTATTTTGCTCTGAAAATATACTCGATTCTATTTTGAACTTGTTGGTATCCAAATTCATTATCCTTTTCAAGTCGAGCAAAGAACACATATTCGACAGGAGCTTAGAGGTAGATAGATCATAGTGTGTGTCATTTTACTACTCGGGATGAGATCTAACTTGACCTTAAATGCTCACATTTGTGGAGATATGGATAGTACCTTTAAGAGGATTTGACTTGTCCTCACTAGTTTAGGCCGTGCCTCTTTGACCAGTGAGTAGACCCTTAGTGTAACCTCTGTTTGGTGAAGGATATGGAGATATCCTTCTTTTGCATAAATTCTATGAAGAGGACCTTGGGAAAATATGGTCAATACTCCATGATTTAACTCTTAAGAGTTCTCACTTCTAAACGATGGAGATATTTTCAACACAAGGGTAAGGTTACTGAAGACATTAAGAAATCCTTATTTTTCTACATATTTTTGCAAGTAGATTTTGTTCCTTTGTTGATACACAAGGAAAATAGGGGTAGTTCAGGGTGGATCAATGGTTTTTAAATGATTTTGGTGGGAGATGAAGTAGGATAAATTTTATTATACCATATCTTTCGGAGGGACTTCACAATAATGAACAACTTCAACAACAGAAAGCTTCAGAACAGTTAAGATGTTCCTTCAACTAGAAGGTGTGCTTTAATGGAGGCCCAGATCGAACATTTTCACATAATCTTTGAGACTCCAACATGAAGGATCAAATTGAAAGACTCAATTAAACACTAAAGTCTCTAATTAATCATGCCTAAGGTACACCCGAAGACTTACAGACAATCTTTATCAACAAATGACAGTGAATTGATTTTAATTTTTTTATCTCATCCAAGATGAAGGATCATTTTGAAATGAAATTGTAAATACCATTAAACAAGAATAGGGATGAGAGCCTATGTGACTTCACAAATATTTCAATATAAGATTGCAATGGGAACGAAAGAAACTATTTGCAAACATTCTAAAACAAAGAAGACATAAATTGCTAGAGATTAGAGAAAAATTAATTCCAAAATTGCTTAGATTCATCAAGTAGGGGAAATATTTCAGAGCAATCTTAGTTCTCATCAATGGTTATACATATGCAACCAACTTGACACGACAGAAAATATAACACAAGAAAATAACAGTTATCTTGGCTTTGGTCTCTCGGGAAGACAAATTTCTCAAATATTTTCTCAACAATTCAAAATCGACAATTTGTAAGAGTATTCTCATTACATTTATACATTTTTCTCACTCATTTTTCCCTCCAAAATAGAAGAATAAGGGATATTTTCATGTTACCAATTTTTTTCAAACAACAATGTTTAACAAATTCATATATGAAATCTGTCAGGTGGACCAATTGTGAACTGATCACATTTCTTGGGCTCTTGACTAATGACTAGGATGTCATTCCATAACTTTTTAGGAGTCATTTTAATCATTGTGATTCTTTCATGCGAGAAATCCACTTTTTAATCATTTTTGAGCTTCTACATAGTTGGACTTGACAAGTCATCCCTTTTGCTCTCGAGGTAACACCGTTTTTAACTCTTGCACTGTACTTTCATCATTTCATCCCTTTTCCCTCTTTTTCCTCTACAATTTCTGCCCCGCATCCACTTCTTATGGTAATTCCCACTTTTTTGAGTGCTCGAGTAATTCCTAGTTCAAAATATCAACCTTAACGATTCTTGGACTTAGAATTTAAGTTTTGAATCCATTCAAAGGAACCTTACTAACAGAGACGATAAATAATTTAATCAAAGAACGATGAAAAATAATGCATATTCACGTCTCCAAGAGTCTTAGAGCAAAATTGGTGGAAAAATAGGTGAAATGCATAGAAATCGTTGACTCTGCTCCTTTTCCACTTTATACCATAGCGGTCCACATATTTCCTTGGTACAACTACAATGGAGATGCACAGAGGCAAGTCTCAAACAAGCGCAAGCCTTCCACATATCTTGGGCCCAAGAAAAACACCTTTTGGCCTTTCAAATGTCTTGGTGAAAAAGGAGCCAATAGAAACCTCCACGTGTCTTAATGGTGCATTTTGAGATGGTCCCCAAAAATAGAGACCCAAAACAAGTGTACGTTCAAAGCATGTGTCTCAGTTCGTACAAGAGTTTGTAAAAAAGTTGAAGGTTTAGTGGAAGGCGCCATGTGTCTAGGGTCCGAGACATTTTTCTTTGGTAATTGAAAAGTCCAAGCAAAGGGAAGAGTGAGCGGAAGCCTGCAAGTTTCCTCCTAGCACTCCTTCAAAATAAAACCTAGGGCCAGCCCCCAAATAGGCACAAATCCCTCCACGTGTCCTGTGCCTTCAAAAAGTTGCTTGAAAAGTATGAGTATGGGAAAACCCCGTAGAAACATCCACGTGTCTTCATGGCACAAATTCGAGATGGTGGCCAAGAGCGGAGACCATGAACAAGCCCGAGCTCACCACGTGTCCTGTGCCTTAGAAAATTGCTTTGAAACTATTTAAGTACAAAGTGGAGATGACGGAAGCCTCCACGTGTCTCCCTGTCACAATTTTTAAGGTGGGACCCTGAGGCAGATCCTCAAATGAGTGGTAGCACTCCACGTGTCCATGGCCTACCAAAACTATACTAGATGTATGAAAATTTTGTTTAAGTCTTGGAAAAGTATGGGAATCCTCCACGTGTCCCCTTGGCACAACTCCAAGGCCAAACCAAAAGGTGAATTTTCAAATGAGCATCGTTTGTCCACGTGGAAACTTTTTGGGTTGAAGTGATCCTTAGAGTTTTTAGAGTGCCCTGTCAAGCCACATCTAAGCAAAAAGGGCCACATTTCCACGATGCAGAGATGTAATTTTGACGGGAAAAACACACCTGTCAAACCGTAAAAATGTAGGAAAACCACCATTTGAGCTTGGAAATTAACCTTTCTTCAAGGAAAGTGAATTTGGAGATGTTACAAGGCTCCAATATGATATTTTTAGCTACATCCAATAAAATTTCCATAGGTATATGGGACAAAAATGACATAGACAACAAAACGTGATCTGCAGAAAATGGAAGGAAAGGAACAACCCAAGTTTTACGCCCAATTTAAAAGCTTGTTTAGATGGACGAGAGAAACAAAAATCAAATTCTAGGCCTTTAAGTGATCCGCGACCAAGGAAGGGAATGATCTTGGAAACCAAATGGAGGACAGAGTCTTCAAGAACCAACATGAGTAGATAGAAAATATGACAGAGGCCGCAAACTAAGGAATGTTAATCAAAAATGGGGCGAGACTAATTTAAGCACCAACATTAGCTCTAACTCGTGGATGGGCACTCCTTAAGAGTTCCATAAGAATAAACAATGCACCAAGTGCCAAAATGACCATTGGGAAATGGAGTCAAAGAATAAGCTTGCAGAGCGTAACAACCATATCCATCCTCTAAAAAATGAACCAAGAAACAACAAAACCAGTCACCCAGACCGTAATGAACAAAAACACAAAAGCGAGAATCACAACAAATAACTATACACTATACAAATGGAATATACCTTGATTGTGAGAAATCAATCAAGAAAATGCTTCAAATGCTTGCCATTAACAGAAATAAGTAGTTCCCTGTCTAATTTTTTTAGGAAGAAGGTATTTTAACCAATTCAAATATCAATGTTTCTCTAAACTTCACATACCACCGATGGGATGCCCTTCTTTCTTCATCTAACTCAATAATCTAATTGATTTGAGCATCATATGGACTAACTTTTGGTCTTTAATCTGTTGAACAAATTGAAATGAAGATAATTACAAATGAAGGGGAAGAAAATCTTTATTTCCATATACAAATTCAAATGGGCTTTTACTAGTAGCTCTTTTGATAGTGATTCTGTCAGCCCAAACAACAAACTTTAGTTTCTCACCCCAATTCCTTTTGTTTAGCTCCAAGGTTCTTCTAATGATCTTCAACAAGTTTTTATTATTGGACTTAGCTTGTCCATTTCCTTGGGGATTTTAGTTATAAGCATATGTCAAATTGATCCCATACTCTTTACACATTGCCACCAAAGGTTTGGCTCTAAAACTCATGGCATTATCAACAACAATTTTAGCTGGCACTCCAAATCTACATATGATTTGATTCAACATGAAATCCATGATAACTTGGTGTTTTTCCTTCTTGGTGGGGATTTCTTCTAACCACTTAGTGAAATAATCAGTGGCTACAAGGAACCATTTACGAATAGACCGGAAGGATCAGAAATTTCTCCAATGAAATCCATTCCCCATTGTCTAAATGGGGCTTCAACTGACATAGGCTACAAAGGAAGGGAGCTTTAATATTTCACTCTTCTAGAAAAATGTGGGAAACTTTCACATTTCCTCACCAATAGAGTTGTATCCTTGAAGAGAGTTGGCCACCAATAACTAGCCCTCAATATTTTATGTGTTGTAACACTTCCAGCAAAATGTCCCACATAGACCCCTCCATGGAGATCAAAAATTATTTTGGGGGCCTCATTTTCAGTAATGCATCTCAAGAGCACTCCCTCAAGGTTCTTCCAAGCTAACCCAAAATCAGTAATGACATACTTTTGAGAGGCTAACTTAAGATCTATTTTTTGATTTTTACTCAGATATTCAGGGTAGCATAGATGTCTGAGATAAAATATTATATCTTTGTACCATTCAAAAGTTACCAAATTTTCAAGGACATCCACCCTTTCTCCTTCTACTTCATTCACCTCAATAGTTTTCAGGTTTCTCTTTGCCATAAGCTTAGCTATGCCAAAACCACTTACCAATTTTGTGGTTTGGATATCCATGTCATACTCCTATAACTTGTTCACACATATGCATCTTTTTCTTGAGACATCCATCTCTCGATAAGTCGTCTTTCACCATGGTGTGGGGAACATAATCCACAACTTTAGAACTCAAGATGTAGGGTTTGAAAACCTTTGTTGCTTTCACCAAGGAAAATTGTTACTTCTCCATGATGGTGTATTTGAACTCATCTCCTGCAATTCCTTACATGAAAAATGCAATTGGTCTCTCGGCCCCTTCATCATCCTTCGTAAAAAAAAACAAATGCAATGGTGTTTTATGAAACAAAAGAAAACACTTGAAAAGGCTTATTGTAATTTGGGGCTGCAAAATAGGGGCATGCGTTATTGCTTCTTTGATCCCATTGAAATATTGAATGGAAACTTATTCCCATTTGATAACTTACTACTTCTTCGCATGCTAGTAATAGGGATGGTCAACTCAAAGCAAAGTTAGACACATACCTTTCCGATAAAGTTTATTTGTCCAAATAAGGATTGAATTACCTTATTAGTTCTTAGAATTGGAACCTTGTTGATAGATTCCACTCTCTCTCGCATCTATCATTACCCCTTCGTTTGATAAAATGTGACCAAACAAATTTTCCTTTTGCACTCCAAAGTGGCACTTCTTGGGATTCAATGATATGCCATACTCCCTATACCTTATCAGCATCTTCTCCAAGTGTTGCAAGTGATCATTTCCTTTCTAGAAAACATGGTTTACATCGTCCTGATAAACAACAATGAAATCATTGATATAACCAGCAAATGCTACATCCATTACTCTTTGGAAAGTTACTCTAGCATTCATTAAGCCAAAAGGAATGCTGACATAGACATAAATTCCCCAAGGAGTAGTAAAGGAAGTCTTTATTCTTTCTTATTCCTTCACAACAACTTTATTATAACTAGAAAAACCATCCAAAGTAGATAACAATTCAGAACCAATTACCAGTTGTAACATTATCTCCATGTTTGGTAGAGGCTAATTATCTTTCAATGATGCTTTATTCAATTTCTTGAAGTCTACGCATAGCCTTATGTCACCATTCTTTTTCCGACAGCACTAGGTTTACAACACGGGATGTATACCTCGTGGGTGAATGATCCCTCCATCTCTTAACTTCTTAAGTTCTTCTTGCATCTTCAAAGAAAGGAGCGAATTGATGGGCCTCTTTTTTTCCCCGAAAGGCTTGACATTAGATTCAAGAGGAATCTCATGTCGGAGAAAATCTTCCCGTATGCCTTTAACTCAGAGTAAGACCAAGCTAGGCATTCTTGATATTTCTTCAACAATTGAATATAGGACTGCTTCTCTTCCTTGTTGAGATTGCTTTCTAACTAGATTTTACGTGGCTTTTCCTTTGTGCCCAGGTAGTTTTCTTCCACATCTCTTAAAACTAACATACTCCTTTTAATAATGCAATAAACATTATCAAAGTTTGACTCAAGATCCACCAAACCTCTGGGAATCATGTTTGTCTTCAATAGGATGACGTATTTTCCAAATAATGTTTCCTTTCCTTTAGTAACACACACCAATGGTTCCCAATCTATATTCTAGTCGAAAACTCACCGTGGCTCGCAAAACCATTTCACCTCGGGCATCATCATCAAACACTTTCCAATTTTTAATGTTATTAGGGACATATGGCCTTCTTAGTACTTCAACATCATACTCACAAAATGGAGACATTATACAATTCCCAAATCAAGATCCTAGCACTACTAACATGTCTACAACAACATTAAAATTTCTATCATGGTGCACAATAATAAAAGAGACAAAAATTTCAATCGATCCCAAACTTCATGCTTGTAATTTTTCATTCTCTCGATTTTTAGTAGCATACGATTTCTAATTTGCTTGATGAATTCTAAATCCCCTTTGACAATGCCATCCTTTATACTATATTTCCATGCAATTCTCAAGCCTAATAAGAATGCTTCATATTCAACAATGTTGTTAGTACATTCAAAGTTAAGTTTGAAAGAAAAGACAAACTCTTCTTGGCTTTGGCGAGATCAAAACAATGCCAACACCATTTCCAAACTTGGAACAGTTCCATCAAATAACAAGGTCCAAGGTAAACCCACTTTTTCAAGACATTTGCACTGATCAATCTTGTGTTCCTTTCCATAAGCAAACCCAAAAAATTTATCTGCATCTACATCAGCATATAACACTTCATAAGAAGCATTATTTAGATCTTCAATGAGGTGCAACATTTTCTTCTCTCTATACAGCTTTACACGGCTACCTTCAATTGGAATGGTGGCAAAAGACATATCTATCTGAACACTTCCACCAAAACTTGTAGCCCACTTTCTTGATAACAACATACCCCATTTTGTAGAGAAATTAACAATGACAACATCAAGTTTTAGGTTCTTACTCGTATAAGCCGCAAGTTGTACAACCAAACCCTTCACACACCCTATGACTGGGACCTCTCTAGAATATATTGTAGTACACTTGCATAAGCTGATGTCACTTTAATTTTCAACTCATTCATAACTTCCAGAGGCATAACATTGCATGATGCTCAAGAGTCCAACATACAATTATGCAAAGGCACTCTATCTTTAATAATCATTGTTGTAAAAAATGGATCAAAATTTAACTAAGACACAACTAAATATGTCCCCAAGTAAATTTCAGGTGGTTCACCTATCTCCTCTAATTTTTGTGGCTTTTCTAGATCTCCGATGGTTGAAGGTGTGTTTACATTATTTATAATTTTACCTTAGGCACTCCTACCTTCCCCCAATCCCAAATAATCAAAAGCCCTCTTCTTATGCTCAGGAATTCTAAGCAGTTCCACAATTGGGACACAAATCTTGATCTGATTCAAGGCTTAGGTAATATCATAGGGAATGTACTTGGAAAAAGCAACATTTGGAGAAAGGTTGACAGACTCATCAGATGGCACAAGGTTTTTAACATTTTGGGCATGGGTGGGCTCACCTATTCTACTTGAGACAACAGGCCTTTACCAGTGCATCTTTCTTTGGAGTCTCTTTTGGGACATTGGTAAGAACTGGGGTATTTGTTTTTTATTGAGACCCTGCTCCTTTGACAACTTTACTTCTTTTGTTATACTCCTTTTCTTGGGCCACAACAACGTTCATTAGGAGTTTTCTATCCTCTCTCGATGGGATTCCTCTATCATACTTCTTAATCATTAGAGATCTTAGGTAATCAAAATCATTATTAGGAATTTCAAATTCTTGTACCATGTCTATTTCTAATGCATGAGGGGGAGGAAGAAGAGGTACTCATTGAATGAAATCCCAAAACTTGTAGTAGTTCTTGCACTTATTACCTCGGTTGAGGTTGTTCCTTGCTATGAGCTTGTCAGAGAGCAATCCACCATGCATACATCATCATCAATGTTGTCATCGTCACTTGACCTCTTCAAATTTTTGATATTCTTCACATAAATGTGGGGTAAGAATCATTTTTAACACCAATCCATTTGATTTCTCTTTTCAACAACAACTCTGGAATTTAGAGGATCAAACACTACTCTATTCTTCCTAGCTTAGGGTTGTCTAGCTCCCATGGGTCCTTTACCTCTATCATCGGACTCCGATCATTTCTAGGATGATTCGTAGGTATTTATTGTCCCTATTTCCTATGTTGACCATGAGAACATTTTCCAATTGCTTTTTCTACCCTAGCCATCTTCTAAGATATTTCTTTGACAGCCCTGGCCAAAGTCCTTACAACCTCCTCAAGATCCACAGCCTTACTTGATTGAGGCTTCTCGGGGGTTGATTAGTTTAACACTCCACCCTTTGAGAAGTTTTTACAACTTCTTTAATTATTCTCAATTTGTAGAGCCATGGTTAAGGCCTCCGAGAAAATTCCTGTGGTTCTTATGCCTCAAATAGTAAGCAACTTTCCTGTCAAATGCATCTGAATACTTTATCAGATATGATTCATCACATGGCCTCAAGTTAACAGGAAGTCTACTCATTTTTTTGTTAAATCTAGTGTTGAAATCATGTACCGATTCATTATGATTCTTTAGTTATATTTTCAAACTCTAATAAAAGAAACGTAGGGTTTGATTTATCACCGTATCGCATTCTAAAGGAATTCTTCATCTCTCGTGCAGAGTCAATGAAATTATCTAGTAGAGATTTATACCAGTCCCTTGTATCCTCTTCTAGAGTATGAATAAATAATTTAATGTATACATCTTCAAATTCTATTTTAAAATACTCCATCATCTTGACAAAGAGTTTCAAGTGCCGATCACCGATTATTGCATTATTTCCTTGAAACTTAGGCAATTTTTTTCTTACATCTTATGGCAGGACATTTGGATAGCCACCATGCCTCTAAAACTAATGGGACCAAAATTTCTAACAACAAATGGAGGTCTAGGTGGAGGCTGAGCCATATTTCTCTGGGGAGGTGATCTTCCAGGGGAAACAAAATGATGAGGAGTGAGGGGTATGTGTTGTACAGGATATAATTTTAGAATGAATTCCCTCTAAATGCTCTGGCTCTTGGAAAACTCTATTAGATTTTGAAAATACAAGGGTGGATTGAGAAGAAAATATTTAAAATACAGATGATGGACCCTCTCCATATGGAGAATTTAATTCAACAAAGAGGCTACCTAATTCAGAAGCACTTGAGGAAGTACTGCAATCTTCAATCACATGTTGATCAGTTTCACCAATGGAGATCTCTTTTCTTGATGCTTGATCTCCAACAACCTTCCAAATTCTTATGCCTTCTGAACTAGACTTTCCCAGCTCCTGAAACAACCTTCTACTAGGGTCCTTGGTGAAGAAAGATATTCTTCCTTCCAGCTTTGCAGATATTAGTGACAAGTCTTTCTTGATATATATTCAAGACACTAGTATT
Source organism: Taxus wallichiana var. yunnanensis (assembly GCA_018340775.1). Taxonomy (NCBI): domain Eukaryota; kingdom Viridiplantae; phylum Streptophyta; class Pinopsida; order Cupressales; family Taxaceae; genus Taxus; species Taxus wallichiana. Next base: position 905,252,717 of record CM031239.1, read on the forward strand.
TATAAAGAATTTAAATAGCACGAAGTCACCACTAAGTATTTTCACCTTAGTTTGTGCAAATGCACTATGAAAGACCTATCAATTGTTTTTGAATAACAAATTCATGCAAATATTACAAGATTTTCTCTTCTTTTACCCAAATTTATCAATGATGATACAAATACTAGTGCACTAACTATATAAGCTTGAAATATTGCACTCACAACTCACAACTTTGAACAATTCACATAGATCTCGAGAAAATAATGACATTTCAACAATGTATTTGTATTTTAAAATTTGTAAAAAGCATTACCAAGGTGCGTACATGTACACTAATAAATTTGGTGTAGATGATTAGAAATAATCTAACACAATAATAAAACAAAGAATATAAAATTCATCTGGGACAATAATATTCATTAAGAGAGAGTTACATATATAGATCAATTAACCCCTACAATGGTGGAGTCAAACATGATCTTCAATCCCTACATAATCTCAACCTCATCTCCTAATATCTCTCTAACATCCCTTTATTATCTCACACAACTTTAGCTACGTGAGTTGTTCTCACAACACACTCAAACTAACTATATTATTAATATGAGTTAAATACTCATTATTAATAATATTACAATATATAAATAATGTTACACAATATATTTGTAACATTCACTCCCCTATTGTTAACATTATTAATTCCCAATATACACTCCCCTAATGTTGACATGGTGGAAAAACATTCACACACTTATCTGTAGTATGCTCACCCATGTGGCATGCCTACAGCTCATGACCTTGATCAAAAGAAAGGCTATCTCCTTCCATGGTTTTAACCAGGTTTACCACAAACCTTGACATGACAGGAACCATCAACTGTCCACCTCATGTGGTTTTCTAGATCTTCCACAAACCATTTCAAGATCCATGAACTGACTTACATTGGTGCTTCTGATCTTCTGCAATGTTCTGACATCAAGAGAAAATATAGGAAATATTTCTCACACAGGAGCTCACTTATTACAATAGTTGAATAGGTATAAATCATTTGTTCTTATTTTCAGAAAGTAAACACACAACTGAAATAAAATGCCACAACACCATTGTGCGGCCCCATCACTTGTGGCTGACGAGAGGTTGCTGATTGACCTCCTTCCTCCATTGCCTCCTTCCTCCATGTAGATGATACTTATTTAGTAAAGAAAATATTCAGAATTATAACCATTGTCATCATTCATTGGTTTTTATCTATCATAATATTTTTCTTCATTGGCAGCCATGGCATTCTCTTGTAGTTTCTCATCAAGTAGGTCTTGAGCTCTCAGTTTACAATTTACAACCATATGACTAGGTTGTTTACAATAGTAGCATATAAATCACTTCTTTGAATCCTTGGAAATTGATCCTTGCTTAGAAGAATATTTAAATCTTATTTTAACAAATGATTTGTCTTCTTTATTTTTTCCATACAACACACTTTCTTCTTGATCAATATTCTTATTTTCTTCATCTATCAATGAAGAAATTAGATCTTCTAGGCTAGGATTTATTTTGCTTAGTGTAAAAACCATGTTGGAATAATTGGCAGGCATGCTATTTAGTAATACAGATTTTGCATCATCATTAGGCACATCTACTTTTATCCCTGCTAATTGATTTAAAATGGAGTGAAACTTACTTATGTGCTGCACCATGTTATCACTTTCCTCCATCTTGAGTCCAAACAATTTTTGTTTGAGAGATACTGTTGTGCTTCTTGTTTGAGATCCAAAAAGCTTTTTCAATGTAGTCCATATGACATTTGAAGTTTTTGATAAATCTATATGATGCAAATAAGCATCAGATAATCCTAGGCCAATAATTGCTGTAGCTTTTTGATCCTTGCTTTCCCATTTTGCTGCTTCATCTGCGTCATGCGGTTTACTGATTTTTCCTTCCACAATCTCCCATAGATCTTTGTTAATCAGAAACAATTGAGTTCTAACCTGCCATGTATGGAAATATTTTCCTTCAAATTTTTCAATTCGATTCAAATTGTCCATGTCGATTTTAAAAATTGGACGTCGGATTCCACCGAAAATGCATCCGTAAAGCAATTTTTTTTGTTTTATATTATTTTTTTCGTTTACAATTTTTGATATGATCAATGTAAAGAGCTAAAAAACACATTTTAAAAAAACATCATCTCAATCTAAGTTACCAGCTGAAAGTTATGGCAACTACAATTTTTAAATCCACTATCTTTCCGGACCCCTTTCCAAAAATGGAAAAAATTTCCTTGTGTTTTTTTCACTATGTCCAAAAATGGAAAAAAACAAAAACAATAGTTCTAACTCATGATTTTAGAGAAGATCATGATGGATGATTTTGGAGAAGATCACGATGGATGATTTTGAAGAATATCACAATGGATGATTTGAGAGAAGATCATGTCGAAGATCACACGAACATAACACACATGTGAATACCACGTAGGAACAGATCACTAGGTGGACCACACATGATGAGCAGATCACGTAGGTAGACCATACAAGAACAGATCACACAGGAATAGATCTGGGCACATCCATGTGAAAATTTAGGCATAAATAGGTGACATCTAGAATGGAAATGCATGAATCCTTCACAAATATGTATGGAATGCTTGACTCTCATTGCTGGTCACAAGAACCCTGGTGCTCTGATACCAAATAATAAATTTGGTCTAGATTATTAGAAATAATCTAACACAATAATAAAAACACAGAATATAAAATTCATCTGGGACAATAATATTCATTAAGAGAGAGTTACATATATAGATCAATTAACCCCTACAATGGTGGAGTCAAACATGATCTTCAATCCCTACATAATCTCAACCCCATCTCCTAATATCTCTCTAACATCCCTTTATTATCTCACACAACTTTAGCTATGTGAGTTGTTCTCACAACACACTCAGATTAACTATATTATTAATATGAGTTAAATACTCATTATTAATAATATTACAATATATAAATAATGTTACACAATATATTTGTAACATACACCTTTTTTCAAATACTTCAAAGAGTCCCCGTAAACGGTGCCACGAGTGTTGGTATCCAAATTCATTCTCCTTTTCAATTTGAGAAGCAACAGAGATTCAACAGGGAGATTAGAGGTACATAGATCATAGTGTGTGTCATTTTGTAGCTGAGGATGAGATCTAACTTGACCTTTTTCACTCACATTTGTGGAGAGATGGATAGTACCTTTAAGAGGATTTGACCTTTCCTCACTAGTTTACGCCATGCCTCTTTGACCATGGTGAGAGGATGCTTAGTGTAACCTCTGTTTGGTGAAGGATATGCACATATCCTTCTTTTGCATAAATTCTATGAAGAGGACCTTGGGAAAATATGGTCAATACTCCATGATTTAACTCTTAAGAGTTCTCACTTCTAAACAATGGATATATTTTCAACACAAGGCTAAGGTTATCAAGACATTAAGAAATCCTTATTATTCTCGCATATTTTTTCAAGTAGAGTTTGTTCCTTTGTTGATACACGGGAAAACAGGGGTAGTTCAGGGTGGATCAATGGTTTTAAATGATTTTGGTGCGAGATGAAGCATGATAAAGTTGATTATACCAGATCTTTAAGAAGGACTTCACAATAATGAACAACTTCAACAATAGAAAGCTTGAACAACTAAGACGTTCCTTCAACCGGATGGTGTCCATTAATGGAGGCCCAAATTAGCACATTTTCACATAATATTTGAGATTCCAACACAAAGCTTCGAATTGAAAGACTCAATTAAACACTAAATTCTCTAATTACTTACTCTTAAGGTACACCAAAAGACTTTGAGATAATTTTTATCAACAAATGAGAGTGAATTGATTTTAATTTTTTTATCTCATCTAAGATGAAGGATCTTCTTGAAATTAAATTACAAATACTATTAAACTATCAAAGGATGAGATCCTATGTGATTTCACAAATATTTCAATATAATATTGCAATGGGAATGAAAGAAACTATTTACAGACATTCCGAAATAAAGAAGACACAGATTCTTTAGAGATTAGAGACAAATTAATTCCAAAATTGTTTAGATTCATCGGTAGGGGAAAGCTTCAAGAGAAGTCTCAAGTGCTCGTCAATGGCTATACATATGCAACCAACTTGACACGACAAAAAATATAACACAAAAGAAAATATCAAGGTTATCTCAGCTTTGGTCTCTCGGGAAGATGGATTTCTCAAATATTTTCTCAAGAATTCAAACTCTGACCATTTGCAAGAGTATTCTCATTGCATTTATAAATTTTTCTCACTCAATTTTCCCCTAAAAGAGAAGAATATTTGAGGGACCTTTGCTTGTTACCAATTTGTTTTAAAATAATATTTAACAAATTCATATCCGAAATCTACCAGATGGACCAATTGTGAATTGATCACATTTCTTGGGCTTTCGACTAATGATTTAGATGTCATGCCACAACTTTTCAAGAGTCCTTTTAATCATTTTGATTATGTTATGTGAGAAATCCCCTTTTTAATCATTTTTCGGAGCCTCTACATAGCTAGACTTGACAGGTCATCCCTTTTTTCTCTCAAGGAAACACCTTTTTCACCTTTCGCCCCTGCACTTTCATCATTTTATCCCTTTTCCCTCTTTTTCCTCAGCAATTTCTGCCCTACATCCATTTCCTCTTGTAATTACCTCTTTTTGAGTGCCTTAGTAATTCCCACTTCAAAATATCGACCTTAACAATCCTTGGAATCACAATTTAAGTTTCGAATCCTTACAATGGCACCTTACTAACAGAGACAATAAATAATTTCATCAAAGAATGATGAAAAATGGTGCGTATTCATGTCTCCAAGAGTCTTGGAGGAAAAGTGGCAGAAAAATAGGTGAAATACACAACAAATGTTGATCCTGCCCTTTTCCACTTTATATCGTAGCCATACATATTTCCTTAGCGCAACGACAAAGGAGAAGCATAGATGTAAGTATTAAACAAGCGCGAGCCTTCCACATACCCTAGGCCCAAGAAAAATGCCTTTTGGCCTTTGAAAAGTCTCGGTACAAAATGGAGCTAGCGGAAACCTCCACGTATCTCAATGGCACATTTTGAGATGGTCCCCATAAGCAGAGACTCCAAACAAGCGTGGGTTCAATACGTGTCTCATCCGCAGAGTTTGTTTAAAAATTTGAAGATTCGGTAGAAGGCGCCATGTGTCTAGGGTCCGGGACATTTTCTTTGGCCATTGAAAATTTGAAGAAATAGGGAAGAGTGAGTGGAAGCCTCAAGTGTCCTCTTGGCACTCCTTTAAAATAAAACCTAGGGGCGGCTCTCCAAATAGGTGTAGTCCCTCCACGTCTCCCTGTGCCTTTAAAAAGTTTCTTGAAAAGTATGAGTATGGGAAGACCAACGGAAACCTCCATGAGTCTTCATGGAACAAATTCAAGATGGTTGCCAAGAGCGGAGACCCGAACAAGAGGGAGCTCACCACATTTCCTAGGCCTTAGAAAATTGCTTTGAAAAATTTTAAGTACAAAGCGGAGCCAGGTGGAAGCATCCACATGTCTTCTTATCGCAATTGTTAAGTTAGTACCCTAAGGTAGATCCTCAATGAGTGCGAGCCATCCACATGTCGATGGCCCACTATAACAAAGATCGGCTTGTTGTATGAAAAATTGTTTAAGTGTGGGAAAAGCAAAGTGGAATCCTCCATGTCTCCCCTCGGGCCCAACTCCAAGGCCAAACCAAAAGGTTAATTTTCAAATGAGATTTATTCCTCCACGTGGATAAGGTTTGGGTTGAAGTGAGCCTTATAGTATTTAGAGTGCCCCGCCAAGCCGCATCTAACCAAAAAGGGTCACGTTTTGAGTGATTTAAAGATGTAATTTTGACGGGAAAAATACACTGCACAAACCATAAAAATGTAGGAAAACAACCATTTGAGCCCAGAAATGAATCTTTCTTCAAGGATAGTGGATTTGGAAATGTTACAAGGATAAAATATGTTCTTCCGAGCTACATAAAGTCACGTTTCCACAGGTATTTTGGACAAAAATGATAGGGGCAACAAAACGTGATTGTGGAAAATAGAAGGAAAGGAACAACCGAGTTTTACGCCTAATTTACAAACTCCTTTAGATGGAAATAGAAACGAAAAAACAAATTCTAGACCACTAAGTGATCCTCGACCAAGGAAGGGATTGATCATGGCAACCAAATGGAGGATAGAGTCTTCGAACACCAACAAAGGGAGACAAAAAACATGGCAGAGGCCGCAAACTAAGGAATTTCAATGACAAACAAGGCGAGACTAATTTGAGTAGCATGCAGAACCTCTGTAGCATCTTTACCATAATGCATGAGTTGTCTTTAGTAGTGCACTTTAATTTATGAAACTAGTGCTTTTCTTTCATGTTTCCTTGGTGTATTCCTTGGAGTTGTATTGCAATAAATCTATATATGGAATTTTAACTATCCTGCATGAATGAATTATTTTTTCCAAAATTTTTATATACCCATGTATTTTTCAATTTGTGGCTTGAGGTATTTCAACCCAGATTTGGGTATCCCTCCTTTGATATGTCATTCAAACTTCTTTATTTCTTCTTGATTCTGTAATCTGTTTAATATTACATTTCTTTTTATTACAACTTTGATATGTATGCTAGAAATTTTTAAAAATTCCATTTCACATGGTGAAGCCCTATCAAAATTTCCTTAGAATTCCTTCTTCTTTAGTTGCAATCGGGAACATATACTTATGAATTATCTACTTCATGTACCATAGGATGGAAGTCATTTGAGAACTATGCAACCTTTATCTAATAGTGAAGACTATAAAACATGATTTATTTTCTTCTTTACTATGCAACCTGTACCTACACACTTAAGGAAATAGTTAGAAAATATTTAGGCTTTTGGCCTCTCTTATGTCCATAGTTTTATTTTCTCTTTCCTCCTTCATCCTGAGTGAGTAGATCATGTATGCAGTATGATCTTCAAGTAATCTATATATCCTGTTGTTAAGAGATCCATATGCACGAAAAAGGACAATGTAGGAATATGGATTAACCTTGAGCTCTTAACTGATAATTTTCCTCTTTTCTTCTTTTCAGGTACAATACTTCCAGTGATGAAGATGAAGAGGGAATAAGCTGAAGATGAAGATACATCAACAAAATGAGAAGACCCAAGGAAATGATGGGTTCACTCATACACCTTTATTTTCTCTTTCATGCATGTATACCTCTTATTTCAATTTAGCTTTACTTTACTTTCCAGTTACATCCCATAGCTTGTGTGGGAACATTTGAAATTTCTTATGAATAAAGCATTATCAATCGTGAAATTGAGTTGTGTATTTATTTTTGCATTTCTACTTTCGGTATGGATTTTATGATGAACTAAACAACTCAGTAATATAATTGAATGTCTTAATCATGAAGGAAAGAACATTAAAGAATACATGTAACATCTAGTAATGAACTCTAATTTCTTTGCAATCTACAACTATGTTTGTTGTTCCAAAACTTAACATTTCATCTATTCTACAATTGGATGTCTTCATCAAGACAACACAACTGTCCTTCAAGGCTTTGTGTTCTTTTGCTGAATATAGTCATGAAATTCAACACTATGTGATCTGTTATATTTTTGACAAAGACATGTACATAGCTACAAATTCCATGCAATCAATAATTAATTCAATAGTAATAATATTCTCTTAAACAAACTCCCCGAGCTTAGGTATACTTCACCAATGCTATCCATCATAATGAAGTTTCAAGTTGCCCATTTTTACACAAGTGAAAAAAATATCAACATTTCTAGCGATCCTATGGGGAAAGCTGCCTGCTAGCTTGTAAACCAATGCCTTGCTCTTGTCTATTGGGCATGGATTCTAAACCATATAACCAAGATTTTCCTTCTGAAGGTCCAACCCTTCTAAAATTAATTAAAGCTGGGAAAGGATCTCGTAAACCAAATCATGTGTAAAAATACACTTCTTGAATTGAAAAAACATGCAATATACAAGGATCGCACTCATTAAAGGGAAATCCTACTCTAAATAGACACTATAGGATTTTCAATGACAGTGTTTGAGAAACATACCATTCACAAGAATGGGAAGTTCCTCTCCATTCAGCCTCAAGAGCTAAAAATCATTGTGTTCTTTACAAGTTGAAATCATTTAAGGACTACTCTAGATTGTATCAAACTTCATGTGTCTTCCTAGCTTTGCACGATCAACATCCCACTTTAACACAATATCTCCTTCATTGAAGATTCTGAATTTGAATTTCTTATCAAAAGTCTTCTTCATCTATTTCTGATTCTTTTCCATGTTTGAATGAGCTTGATCTCTTAGTTCTTGTAGTTCCATTAATTTTTCATAATGAACCTGTAATGGTTCATTTTCAAGTAGCTCCATTTGATGTAGAAAATCTAATGCAGGTAACTCAATTGAAATAGGAATTCTTTCTTCTCTTCCATAAACAAGCTTGTATGGTGAATTGCTAACTGATCTTTTAGGAGTCACTCTATCATCCCAAAGTGTTGAAATCAACACTAGATGCCAAGCTCTCTAGTTATCTTTAAGTGTTCTTCTGATGATCCTTAAAAGATTCTTGTTAGTACTTTCAGCTAACCCATTACCTTGTGGGTAATAGTTAGATGAAGAGCTTAGATAAATTCCATGATTAACAGCCCAATCTATTACCTTTGCACTAAGAAATGCTAAAGCATTATCTGATATGATAGTTGCTGGAAGACCAAATCTACAAACTATACCTTCATAAAAGGATAGTATTGAAGTTTCATTAGCATCTTTCAAAGTTATTACTTCATTTGAGCGTGTAAAGTAATCTGTAGCAATCAAAATCCACTTGTGTCCTTATGAAGAAGGTAGGTTTATTGTGCCAATAAAATCAATACCCCACCGCATAAAAGGTGATCAACCGAAATAAATCAGTAACGGAAGAGAAGCCAAACATTTTTTTCTAATAATAAAAGCACATTTCTTACACTTCCTAATCCATTTGAAATAGTCCTTAAAGATACTTGAGCCAATAGTAACTAGCTTTCATAATTTTAAAGGCTATGGTACATGATGAGAAATGACCTCTCGCAGTCCATCATGGACTTATGATAATAATTGCTGAATTTTGTAATAGTCAACACATCGTAACAAGATTCCATTTATATCCCTTTTGAATAATACACCATCAATGAAAACATAGGGTATAACTGTTGATGGTGAATCACAGTACCCCTAAGTGTCTGCAACTTGATGGGTTGAGACTCTCAGTGTGATTGCATAACATGGAGCTTTTCCCAAGTGTGGGACCTTGCGAAATCGAAAAATCTCTCAGATGAAGGCTGGTTCCTATTCCTCTGTTCAGATGCACACGTAAAAATGCAGAGGGTTTACTCAAAACCTAAACTAAATTTCCAAGGAGACAGGGTAAGAAGATGCATAAAATAAAACCTAAACTACAAAGGTGATGCACCGAGGAATGAAGAACACTTGTCTTGCCAATAAACACAAACCATTAAAATGCAATGCAAGATCATGCACAGATAACTAGATTTATAGTGAAAGATCAAGAGGATGCAAATGAACATAGAGAGGGTTGAGAATCATCCATAGAAATGCATTATTTTCTCTAAAGATTGACACAATACACTACAAAGTGAGAAGAGAAAAAATTGCATTACGGTTTTACATGGGAGGTTTGAACTCCACAAGTTCACCTGCCAAAGAGAAGAAGGGAGGGGAAAAACAAGAATGTCCAACCTTTAGAAAGAAGCCCCTCCTTAAAATTTATAGGAAGAATGAGAGAGAAAAGAGAGAGGAATTCCAAATCTACCCCAACCACCTCTAGGTTGCATTTAATTCATCTCATTATGGTGGTAGGTGAGAACCCTAGCAAACCCAAAAAGTGGCAAACTGTATTTTGCATTTTTAAGAATTTTTCTCACCTAATTAAAGATATCCAGTTGTAGTTGGACAGAGGACCTCGTAAGCTTTCTGAAAATTCCAACCTTGCGTGAATCCGAGCTCCCTGTGAAAAGTTATGGCCGTCTGAATATCTGGGTCAGGGTCTGCTTCCTATCAGCGCTCAAAATGTTGCGCCTCCTGAAGGTGCGCCTTGGCGCATCCATCCTTATGTTGACATCCTTTACTTGTGCCATAGGTGCATCCATATTTGTGTCGACATCCTTTTACCTGTGCCACAGGCCCATCCATATTTGTGTCGACATCCTCTTACCTGCGCCATAGGCGCATCCATATTTGTGTCGACATCCTCTTACGTGCGCCAAGGCACAAATTTATTTGTGTTGACACCTTATGTCATGCGCCCTTTACCTACACCTTTGTGCATCCATTTTCATGTCAAAAAATTTTGTCATGTGCCTCAAACCTCGTGCCATGGGCGCATTCATTTTCATGTCGACAACCTTTGTCAGATTAAATCGCCTTTACTCGCGCCTTGGCGCATCCTTTTTTGTGTCGACATCATTTGCTATGCGCCCTTAACCTGCACCTTGGCACATCCTTTTTTGTGTCAAAATCCTTTTTTGTGCACCCTTAACATGCGCCTTGGTGCATCCTTTTACATGTCGACATTCTTTTGCGTGCGCGCTTAACTCGCCTTCGCGCACCCTTTTTGTGTCGACATCCTTTGTTGTGTGCCCTTAACCTGCACCTTGGCGCATCCTTTTACATGTCGACATTCTTTTCTATGTGCCCTTAACCTACGCCTTGGCGCATCCTTTTTGTGTCAACATCCTTTGTTGTGCGCCCTTAACCTACACCTTGGCGCATCCTTTTTGTGTCGACATTCTTTTTACTCTTGGCATAATAAACATCGGGCTTTGAGTTTCTTTAATTTCCATATTCTTTTGCTTGTCTATATCTACCTGGGGGGAAGATATTTACAAAAAAATTTGTGACTCAACGGGATCACCTACCTACTAGGTAGAAGATCAGTGGCCTTTTAGCAATCCATTGGGCATGGAGTCATAAGCAATAACCTGAAACCAACCTAATATTTGATCCCGAACCTGATACCGCAACTCCTTCTCCGACAACATTCGAATTGTAGAAATTCAACCCGAGAGCAACAAAACCTGTGCCGAAGCACTTAGGGAAACTAGAAACCTAACTACAACAAGACAATGTGCATATACACTTAGAGGAATTGAAATCTAGGCTAATATTTACAGGGTAAACCTTTTCCTTTTAGTAAAATGTTTAAGATAGATTTCGTTAACTGAATCGGGAGTTCTTCTCCATCCAATGTAGAAAATTGGAAGGCATTACTACTTTTACATCCCGTGACCATGTAGGGGCCACTTGAAATGGCATCAAACTTGGAATGCCTTCCTATTTTTCCCGATCTACATCCCATTTCGTAACTAGGTCCCCTTTCTGGAAGGTCCTTGCTCTTGCCTTCGTATCAAACTATCTTTTTACTAAGGCTTGATCCTTTTCAATCATCAAAACTACATGTTATCTTATTTCTTCCAACTCCATCAAGTCTGCATACCTGGCCTCCAGATGAAAGAGGTGATCCACTGCATTTTTGGAGAATACGGTGATGTCATCAAGATATATCAGAACTATTTTATTGATCAACCCCTTGAATGCCATATCCATTACCCTTTGGAAAGTGGCTCCATCATTTGATAGTCCAAATGGCATCTTCTTGTAGGCATAGGTTCCCCATTTGGTGGTGAAAGCCATCTTGAACTAGTCATCTTCTTTCACCATTACCTGATTATACCAGCCATCTAGGAGAGAGAATCTCTCCGAACCAGATACTACTTGCAATATTTGTTCCATTGAAGGAAGTGGGTAATGGTCTTTGAGAGATGCCTGTTGAGGTCTTGGAAGTCCATGCATAGCCTAATTTCTCCACTCTTCTTCCTAACCGGAACCAAGTTTGCAACCCAGCTTGAGTGCTTGATCGGGAATATAATGCTTTCCTCTATTAGCTTGTTTAACTCTTTCTTCATTAGAGGTTCAATGTGAGGGTTGACTGGTCTCTTCTTTTGCCTGATGGGCTTAGCATCTGGATCCAATTCTATGGTATGTTGTGCCAACTTTGGATTGAATCCTCTCAAGTCTTCATAGCTCCAAGCGAAGACATCTGGAAATTCTTGGCAAAGTTGTATGAAGTCGATTTCTCCGCTTTCGGTGGCCACTTTACCAATTTGAAGTGTTTTGCCTTCCCAACCGAAATTTGCTCGAATCTTCTTTCTTGACCGTATGTTAGCCCTTTCCTTACGAAACTGGTCGTTAGGGTTGAAGATAGACTCCAATGTTACTAAACCCTTGGGAAGCTTGTTTGTCTGTCAGCTGCACTACTTGATCATTATATTGTTGCTCTAGTCTATCCTGATTCCTAGCTGAGAATTCAGCCTCTTCTTGCAAAAAAATGATGATCTATTGATCGTTCTCAAACACCTGCCAACTTGTGTTATTATTTGGAACTGCTGGCCTCACTATCACATGGATATGTGGTTGTTTTTTTTCCCTTCTGATGTTGTCAACCACATCAAACATTTCTCCAACTGCTGCGAGCCTATCCACGGCTTCATTTTCCTTCCTAGGTATGGACACAATGTTGAAAGCTTTAAAATCCTCAATGAGGTCCCATACCCTGTTCTTGTAGTTCTTTAGCAGGTCATTCTTTGTAGCATGTTGTCCCCTAACTTGGTTGATGATCAGATCGCTATCCCCAAACACCTACAAGTTCTTTATGCCCTTTTTCCTAGCCCAATGAAGTCCATGAATCAAGGCCTCATATTCAGCTGTGTTGTTTGAACAGGAAAATTGGAAACGAAAAGCTGAATAATATTTGATATCTTGTGGTGAAATCAACATTGCACCACCTCCAACACCTTGTCTGCTTCTCAAACCATCAAAAAATAGTTGCCAAATTTCATTGTCATCCTTATGGTCTAGTTTGGTGATGCTAGGAATAGACTGGTTTTCTTCATGTATGCAATAGACTCCTAGCTCAGATTATTCTACTTCTTGGTAGGGATCAAAAGCATGTACCTTGCTTGCCCATTCATCAAGAGTCAAATCAGGATGCTTCCAACTTTGGTGTCAGCTTCATCTGTGCTTGGATAATCTTCTTGATCAAATGTTGAACAATTGGCATTGATTTGGCTTGGAGTATGAGGCTCAATATGAAAGTTTGCAATTGGTTTGGATCTGATTGTGACCTTAGTACCATATCTTGTTCTAAACAACATGTGTGACCAGTCAGCAGATAAGTAGCCTCCAATTTTGGTGTGAAATCCCTTGATAAGCATAGGGCAAAGAGTGGTGGAAAATCTATCACTGACACATCTTGCAAAATGGTAACGTTGGGGCATGCATGCAAGGTAAGATTCAAACCTTTAATCACTCCCACCGTTGCTACTGTTGTCCCATCTAATTGCACTACCCCTTTAGATATGACTTCATATTGGAGACCTAGCTAATCGATTATTTGCTTGGGAATGACATAACTACTTGCCCCAGAATCAATCATGTAATTGTGTACTAGTTTATCCCCAATAATTAATGAAACATAGAATGGAGGGGGTTTCAAAATTTACCTTGTTGTCCTCCATGATTCCCTTCAGCCGAGTGAGCGAGCATTTGTGAGGACATTCTCTTGCATATGGACTGCTGGTTCGAAGTTGACCACTTCTTCATGGCAGCTTGTAGAAGATCTCTTGGTCCTGGGATGGATAAAGATTCCCACATTGAAATGTTCACATGTGTCTTCTTCATTTGATCGATGATGTTGAAACGGGATGAAGCATCTCTTTGTTTTCCTTTAGCTTGCACATTCCTTTCTTGTGCATGGGCAGCAAAAACTCACATTTGAGTTGGTTTAGAAGGTGGTTTGGGCTGTCCTAGCATATTTGGAACTGTATTTTGCTTACCGACACCTTGTGGAGTGATGGAAGGTTGTAGATCACTTGGAGCCAATGACTGCCCTTCACCAATATTCCTCTTCTTTGATCTTGTGTTAGCTGCTACACTCTGAGAAATTGTTTGATTCATGCCACAAAAATCCTCAGCTTGCCAATTCACAAGTGTGGTATCATTTGGAGCCGTGTGTTTTCTTTGAGATGTCCCTTGTTGCTGATTTGCTTCTTGACTCACTTCACCCTCTATGCCGTGAGTTGTCACCATCAAGGCTTGGTTCAAAGCACCATTGAAGCACATAGATTGATTGTGACGTTCATTGCATGGAAAACACCAATCATACTCTTGAGCTATGTTGTTTTGCACTAGCACTAATGCTTTAGAAGCAGATGCAACATGGGGGTTATAGGGCTGAAATGTTCTATTAGCGGGAGGCCTTACTTGGCTTTGATTTGCAGCTGGATTGGGTGGCCTATTGGGCTGGTATGGTGGCCTAGCCTGGTACTACGCTTGAGGCTGATACGGTCTAGCACTTTGAGCTTGTTGTCTTTTGATAGTCACCAGCTCATTTCCAAGGTTCTACAATTGTTTCATAACCTCTTGGAGTTCATTTGAAGCACTAGAGGATGAAGTAGAAGTTTCATTTGAACTTTGATTTCTAGGAGTGGGAATAGGAGCCAAAGTGGGTGTTTGACTAGTGCTTGGATTTTCTAAGTTTGGATACAAGGGCATGGGAGGCCTAGGAGCCAGCTTACCAGCTTGAATAAGATAGTTTTCAGCCCTAATGGCAATGTTATAAGTAGCAGGTAAGGTTGTGCCTCCCATAGATTGAATTAACATAGAAATATCAGAATTCAAAGCTTTAAGATAATATAGAAAAGCACCTTCAGCTGTTGGCCTAACGGCCACTGGAATCCTATCCCAAGACCTTTGAAATCTGAAGTTGAAGTCAGTCAGCTGCTCATTGGGAGCTCTCTTGATAGTTGTCAATTGTTCTAGTAGAGACAAATTGTCTCCCTTTTCCCCAAACTGCTCATGGAGAACTATGCATAACTGATTCCAATTTTGGATAGAACCAGCTCCAAGGCTCCTAAACCATTGCAATGCCTTCCCTTTGAATGAAGATGCCAACAATTTAATAGCAACATCCATTTCATTTATCTCATGGATTGCTGATGACGTTAGTAATGTATTTGACATGATCACCAAGAGTGGTATGATTTTCTCCAGTGAAAAATGGAATGTTCTTCAATGCTGCAATTGGAACTGGATTCTGTGCATTGAGGGTAAGTGGGCTGATGCCAGTGAAGTTGACAAAAGGGTTTTGTTGCGCCATTCTGATTGGCCTGAGAACCCTTGTTGATTGGATGAAAGTTCTACCAGGTGGAGGGGTTGATAAAGTCTTGTTAGGTGGAGATGGTGATCTTTGTGGTCTTCTTCCTCTCCTTCCTCTACCTGGTGATAGCTGCAAGTGGACAAATAGCCCCTCTTCTTGAGTATCAGACCTAGTTCGAATTCTTCTCATGTACCTGGGCAACTTGTGCTACTATACCACTAAATTCTATCCCTTTGGAGTCACCAGATGTGTTATAGAATGAGCCTTAAAAGTTACACACCAAACCTGAGAATATTAAAAATAGAAATTAAAACTTGAAGGACCCAAGAAGATACAGCTCTTCAATTCGGTTATCAGGTTTTGTTGTGTAGCTACTAACCCCCGAAAGGTACAGGTGAAACTCAGGACATGCTCAACAACTTACAAAACCTGAAACACATTGTGTTGGAACTTGGGACATGCTCAACACCTGGGAAAACCCAAAATACTAAAAACCATGAAATTTTGAAAGTTAAAATCTCAAAAATCTAAGAATACCCTTTTGAAGATTATCCCCCAATATATCAACTGGTGAAATTTTGACTTGTTTTGAGTAAGTTAAGTCCTTGAAAATTGATTTCAAAGTTCAGCCATGAAATTGTAAACCCGCAATTTTTAAGTCTCGAATTTCTTGAGAATTCCTTCAAATCTTGTGGAATGACCTCTTGGTCCCACTTTGGGTGTGCCACAATCTGTTGATGGGATAAAAGATTCACGCAGGTTGGACTTTTCGAAAGCTTACGAGGTCCTCTCGTCCAACTACGATTTGGATATCTTTAATTGGGTGAGAACAAATTCTTAAAAATGCAAAATACAATTCGCCACTTTTAGGTTTGCTAGGGTTCTCACATACCACCATAATGAGATGAATTAAATGCAACCTAGAGGTGGTTGGGGTAGATTTGGAATTCCTCTCTCTTTTCTCTCTCATTCTTCCTATAAATTGTAAGGAGGGGCTTCTTTCTAAAGGTTGGAAATTCTTGTTTTGCCCCTCCCTTCTTCTCTTTGGCAGGTGAACTTGTGGAGTTCAAACCTCCCATCTAAAACTGTAATGCAACTTTTCCTCTTGGCACTTTGTAGTGTATTGTGTCAATCTTTGGAGAAAATAATGCATGTCTGTGGATGATTCTCAACCCTCTCTATGTTCATTTGCATCCTCTTGATCTTTCACTGCAAATCTGGTTATCTGTGCATGATCTTGCATTGCATTTTAATGGTTTGTGTTTATTGGCAAGACAGGTGTTCTTCATTCCTCGGTGCATCACCTTTGTAGTTTAGGTTTTATTTTATGCATCTTCTTACCCTGTCTCCTTGGAAAGTTAGTTTAGGTTTTGAGTAAACCCTCTGCATTTTTTACGTGTGCATCTGAATAGAGGAATAGGAACCGGCCTTCATCCGGAGAGCTTTTCCGATTTCGCAAGGTCCCACACTTGGGAAAAGCTCCATGTTATGCAATCACACTGAGAGTCTCAACCCATCAAGTTGCAGACACTCATGGGTTTTGTGATTCGCCATCAACAATAACTTGTATTCTGAAATACCTTCGTTTATTTTTTCATACTCTCTAGATAAATACCATGTTGTAAATAGTTAACTAAATCAGTCATCCATCTTGATTCTTGGACCTCTTGAGCAAGTTCAGGTTGTTGGTTTTCTGGCTGAACCATGACATCTGATTGTTGATGCTTAACTTCAACATGCTATTTTGGATCTTCTAGTTTTTTTCATGTTGTTTTCCCATATCAGTAATTAGGTGCTCACATAAGCCTTTTCCTTGAACTGTCTTCGTAACCCGAGATATCAACATCATATTCCATAACTTTCGTTATCTAGCCTACTCTTTTCTCATTCAATTCTTTATTTAACAAGAAAGCTTTCACACTTGGATGAGAAACAAGAACATGAATTTTATTGTTTGAAAGCATGTACTTAAAATTCTTTATCCCTATAACTCTTGAAAGTACTTGTTTTTACATAAATGTGTACCTTGTTTTGTAATCATGTAATATTTGTCTAAAGAAAGTAATTGGATGCTCAACATTTTCATCATTAACCTAAGTTAATATGGCTGAGATTGTTTCAACTCCCGTAAGTGAATTGTGAAATATTTATCAAAATTTTTATTTGCAAGAGTAGGAGCTTGAGAGATGGCTTTTTGATTGCTTCAAATACTTTTCTCTCTTCGTTGGTATAAGATAAAGTCTTCTCTTTCTTTAGAAGAGTTTTCAATGGTTTCACCAATGCTGCAAAATCTAGAATAAATCTTCTAAAAAGGTTGATTTTCCGAAGAAAAATTTGTAATTATTTCTTATGATGAGGTAATGATAGCTATAATATGGCTTTGATTCTGAAAGGATCAATTATTAAAGCTTGCTTAAGAACAATATGACAAAGTAATTTACCTTGATGTACTTGAAAAGATAGAATTTTAGGGATATAAAGATATTCAAAACTTCCGCATAACTGAATTTTTTTCCTTAGATGTATTAGATGCTCATCTCAATTTTTGAAAATATAGTAAAATCATCTAAATAAATAAGGATGCATTTATTTAACAAGTTGTGAAAAACCATGTCCATTACACGTTGAAACATTGCACCAAAATTTTAAAGGCTAAAAGGCATTCTTTTGTAAGAATAAGTACCCCACTTAGTGGTAAAAGTTGTTTTGTACCTATCTTCTTCTAAAACTAAAATTTGATTGTATCCACTATAGCCATCTAGAAGAGATAGTCTACCTGAACTAGAAACTGTTCTCAAAATTTGATCCATATTTGGAAGTGGATAGTGATCCTTTAAAGAAGCTTTATTTAGATCTCTAAAATCCACACATAATATAATTTCTCCATTTTTATTTCTAACAAGAACAAGATTGGCTACCCAACTTGAATGCTTAACTAGAAATATAATACCTGATTCAATCAACTTAGATAACTCTTTCCTCATTAAAGGCTCTATTTTGGGATTTGCAGGCCTCTGTTTTTACCTATTTGGCTTGGAATTTAGCTGTAATTCAATAGTATGTTGTGTTAAATCGGGAGAAAACCCTTTCGGGTATTGGTATCTCTAAGAAAAAAGATCTTTAAATTCTTTGCAAAGATTAATAAATGAATAGTTTTCAGCCAGGGAGCATACCTTTCCAAGAAAAAAATTTCCCTTCATAAATTGAGATCTCTTCATAGTTATCAACATGTGTTGACATCTTTGTTTTTTCTTTTCTTAACTGGTCATCAATGCTGAAGATGTCTTCTAATGTGACCAGACCTTGAGACAGTTTGTTTGTCTTTAATTGAACAATTTGGTCACCATATAAATGTTGTAATTTATCTTGATTTATGGAGAGAATTCAGCGTCGTGCTGTCAAAAACCTATAGATTTGATCATCACTTTCAAAAACCTGCCAACTCAAGTCATTATTAGGTATCGAAGGCCTGCCAATTAGCTTTATATGAGGCTGAATTTTGCTATTTTCAATCTGTCAAAGCATTTGAAAACTATTACTTGATTCACAAGTCTATATGCATGCTTATTTTATGTTCTAGGAATGGATTTATTATTAATAGCTTCAAAATATTTCATTAAGTCTGAAACTCTATGTCTGTAAGACTTCATTAATGGATTCTTACAAACATTGAAATTTCTTACTTGATTGATAACCAACTCGTAATCACCAAAAATCAGAAAGCATGCTAATACCTATCTTTTTGGCCCAAAGTAAGCTATGAATTAATGATTTTCATTAAACTATGTTGCAAGTGCATGAAAATTAGAGACTCAAAGCCGAGAAATACCTTTTGTTTGTTGGGAAAGTGAACATCAAACCCGCTCCTTGTCATTTCTTGTTTTTTAGCTCCATCAAAATGAAGCGTCCAAATCCCTTCCATTGTATTTTTTGTTTTGGATAGCAAGGGAATTGGTGTATTTTCTTCATGCAAGCAATACACACCAAACAAATGTTCTTCAACTTATTTAAAATGATCATGAGTGTGTTCTTCATGTGTCTTTTCATCCATAAATAGGTTAGAAACACCATCTAGTCTTTGAAACATGGGCTATATTATCAAAATCAGACGATCTAAGGTGCATTATTAGCTACTACATTATAAGTGTGAGGCTCAATGTGAAATATGGCCAACGATTTTGAATTGATAGTAACCTTTGTCCCATAACGAGTAGTCAAAAATAATAAAGACCAATTTGAAGAGAGATAGCCTCCTATTTTTGCTGTGAAGTCTCTTGATAAACAGATAGCAAAGTAAGGAGGTAAGTCTACAACAATAACATCTTGAAGAATGGAAACATTTGGGTAAGCATGCAATGTTACCTCTATATTTCTGATGACACCAATCATATTAGTCAGGGAAAATTTTAGTGGTGAATTTTTGTAAACTCATGAATATTAGGGATTCTGGAAATTAGAAATGGCTAATTTTCAGTAGTTGGCTCTCACTTAATTTGCCTAAAATTTCCACCGAGAAGTCATTTATATGGGTGAATTCACCTACTATTAATATGTTGAATTAAATTATGCATGTATTTCACTAACGTTTCTTATCATTGTACCTCATCCAAGAAAATTGCACCCTGCCATATCACGTTTACCACAAAACATTTTTAAAAAATTTGCCATCGATTTGAAAGTCGATTTTGGAGATTCGCCACCCATTTTAAACTAATTTTTCAAAGGGGGTCTTAAAATTAACCTTGGTATTAGTTGCAATTCCATCCAATAGTAAGTCACTCTTTTTTATAGGTTCATACCGCAAGCCCAATTTGTTTTTTATTACTTTTGGCATAATTGTGTTGCTTGTACCGTTGTCCACCATACATTTATGAACAAGATGTTCTCCAATAATCAATGATAGATAAAATGGTGGTGGATTCTTGATGTCTTTAGAATTTAAGACTTTCTGAACCATCCATTTAACTTCTTTGATGTGTTCTTGTTCCATTGTTCCAAGGACTGTGTCTACTTTCTGGACTTCCTTTTCTCCTATTTTAGAAGAAATCTACAGCTTAGCTAGTTCATGGGAAAGTTACTCTTGTTGTCCTGGAATACTTAGAGCATCCCACATTGAGATGTTAACATTATGATTTTTCATTACATCAACAATGTTAAAAGAAGCAACAATTTTACAAACAGACTTCTGGCTTTTTAGCATAGGCTTTAGCTAAAACTAATTTTGCTTCAACTGATTTTGATATCTGAGGTATAAATAATCTTCTTGGATCAAAGCTATAGCTGTTTCGTTGTTCTTTACCAACCTGTAAGTTGTTTTTTTAGGAACAAATGCACTATTAGCTAGTTTTGGGCTTATACTTGTTGTTTTATTAGTGATAGTAGGTAGAATGGCCTATTCTGCTATTTTTTGCTCTCTGTGGCCTTTTCCTAAGCCCTAGTAGTAACTGCAATGAAATCATCCTCACTGAAATTGACTAAGTTCTATTCAGGTGCTTTCTGAACATGACTTTCTTGCTACCCAACCTCCATTTGAGGCATGAATAATGTTTCAGATTGAGGTTGTGCAACAAGACTTATGTTCGAAAAGCATTTGGGCAATTTGTAGCTGAATGAGGTTGATTACAAGGTTGACACCACTCTTTAGTAGCCATATTAACTAGGACTAAATGAACTAGGAGCCTTTGGGTCAAACTATCTTTGTTGATAAGGCTGCCTATAATTTTGATTCTGTTGGTAAGGCTGCCTATTTTGCTGATTTTGCTGATAAGGAGCCTGATAAGGTCTATTAGGTAATGCAAGCCTATTCTCAATTGAAGTAATCTTGTTCCCCATAGTCTATAAAGATTTAAATACATCATCTAATGGGGCTATAACAACAGGTTCTATAATTGTGATAGGCTGAAGAAAAGGGGATAAATCTTCCCTAAAAGGCATTAAAGGTCTTGGTGTTAATTGTCTAGCTTGAATAAGACTATTTTCAGCTCGGATGGAGATATCATAGGATGTTGGGAGCATCTCTCCTCCCATAGACTGAATCATAGTTGAAATATCATTATTTAATGCCCTAAGATAATAAATAAAAGTGTGATCAGCTTGAGGCTTGACACTTGTTGGAATTCTTTCCCAAGTTGAAAAAATGGATGTTGAAACTAGAAATAAATTCATTGGGAGCTCTTTTAATGGTAGACGGTTGTTCTATGAGAGATAAATGATCTTAATTGTCTTGAAATTGTTTTAGCAATTTATCACCTAAGTCATACAATCTCTAGATTTCTATACCATTGCAAGGCTTGTCCTTTAAGAGCTGCAGTTAAAAGTATCAAATCTACATCCTCATGAGTGATATTATAAACTACACATAAGGTTGTGACATATTTAATGTGCTCTGTAGGTGTAACCTAATTTTCACCAAGTAAATGATGGTAGAATTTTCATGGCTGAATTAGGGATGTCATGGTAGATCGAGATTACTAATGGGCTTCCATTATTAAAGGTCAAAAATACCTTGGTGGTTGAATAGCCATTTGAAAGACTAGGATTTGAATAGAAAAATTGATACATGGTGAAGGAATATTAGGAGGAGGGTTATCAAAACTAGGTTTATTATAAGGTAAAATATTACAAACTCTTCTCTTTCTTGCAAAATTCAAAGGTAAAGAAACAAACTCATGAGGAATTCCTCTTACCAATGATCTTGTAGTCACTTTAGGCATGGAACATATTGCAATACTAGTCTAGAATCAGGTTCACGGAGTCGGCAAAAAGATCTTTAAATCTTTAGAATAAATTGTTGCATCTTGTTTTCCCAAAAGTAACTTTTATCTGTTGTAAATCTGTTGTAGATCTTTGTAACTTACATGCATATTTGATTCATGGTCCCACTAGGCGTGTTGAAAACTATTATCTCTTGAAAGTACACCCTATAGAGAGATGGCTGCAAGTGTTCTAAGCTTGCAAAAATGAATCTCTCTCTTTCATAGATACAATGGAAGCACCTTAGATCTGTGGGTATACCTATTTTGAGGTGATTCTTTGGTATCAAGGTTGGTTCCTTATTGATGTATCCTAAACTAATTATTTGGGGTTTAAGGGTAAAAGAAGACTGTAAAAAGATTTAAATTGAGGTGATACACCAAATTTGTATGATGTCTTTGACTGAGTATATGCACAATTGATATGGAAAGGATTTTTATGCACAATCCAATAGTTTTTGAAGATAATTAAGGGTAAACACTTTGATGTATTGAGGGATAAAATCACAACAATACTGCTAAGTTACACATACACATTAATATCATGAAGAAATTACTTAATTTTCACTAGGGTAAGATAATAAATCAGGGAATTCAAACTCACAAGATTAATAAAAACATACACAAGATCGTAAATAATTAGAAAGGCAGAAAATACTTCACATTCAAACGGAAAAACTGGCAAAAAAATTGCTTCATCACTCATGTATCCAAAATTCATCCTCTAACTCATATCTTTTTTTTCTTTGCCATGCCACCCAATATATAGCAAAATATTTCCCACCCTTCCTAAAATAGGATAAAATTGTACTCACACATGCATCCATTTTTATCCTTCATCTATTAATAAATAAAGGAATAAAAACAAAACATGCAAATACAAAGAGGAATTAATAGCCATCGGTTACACTTTAGTCAACTACAGTCGACTGTTTCTATTTTTAAGAAAGCATGTCTATTTTTAAGAAAAGCATGAGTGGATGATTTGCTAAAAATAAGCTTTGCTTGATGAGCAAGTTTTCTTTCTGTGCATGCAGATTTGTCTTCTTGTTGATCTATCCTTTTCTAAATTTTGTGAAGGTGTACAACTTTACTCTCTGTGGGTGAGAAAAATTAATTAATTTTTGACCATGGTTGAATCTAGTGAACTTAGGACTCGAATTAAGATGTAAAATATTGCAAAATTAATCATTTTTTTGGTAATTAAATTATTAAGCTCCATTCGAGCTAGCAAAGCTCTACAAAATTTTCTCGTTCCCACCATTAATAACTTCAACATTTCTATGTGAATTTTTTTTTAAAATTTTGCCACTGATGCGAATTTGAGCTCGATCAAGGTTTTCGAAGAACTCTGTCTTTTATTACCTCAAAAATATTATCCACGTAGGACAAAATTGATTCAAAACGGGCTTGAAAAATCCTTCTTTTCATGTTTTTGATAGAAATTACATTTTGAATATTCGGTCCACCCATTTTCTTTTAATCTAGGCCTTACACGTGTCTGAATCTGGTCAAAGCAGGATTGCAGCTTACTTTTGATACTTTTTGCCTTTTTGAAAAAGGCTTAAAATTTTAAAATGCCCCGGTGGCCTGCTTCCCCGATTTTAACTTTTGATGTTTGGGCGGAGTCATGGGTGACTTAAACACTTTTCCCCTTTTTCAAAAAGGGCTCAAAATCTCAAATTGACCTGACACTCTGCTTTTGACTTATTGAATATGTGGCTTTGTTTGGTCCTTAGCGGGGTGTGAGGCACTTTTAAACTTTGCTCTTTTAAAAAGGCTCAAATTCTCAAACTGACCCATAGATCCACTTTATAATTACTTTAAAATGATTTAATTTCGATGCTCGGCGGGCGCAGGCATTTTTAAATGTTACTCCCTTTTCAAATAGTTTCAAATGCAAAAAACATTCCAACGGTCCGCTTCTCGCTTTGAATTTTTGATGCGGGCTCAATATTTGAATTTTTTTCCTTTAGTGTGAACGGGGCCATGGGTCATGTTAAAACTTTACGCCTTTTCCCAAAATGTCTCAAAATAGAAAAAGGTCTTGCCCCACTGCATCCAATCAGATTTTGTCGAGCCTCTAATTTGACGCTTTTTTTAAATAATAAAAAGTGCTAAGTCAGCAAAAAGACCCACCATTTTCATGAGTCAAGCTAAGGTTTGCATCGATTTTGGTGATTTGATTTCCTCCATTCGATCCTTTGCATGATGTAACCTCATTCATTGATCTTCTACATTTCTGACTTGCATTGAATGTGGTTAGTAAAAACTTTAACCATGGTGGTTTGCTTTGAATTTGGGTGATCAATTCTGAGCATTGATCTCTGTACTTTTGATTTTGGATCATTTGATCACTAACTCCAGGTGAGTTAGGTTAAGCCATGATGAGATGGGTGAGTTAAAACAAACTGAACCCCATTTATTTTTATTTCACCTTTGTTTCGCGGCGAAGCCTGGAAATATTTTCTTTGACACCATTGTTGGAGTCCTAAAGCTCGGCTCTTGAGGTTGATCTGGTTGTATATTCACTGAGTTCTACAAGTTGTCTACCATGGTTTCTATGTTGGATTTTTTCAATCATTGTTCTTGATGAACCTTCTTTTAAGGTAGGAATTTTTGATAACTCCTTCAATTTGATGATTCAGCTATTACCATTAGAACTTCATTTCCTAACTTGTGGAGGTAACTCTAGATTCATCCTTCTCTGAATGGCTCAGTAATATGAATATTCTACTTTTCTTGATGTTGATAAGCTTATATTGTCATAGTTTTCATGGCTATTCTTTTTGTTAGATTTCTTCAAACCAATTGAGGAGGTTTGCTAGATAATTTGCTCTGTTCTGGTATTCCATATTTTGCTTTTCTTTTCTTGAAATTTTATCTGTATATCTTTGAAGTTTTGATCTCATTGTGAGCTAAATCTATATCTGTTGTGGGTATTTGCATATTGTAGCTCCATTTATCTCATCCAAGCTCTGTAAAATTTCTATCTTCACCATTGATGAAAACATGAATCTCTTTTCTTTACCAGATTGATTCTCTTCTACGTGATTTTTACTCTTCCAAAACTTTGGCTCTTGGTGCCTTTGATATTTTTGCCTAAACTTTGTGATCCCCACTTTAGATATTTCTTTGAGCATTCAAGCTACTGATATTTATTATTTTTCTCTGAAAATATACTCAGATTCTATTTTGAACCTCTGTAGCATCTTTACCATAATGCATGAGTTGTCTTTAGTAGTGCACTTTAATTGATGAAACTGGTGCTTTTATTTTGTGTTTCCTTGGTGTATTCCTTGGATTTGTATTGCAATAAATCTGTATATGGAATTTTAACTGTCCTACATGAATGAATTATTTTTTCCAAAATCTGTATATACCCATGTATTTTTCAATTTGTGGCTTGAGGTATTTCAACCCAGATTTGGGTATCCCTCCTTTGATATGGCATTCGACATTCTTTATTTCTTCTTGATTCTGCAATCTATTTAATACTGCATTTCCTTTTATTACAACTTTGATATGTATGTTGGAAAGTTTTAAAAAGTCCATTTCACATGGCGAAGCCCTGTCAAAATTTCCTTAGAATTCCTTCTTCTTTAGTTGCAATCGGAACATATACTTATGAATTATCTGCTTCATGTACCATAAGATGGAAATCATTTGAGAACTGCAACCTTTATCTAACAGTGAAGACTGTAAAACATGATTTATTTTCTTCTTTACTGTAACCTGCACTTGCACACTTAAGGAAATAGTTAGAAAATATTTAGGCTTTTTGGCCTCTCTTAAGTCCATAGTTTTCTTTTCTCTTTCCTCCTTCATCCGAGTGAGTAGATCATGTATGCAGTATGATCTTCAAGTAATCTATATATCCTGTTGTTAAGAGATCCATATGCACGAAAAAGGACAATGTAGGAATATGGATTAACCCTGAGCTCTTAACTAATAATCTTCCTCTTTTCTTCTTTTTAGGTACAATACTTCTAGTGATGAAGATGAAGATACATCAACCAAAGGAGAAGACCCAAGGAAATGATGGGTTCACTCATACACCTCTATTTTCTCTTTCATGCATGTGTACCTCTTATTTTAGTAGTTGTACTTTACTTTCCAGTTACATCCCACAACTTGTGTGGGAACATTTGAAATTCCTTATGAATAAAGCATTGAATTGTGAAATTGAGTTGTGTATTTATTTCTACATTTCTACTTCTGGTATGGATTGTATGATGAACTAAACAACTCAAGTAATATAATTGAATGTCTTAATCATGAAGGAAAGAACATTAAAGAATACCTATAACATCCAGTAATGAACTCTGATTTCTTTACAATCTACAACTATGTTTGTTGTTCCAAAACTTAGCATTTCATCTATTCTATAATTAGATGTCTTCATCAAGACAACACAACTATCCTTCAGGGCTTTGTGTTCTTTTTCTAAAGATAGTCATGAAATTGTAGACTATGTGATCTGTTATATTTTGTGACAACACACATAGCTAAAAATTCCATGTAATCATTAATTAATTAAGTAGTAACAATATTCTTTGAAAGAAACTCCCTAGCTTAGGTATACTTCACCAATGCTATCCATCATAATGAAGTTTAGAGTTTCCCATTTTTACACAAGTGCAAAAATTGTCAATAACAACCATACCTTCAAGCCAATTTCTCATAGTTACGTTCTAGATTTTTCGGTCCATTCGAGAAGAAAATAATTCCCAAAGCATCCTTTCATGTCATAGTTCTTTGCCTCTTCCTATTAGGACCACACTCCATGCTACCCAAGAAACCACCAATACCCCTATCACCATCATAGAGAGACATGAAGTACAAAGAACAAAAATGAAAATAGGAAAGGGGTAGTGAATCTGTCAAGATGACCTGGAGATATAAATCCACCAACTAAAAACACAAGAATGGATGCAAGTGTGAGAGTACCAATGATCATTGATTGGATATCCTAATCATAAATATCTTATTTTTCATTAAAACTCTTAAATTCCCAATGCCGTATTACATCTCATGTTTGTATAACCTTTAATCAATCCTATCTATCGCATGAATACAAATTATTAACGCTCATAAATTACCATTTAATCCACACATGCCATATCCTCTTGTCGCCGTCAAAAAAGGTTACGCCTCGAATAACCTAAATTTTTTTAGTAAAATCTTATAATTCACTACATTTTGACATATTAAAGTAAGGTGATTTGAGCTTATCGACCTCTGAGTTAATCAACCAAATTAACTTTTGAGAAATGTATAACAATAAAAATATATATAAATTAGTTGACTTTATTGTATCATTTTAAGATTTTAAATTAATATATTTCGAGCCTAGTGCCTCCTAGATTATGCCATCACACAATATTTTTATCCTATCGATGAGTATGGTTTAATAAATTAAATTAATATATTGTAAACTTAGAGGCCACTAGCTTATGAGACAACATAATATTTGGAGCTTAGCGCTTACTAGGTTTAAAATAAATAAAAATATATTATTAGCTTAGCTACTGGTGGGTTACACCAAAAAGTAATATTTGAATCTTAATGGTCACTGGATTTAGCAAATTTGAATCAACATAGTTGGAGCATAGTGGTTCTTACAGTACTTAATAATATAATATTTCGAGATAAAAATTCACTAGCATTTAACAAACAAAATAAATAAATTTTGAGTCCAATGTACTCTAGGTTATGCTTAAACATAACCTAACAAATTATATTGTAAAATTAGAAATCACTAGGTTTAAACAAATTAAATTACATTTTTTTGAGTTTAGCGACCTTTAAGTTTATCGACGACATTAACTTTAGAGATCTTTATAACAATCAAGACCAGTATAAATTAGTTGAATTATTTGTATGAATTTAAGATTTGGAATTATGATATTTCGAGCTTAGCGCCCACTAGGTTATTCCACCACATAATATTTGGAGACTAATGATGGCTTAAGATATTATGATCTAACAAGAAACTAGTTTGTGCCACATCACATTATTTGGAGATTGAATTGGTATGGTTCAATAATTCATAGTTATGATATTTTACAACAAGCTTAAAAAATTACAAAAATATATTTTGAACTTAGTGGGTGTTAGTTTAAGGAATGACATAATATATGGATATGACTTTTGATAGGATTAAAGAAATTAAATTAACATATTTGAACTAAGCGGAGACTCGGGTACTTCTATAATATATTATTTCAAGATTAGTGGTTGCTATAATTTAACAAGTTACAAAATGATAATTTTAGCTTAGCGTCTACTAGATTATGAAACAACATAATATTTGGAGATTAGCGCTCACCGGATTTTTAAAAAAAAATATATATATATTATTAGCTTAGTTACCGATGGGTTATGCCAAAAAATAATATTTGGATCTTAACAATCACTAGGATATAGAAAATTTGAATCAACATAGTTTGATCTTAGCGTCATGCAAGGTACTTAATAATATAATGTTTCGAGCTAAAAAGTCACTAGTATTTAACAAACAAAAGAAAAATATTTTGAGTCCAATGTCTTCTAGGTTATTCTTAAACATAACGTAAAAAATTATATTGTAAACTTAAAAGTCGTTGGGTTTTAACAAATTAAATTACATTATTTTGAGCTTAGCGACCTCTAAGTTTATCAACAAAATTAACTTTGGATATCTTTATAGAAATCAACACCAATATAAATTAGTTGATTTTTTTTTATGAATTCAAGATTTGGAATTAACATATTTTGAGATTAGCACTGCTAGGTTATGCCACCACATAATATTTGGTGACTACCGGTGGTTTAATATATTATTAGGTTAGTATTTGCTAGCTTATGCCACAACATATTATTTTGAGCTTAGTAGGGTTCAATAATTCATAGTTATGATATGTTACAGTAATTAACAAATTATAGGAAGATATTTTTAACTTAGATGGCACTAGTTTAAACAATGACATAATATATGGAGTTTACGATCGATAGGATTAAACAAGTTAAATTGGCATATTTTGAACTAAGTGCAGATTTTAGGTACTTCCATAATATATTATTTCTATCTTAGTGGTTTCTATCATTTAACAAGTTACTAAATGATATTTTGAGCTAAGTGTCAACTATTTTATGGCAAAACATAATATTTAAAGTTTAACACTCACTAGGTTTTAAAAAAGACATAAGATATTATTATCTTAGTTGCCGGTGGGTTACGCCAAAAAATAACATTTGGATCTTAGTGGTCACTAGGATTTAACAAATTTGAATAAACATAGTTTGAGCTTAGTGGTTGCTAGGTACTTAGACAATATATTATTTTGAGCTCAAAAGATAGTAACATTTAAAAAACAAAACAAAATATATTTTGAGCTATGTGGCCGCCAAGTTATGCCACAACATGTTATTTGGAGATTTATTTCACTAGGGATTAATAATTCATAAACACAATATTTTATAGCATTTAAAAAATTATAGGAAGATATTTATACCTTCTCTAGTGCTAATCCCACAATATAATATTCCAAGATTTTTTTGCTAGCACCTAACTAGTAAGAGAATTATATTTTGATATTAGGAAATGGTACATTATGCCACACCATAAATTTTTGGAGCTTAGTGGTTGCCAAGTTTTATGAAAATAAAGTAGGATATTATGATCTGAGAAGCCACTAGGTTATACCAAGACATAATATTTAGAGCATAGCCATCTTAAGGATGTAATAAAACAAATTAAGATATTAGGATCTTAGTTGCACCTATGATATGCCAAAAAATTAAACTATTTAGAATTAGAGTAAAATTGGATTTTTCTAAATGACCCGCATACTTATACAAAAATCCTCACGACCATATATTACAATGAAACAAGAAGAGAACAATTCCATATGTAGAAAAAATAAAAAAACCAAAATTTCACAAATCGGGAAAATCCAAATTGCATTTTATCGATATCCATAAGAGTAGTTACTTTCATCCTTAGCATCAGACTAGGGATCCTTCAAGCATCACATCCCCTAATTGAATGTATTCTAGGAAGTATTCATTTATTTTCATCAAGGTCATTGTACAGACGATAGAAAAGTGACATGTGAGCATGAGAATCTACAAGGGCTTTTCTTTGTACCGACCTCCCTGTGTCATGCGGATAGCCGGTGAGAATGGAATATATATAGATACGAAAAACTAGATAGGTAATCTTATATATTCAACACGCAATAATGGAATATATGAATCTAAGGCAGAGAAGGCTCTCCTAACGTAAATTGGTGTAATGGATCGTTCGGATATAATAGCTGCTCGGAGGCTCTAATCAATGTCAAGCTCTACCGAGATCCTATTTATTGGCTGTTGCATACGTGGAAAAATACTTGTAGGTGTTTCGTGTATATTTCCAGACAAGGTCATGGAAAATGGTGATGAAAGGTTTGGTGGATCCTCTCGGAGTTTTATGGACGATTCTCTGGTTTAGTCTAGAAATCCCTAGCCTAATTGGCTGCTATATTTAATATGGAGAATTGTGTAATTATATCTGACAAAAGTGGTGAGGATTTGAATATTAGTGTGCATAAACCAAAGCATCAATGTCCGATTGATTGATAGGCCCGTTGGGTTGTGGGACTGTGGATTATAACCATAATTTCATGGTTTTGGTGGACCTCCTATGGCTATCCAATATTCATAAGCTTTTTCAGCCTCTATGTTTAGAACTAGAAGTTGTGTAATTTTCTCAGAATACCTTACAGTTTTCTAGAAACTTGAATACATAAGCCAATATGTATGTCGATGAGGAGGTCTCTTGTGTTGGGCTATGGAACTAAAGGATCGTAACTAAATATTTGTTCTATTTTGAGTTCTTGTACGGTCATGTAGATATCCTATCAAGGTAGTCTGTAGTTGGGGTGATTTGACTAGAATGTGTATGCCTTGTTGTCCTCAATATTCAACTCTCTCAATTGTTCACTAACTTCTCGTAGGTTTACTATTGTTTGAAAAACCTGAATCCTAAGGTCTTAATATATATTAGCTAGTGTTGTGAGGAGATTTGGTTGAGGCACTATCGGTTCAAATACATATTCTCTAGGATCTCTAGGTCCTATGATTGTCATGCAAAGATGATTCAATTTTAACTAAAACGAATAAGCTAATTATGAAAGATATATCTACACTATGCATATATTCTTTTATTTTTGTATTTTCGATGAAGTATTTTAATGAAATTAAAAGAGTAGTTATTCTAATATATTCAGAAAATGGACAATTAATCTAATAATCAGAATAAAAATAAGCAACATAGCCTGGTATAGCTATTTACCTGTGCAGTTGTGAGTTTATCCTAAATATTTAAATAACTAATTATTTTTAATTGAAAGACTCTCAATCCTACCTCTCGAAGTGTAAAGAAAAATGGGGCAGATGACAATGCAAAGCACATGGAGCTTGGATAAAACATTTGGGATGCAAACATACACGGAGAGATTTTTCCGGATTCTCGAACACCTGCGAAGAGACTTGAATCATCATTGGGGTTTCAGTAACCTCTTTCCAATAGTGCAATACCTATATTTTTGGTTACGTACATATTGCCCCATTGGAGAAGCGTTTTAGCCATGAAGAGGCATAAAATGGTGGGTATGATTATGGTGGTCCCAAAGGGGGAGTTAGAATTTATACTTGACACGCCTGTGTGTTGCAATGTCGCCATCCAAATTCCCTGCTACCGCAAAATAAAAAGATGACTCAAGTGTAGATAGATAAAATAAAATGAAAAATAGAATTAAATTAATATGAAATGAGGACTTACCATTTGTGCGGGAATTAGAACTTACCTCCGTCGATGCTCCATTTCTGCGAAGAAAAACATTCAAAACCAAATTAGAATACTATATATATTTTAAACTAGCTCATTTTACTATTCATTTGTGCATGTCGACATGGTGGTTTTTGAGCTCTAGGACCCACGGTGACCATTTTCAATGAGAGTACAGTCAAAAAGTCTATTACGAGATCATGATCATGCCTCCGAGAGTAGGACATCAGCTCGTGAAGTATCTAGGTTAGTTCTTCTCAATTTATCGTTTTTAAAACTAAAAAATAGAAATGTAGAAATATTTGTCTTGGGGGGATTATTTTTGAAAATGCTAGTTTTAAATGAGTCTCTAGGGGGGGTGCCCATAGGGTAGGTCTTTATTTCATCTAAAATGATGTATTTTTACATTTTTAAAGTGTTTTAAGGCTTTTGAGCCATTTGGCAATTCGAGATAGATCGCATGCCATGCATGGGGGTGGCGGTCATGGGACCACTACCTACTATGAAGGCAAGTGGTTACAAGACCGCCACCCTATAAAGAAGTGGTTACATGAGATCGCCACCACAGAAGGTGGTGGTTATGAAACTTCCACTCTGCATAGGAAGTGGTTTGAACAGAATGCAAAAAGAGATGTATTAATTGATTATTTTTACATTTTTAGAATTTTTATATGTTCCTGATGAATTTTCTAGTTGGATTATGTTACTAACTTACTCCTTTTCTATGTTTTGGGTGGATGTAGAAGGAGGAGTATATCAAATGGAGTAGAGAGAGGGAGTGTGATTGGATCCTAAAGCAATGCTGGATGCATTGACCTAGGCTAAGAGAGACACTTGTAGTGGGTTGGCATCTTGTGGATCTCTCGGGTTCCTCACGTTGCTCCTTCCAGTCACATAATATGTGACTTATTCTCATATTGGGATGCCAACTAGAATACCTTCTAGTTACTAGGCACTAAGGGTGAGTGGACTATCACCCTTGAGGATGTCTACCATATATTGGGGGTCCCGATTCTTGGGAGGTGGTTGTCTCTTAAGACAACAGTATCCAGATCTCAGATGGTCTAGTGGGCCACATATATGGGAGATGTCATTGTTTCCATGGGGTCAAAGAAGGGGGTGAAGGTTCACTCTATTGTTGAGTTAGATATTCATGTGCTCGCAAGGATATTATGGGCATCCTTCCTCAGCGGTTGATTGGGGATGATGGAGGGGATACTCTTTTATACTGTTGGGCTCCTATTATTACATAGATTGAGGTGCATGGCCACGTTTATGCTTGGGGAGAAGACATCCTTGGGACCACCTATCATGATTTGTATAGGGTGGTCAGATTACAAGGGGCAGTCATTGAGTCACCCTACTCTAGTCATGCATTGGGTGTATGAGCACATCATTCTCTATGGGAGAGGTGTATAGGCAGAGGATCCTAGGGTTGTCGAGGTAGCGAGATGGACAGGGATGACTATACTTAGGATGCCACACTAGCCAGTGGTTCTTTGACTACTATAGACATGGATGCCACTCCTTATCAGGCTATGGAAGGGTTATGGAGAGAGGAGACACTCACATTGATTTCTTGTCATACTACTAATCAGTTGATAGATAGGATGGGGAAGTTGGAGATACACCCCTTTGATAGAGTACCACAGTAGTTTGGCCTCCCTTATATTGATATGTGTCCTCCAG
Source organism: Taxus wallichiana var. yunnanensis (assembly GCA_018340775.1). Lineage (NCBI taxonomy): Eukaryota > Viridiplantae > Streptophyta > Pinopsida > Cupressales > Taxaceae > Taxus > Taxus wallichiana. Next base: position 905,286,233 of record CM031239.1, read on the forward strand.
TGGGGCCAGTATATAGATCTATTCGGGAGGCCAGGGGAGGTCCTAGAGGCTAAGCTTGGACCACGATCACTCCTGGCATTCCCATTACAGCTAGGAGGGTGATTCATACCAAAGGGGTAGCCAATGCTCCTCTAGCACCTTTACCTCAGATCGGAGCCGGCCCCCGCTCATAGTGGAGACGAGCCCATTGATGTGGACTTAGAATCGAGGAGTTCATGGAGGAGGAGAAAGAGGAGACGTAGGAGGGTGATACCAGGGCCGGCAGGACAGAGGAGGATGATAATGATTTTGAGTGGCATGACACTCAGGATATCTTTCGGGCCGAGAGGGTGGAGGAGAGCATAGAAAAGTGACCCTGATTTTAGAGGAGTTGCGTTCTCAGGATTTAAGGGGAGATGACGAGTCCATGGTAGGATGTCACTTCATTCTAGATGTGGGAGAGGCACAATAGTCGGGGCAGTGTCGTAGCAGGTGTAGATCCTAGAGATCCCACCTAGATGCCTAGAGATCCGAGTGAGTTACTACTCTTTTCTCGATTTTTGTTTTAGTTAGAAATGTTTAGTTGATATTTCCCTTTTGTTGTTTCGTTTATTTTTGACTTTATCATGGACAACTTTCTAACTTGTTTATTTCTCCTTTTTTATTTGCAGCGACTACTGAGGGATGGTGAGACTTGATTCACTAGGTGTGTGCATGGAAACTCTACTACTCCCTTCGGAGAGTACATGGACCGAGCTTACTGCAGACGTGGCAGAGCCTTCAGTAGCTGGTAGACATACCAACATGTTTTCTCCTATTCGGAAGGAAGAAAAGATCATGACTTCTCTCCATGTTGAGGTAGTTGGATATAGGACCGTAGAGTGCTTGATGAGGAGGATTCATTCTCACAGTGAGACCACAACTACTAGCCATGATCATGAGGCTTCAAGTCATTCAGAGCGTCTTTGCAGTAGGGATTCCTAGACGAGGTCATGCACCTTCTAAGGGATCTCACACGGGGGTTACGAGATCATGGTGCCTTTTTGTAGTTATTTTTGGTCGATATTTATATGAGTGTTTTTTGTATTTTCCGAGCTCATTGATTGTTTTGACGATGCCTTAGTGCATGATGGCATTATACATAAATAAGATTCATATATATATATATATATATATATATATATATATATATATATATATATATTTTTAGATCTAGATCTTCTTGTGTCTAGAATTTTGTGATTCGTTTCCCATGTGTAAACTAGATGTTTTTAGAGTATTTGTTTTTATATGCTTTTTAGAATGTATGCAATGGATGACAAATGATAGAAAATACTAAACATAATGTTTTACTTTATTTTCTTTTGTAATGCTGATACATGATGATGTAAAACATATTATAGTATTGAAATTTTGGCTTCTTTGGGAAATGTCTGTTGTTTCTTCTTATGTTGGCACAACATGATGAATGTATAGTTATAAAGAGATGAAATTGCCCCACTCCCAAACTCCATGGAACTAGTAATATGCGAGGGCTCAACACCAAGAGTTGGGAGGGGCACAAATTGTATGAGTTTGATTGAATGGAATGATGAGAGATAGGAAAACCAGTGACAGAAACCAAACTTAGACCTACACACTTACCCTACTCAAAACTACCACCAAGCTTAGAAGGCAACTTACTTTCTAGTTTATCTAGACTTAGATCTATAAATGGCAACCTGGTTGACAAAATCTGGTTTTGAGGATTTGATCTCTTTGGAATTTGGACACTTATTTTCACTTAATATAATTTGATTTGTATTTCTAAAATACCAAGATTCGTTAATTTGTGTGAATGGACCCCCCACACCCTACCCCATGCCACTAGTAAGAAGCATGGGTTTGTCACCAAAGGCAAGATATGGGTGAGTAAGGGCACTTCTTTCCTTTCCCAACCTCGCACCACCAGTAAGAGATGTGGGATTATCACGGAAGGTTGGTGGGACAAATTAGTGTGTAAAATAAAATATTTTGTTTGCTTGGTATTTTTGATTCTATTTGATTTTGACACTTCTGATCTGTGATTTTGGGATATCCTTGTTTCAAAGAGATGTAATAGGGATAGATGTGACACCAAGAAGCTTCTAGAATAGACCGTAGGTAAGAACTACTTCACCTAGTAGAAAGAAAGAGAAAAACCAAGTATGTAGGCCTTGGTTTTTTCAATATTTGTTTGTCGAACTTGATGAAAAGATTTTGAAACCACTTGATGATGTTTGAAGAGATGTGACTTGAATGCTTTTGCCAACATTTTGAGAAATTTATAATAGATTGCTTAAGAGTAAGTTCCTTGACTACAATTTTTATGAAATGAGTGAACAAAATGAAACAACTAAGTGACTAATGTAATGCAGGTAGATATAATATACAAATGGTGGTTTGATGATTTATGCGTAAAATCATTTAAGATGTAAGGAATTGACTGTTTTATTGAATTCCTCACCTTCTAATGTACACAAGAGATACACACAATTTTCTGTAGTCCTTCATGACTCGGTATGGGCCCAACCACTTGGGCTAGAATTTCCTTCCTTCAAAGGTTTTATTATCAATCCCGGTTGTCTAGTCTTAGAACTAGATCTCCCTCATATATTTCACGTTCATAGAATTTTTGTTATATTACAGCACATCTGGTTAGCATAGACTCGTGCCATTGTTTGTCATTTAGCTTGGCCTCATCAAGGATTTTTAGTTGAGAGAGGCGTGCCTCTCTATAGGCATCTTCTCCAAGAATCCCTTGTAATGAGATGTGGAGACTAGGTATTTCGACCTCAAGTGGGAGAACTAATTCTTCCCCAATACTAATGAGAAAGGGGTTGCTCCTGTTGGTGTTCTTATTGAGGTTTGATGGGCCCACAAGGCCGGATATAATTTTAGATGCCAATCTCGTTTGTTCTCCTTAACTGTTTTGAGGAGAATAGCCTTTAATGTTTTGTTTGTTGCTTTGGCTTGTCCATTGGCTTGAGGGTAGTAAAGAGAGGCCGTATGATGGTTTATTTTGAATTTGCTAAATAACTTCTAGACCTCATCATTTTTAAAGGATGTGCCATTATCTGAGATAATGACTTGTGGGACACCGTACCTGAAAATGATCTAGTTCAAAATGAACTTAGTGATTACGAGAACTCAGTACGGTGGTGAGAGCCATGGCCTCTACCCATTTGGTAAAATATTATGTGGCCATAATTATAAATTTATGGCCATCTATCAAAGAGGGAGAGAATTTCCCTATCAAATCTAGACCCCACATGGAGAAAGGCCACGGGGTTGCTATTGGTTACAGAGAGATTATGATGACATGTGAATATCATGGGAGAATTCTTGGCATTTGTGGCACTTACATACAAACTCTACTATGTCATGTTCATGAGTGGGCAAAAATAGCCCATCCAATGTATTTTGTGAGTAAGTGGCATGACCACCAAAGTGGCCTCCACATATACCACTGTGGGATTCATAAATAATCTTCTTGGATTCTTTTGTGTCAACGCATCTTAAAAGCATGCCATCGAAGGCTTTACAATAGAGTACCTATTCTAAAATACTATATTTAGCAGCAATAACATGAAACCACCTTCTTTGTTGTGATGTGGCACCTTCTAGGTACGTATGGTTCATGATAAATTGATGGTGTTAGTGTACCAGGGACATGTAGAGATGGGGGCCTAGTTTCGATAAAGTATATACACTCATCGGGAAAGTCCAAATTTACTAGATCACCTCCATCTAACAGATTGTCAGCTAACCATCTGTAATGATTTATCCCTTAACGGATTTTTGGTTTACAAATGTTAATTAAAATTCACCCATTAAGGTTATGAAATGTCCATCCTTTTTAGATAAAGACCCTTGCATGAGAAATGTTCAGTAAATGATTTTTTCTTTACAATGACCCTTGCTTCTTGATTTAACATGTAGTTTCTTAAACATTTTGTTACAAAGACTATGGAAATGCATTCTCTCTCTACCTATGTATAACGTGTTTCATAATCTAGAAACGTTTGGCTAATGAAATAGACTACACATTCTCATTTATCATTGTCTTCTTGAGCCAGCATGTAGGCTAGCAAGACATCGTGAGCTCCGTGAATACAGGATAGGATCAAAGGATGATCTAGTCCGGGAGGCATTAGCATGGGTGAAGACAACAAGAAGCATTTAACCACTTTGAAGGCCTCATTGCATTCTTCTGTCTAATCAATGTTATAATATTTCTTTAACAGATTGTTGATTGGATGCATAGAAAAACTTAAATCCGGAATAAACCTTGGATTGCACCGAGTTTCCTAAGAAATGATCGATACAAGACTTTTCCGATGGTGGAATAATTTCAAGAACAACCTAGGATTTGACTAAATTAACATCAATCCCTCGTGAGGATATAATGTAACCCGAAGCTTGCCTCTGTCACACCAAATACACATTTCTTTGGGTGTAATGTGACACCACATTCAATCAATTGTGAGAGGATGATAGAGCATACTTTTGGGTGATCACAATGCTTCTTTTCCTCGGCCAACAAGTCATCCACATAGGATTCAACAATTTTATGGATAAAATCATGGAATATGTATGTCATTGCTTGATGGTATGTAGCATCAACATTCTTAAGACTGAACGACATGACAACATAATAATAAGTTCCCTAGGGATTTATAAACGTGGTTTTGGCTTGATCCTATTCATATATTTTAATCTGATTATACCTTGAGAATCCATCCATGAGGGACAAAAGGTCAAATCCTAGGTTGTTGCATCAACAATAACATCAATAGATGGTAACTGTAAGTCATCTTTGGGATAAGCTTTGTTAATATCTCCAAAGTCTATGCAAATGCGTATCTTCCCACTCTTTTTTAAAACAAGGACAATATTAGATACCCATTGTGAATAGTCAATTGGTTTGATGAATCCCACTTGGAGAAGTTTCATTACTTCTTCTTTCACCATGAGATCCACTTTTGGCTTCATTGGTCTTGAATTTTGTTTAATTAGCTTTGCGTCCGGTTTGGTGACAAGATTATATACTATGTGGCGATATGTGGTGCAATTTCTTTTGTTATTCAAAATTCACCCCCAAGAAAACAAGCTTGGGATTTAGGTAAAAATCATAAAAAGCGGCTAAGTCATAGTCCAATTTCAAAAATTTTGGGACATGAGGGACAAAATGTTTACGTGAACCAATTGCCGATTAAGGCTCGCAGTTGCCTCGCGCAGCATTTGGGACAGATTGGCACAAAGGGATGCGCGGACGCGAAACCCGAAAGCCGAGAAGTGGAAAAAATTGACTAAGCTGCTGAAATAGATGCAACAAGGGACATTTAATTAGTACGCGGAGGACGTGAGTCGGCTGAAAGACTTAAGGCAGCCTAAGGAACAATTGGGCCGAAGGTACGCAAAGTATGCTAACCGGCCGGATCGGAAATGAAATGAGAACTTAAGGCACCGGGATTTGGGACAAAATTACGTGAACCGACCGATCAACAGCGAATCGAGAAAATTTGTCCCAAAGACACCATATTAATCAATCCGGGACAATGACAAGAGTACGCGGCGGACGCGAACCGGATTGGTTTGGCGTCAAACAGGGGACTTTCACACTTCGGGACATCCAACAAGCCAAAGGGATGCATGGGACGTGAAAAGCCGAAGCAGCCGAATAAGAAGGAAGAAAAGTCGCGTTTGGTCCGAAACTTCAAACGGCCATAACTTTTGACTCCGAGCCCGATTTTCATAAAATTGGACTTTTTGGAACGAGTACAATGTCCTCTATGCCACAAAAACTGGATTTCTTATTTTTAATGAGGGTAGGTATATTTAAATGAAGGAAACGTGTTTGGCTCTAGTCAGTTAATGCTCATTCCCATCAAATGATGAAAAACGACTGCTAGGACCCAAAATAGTCGCCCGCACTCGAGAAGGCCATAACTTTTGCATTTCGAACGAAATCACACAAAATGGTACCGTTGGAATCATGGCTCCAAGCCTGATGCATGAAAATCATGAAATTCCAGATTTGATGAGAGATTGATCGATTTTTAATAAAAACGTGGCCGGGTTCAGAATAGTGTTTTATTTGTGTATTTGGGAGTGCAATTAATAGGCATGGTCATCATTCATTCTGGTTCTTCCTGCAGCACATGGGATGGTATGGGAACATTTTACAAGTAATATACAATCATTTCACTCAATTTAATGCCTCTTACGGTGGTCAAGGACAGATTTCGAGGATTTCCATTTTCCTTCTCTTCTCCTTCTCATTTTTCTATAAATGGAGTGTTGGGCTCATTGTAAAGGAGAGAGTTTTTGGGTAGCAAAGGTCTGCCAAAATTTCTTTGTGAAGCCCAGTGTGTTGCATGCCCTTGTAGTGGACTCCTTCGCATGGTTATCCGGACCTTATCTTGTAATAGATCGAATTGTGCATACTCAGAAGCAATAAAATACAAGTTTGTGGATGTATCTTCCCCACGCTTTGTGTTTTCTTGCATTCTTCTTGCCCTTTAACCTTATTTACAAGAATATTGTGTCTATTATTATATTCTTGCATCGAAGGGAACAAGGATTCATTATCATTGTGGTATGCTTGGAATATTGTTGTGAATGCATTTTGCTAGATTATGGAGAACTGTCATCACCTCTTCTAGTGTGCACTTTGCCTCTGATATTTCACACATTTGGAGACTACTACTCACACCCCCTTTTTTCGGTGTATCACCGCTTTAGTGTAGGCTTTCATTTTGTGCATTCTCTCTTCCGGTCCCTTGAAAATTTAGATTAGAATAGTTAGTTTATCCTACATTAGAGTAGATTGTGGCGGGTAGTTTAGGAGCAAGAACAATATTTCTCCGGAGGTCTATCTCAAGTGAAGAAGTCCCACAACTTGGAGATAGTACCCATGTTATCCAATCACACCGTGAGTTCAAGTATATGACACTTGTATATGCTTTGCAGGTGCTGTGATTCGGTGATAACAATTACTATCATTTCTTTGAAGTTAAATGTGAAATCCTTTTGATGCTCTTTCAGGATTTGTTTGTGTATTTCTATCTCCTCTGGAGTTAACGAGATCCCAATTTAAAAATTTTTGGTTCTTCCTCTCTGTTCCAATGTTTATGTCAATTGTTTCTTCGATTAAATAAGCGTTGCCTTCTTCAAATTCAAAGGCGGGGGGAGGTAGTTCCAAACTCTCTCTGTTCTCTACCTCCTAGATATCGAGATCATTTTGTGAAGGAAACTCTATCATGGGATTTCCAAAGTAGGAAGAGGAATGTGGTATTCGGAAAGATCCACTATGTGGTGAGAAATATATAGCTCGCATAGGCGTTTAGATATTTGAGAGTGACCCTACCACCTTTGTCAAAGTGATCCTAAGATAGAAAAATCATTCTCAACTTCGGTATGAGTTAGGAGTGGGTTTGTTGGTATTTTACGCACCAATGGTTCGAAGACAAAGTGATACCGAAAAACTTGTGTTTTCCAACTCACTATTTGGAGTGAAGCGGGAAGTCGAGGTTACTATTGAATTAGTAAGAAGGTTATATTCTCGTGGAATTGCTTCAATTGATATGAAGTAGAATCCTTTGCTTATATATAATACCACTATTTTGTAGAGTTGTAAATGTTTCACTCTAGTCTCATATACCTCAAATAATTGGTTTACAACTAGTTGAGTCTCCTAGCACTCTATTGTTTGTCGACACCCATTCTTTTGGCTATGATGATGCCAAGGAGGAGGGCTTCGTATTCAGCCCCGTTGTTTGTACACTCAAAGTTTAATTTAAAGAAAAAAGGTAGGATCTTTCCCTCAGGAGAAGTAAAGATCACACCTTCCCTAGCTCCAAAGCGACATCTAGCTCCATGAAGTGGAGAGTCCAATATTTTCTTAGAAAAATGGATGTTGGGATATTCGTCATGTCCATTTCTCCTGCCTCGATTACTTCTACCATAAATACTTTGTCTGATGGAAGAGATCCAATTCCTAGGGTGTATCCCATACCCATAGAATTAAATGGTAGGAGAATGGGCAGATCTTTCTATAAAGAACTCGACAATTTTGCGGTACTCCCTAAGGACACCATTTCTATGACATTAGCCTCATTTTTGTGTGTTGGAATTCCCTCGACTAGATTTGTAATTTCTAATTCCGTGGTAGGTATCAACTTCTCTTCTAGTTTTGAATTAATTGGTTTGCTAAGTTGATTTTTCAGAGTTCAAACTCAAAGTGAACACCTGGTCTTTTCTTCAGGTCAGCTAGGTGTATATCGAAGGGTTTTGGGTCACCTTGTGCCACAAATATTTTCCCTAAGTGCAAAAATCTTATTTCTTGGAATAACGTGGAAGGGATTGCCTTCATGCGGTGTATCCATGGTTGACCGAGGATCATATTATAGTTGGTTTCCTGATCTATAATATAAAATTTAGTGAGGACCGTCTTGGGTCCTAAGGTGACTGGTAAAATGATGGTTCCAATTGAAGTGGCCTTGAGGCTATCATAACCTCTTAGTGTATTTCGTGTTGTGGAACAATTTGTTTCTCCATATCCTAGCTTTTGAAGAAAAGTGAAGGGGACTATGTTAACTGTTGCCCCATCATCAATCATTACACTTTTAACATAATTATTGTAGACCCATACTTGTAAATGTAAAGTTGGGTCATCTCTATGTGTAGTTTCAGCATCTCATTGGAATTTTGATTATATACAAAATAAACTCAATATCCCTATCTGGCTGCCCTGGAGGGTAGACATCAAAGTCTACATGGTTTACTTACATTTCCAGAGAAGGAGTAATGTTAATTAAATGACCAAGGCCTAATGCTTCTAAGAGAGTAGCCCTATGGGTGGGAGAGTTCTTCAACAAATCCAAGATGGAAATATGAGAGAAGGTCTTCGTTAAGTCATTAATTAAATCATAAGTGCCTATGGGTTTTACCAAAAAAATTGAATGTTGTCTAGCTCTAATGGATAACTTGGAAATGGTTGAGAAGAATAATCCCGTGTTCTTGTTATGGTTTCTACGGGTAGCTTGGTGTCTAACTCTACCAGACCAACTATCTTGGTTTGCGGTTGAGTTCCTAATTGGGGTGCGATCGGTGGATTTAATGAAGTTGAAGCTTCATGATCATTATTTCTTGCCATAACACCCTTATTCATTCCACTTGGATCTAACCTATTATTATTAGAATGATTTGGGAGTGGATCGTTAAAGATCTTGAGGGGTGCATTTTGAGGGGAAACTACCCCTGTGTAAGTGTTTGGCATGGGTACTATAGAATTTGCTAAGAACATATCTATAAAGAGTTGTCTTTGGTCTTCTGGAAAATGCTGCATGAATTTATTGTAGTCACAACAAGTCCTAGTATCATGGCCTTGAATCTTATGGAAACCACAATACAAATTGGGATTATAATTTCGAGGTTGTTGATTTGAAACCTGCTACGGTCTGAAATTCTGATAAGGTTGTTGGTTGTTAGAGTTAAAATTTTGAGGTTGTTGCCTTTGGTTTTGACTCTGATATCTAGTTGGGTTTTGATTTGGACCTTGTGTTTGGATTTTATGTTGTTGTTGTTGCTTTTATTGTTTTGGTGGTCATGGTGGATGATTAAAATCCACCACGTTGATTGTTGGAGTAAAGTTTTTATTTCGCTGATTGTTAATGGGTGGCAAAATATTTACAACATTTTCTTTTAACTTGGTTTATTACTCCATTTGTTTTAACCATGCAATTTTTGTTAAGGATTTTGGGTCCTTGATTGGTATTCGGAATTAGGATAGGTCATAGTGTTTTGATTGGGAATGATTGATTTCCCGTTTGTTCCGTATGTCTTACGACCACTATCTATTGTTTCTTGATCTATTAAGAGAGAGCACTTTCGAGTACTTCATCATAAGTTCTTAGAGGGAAATTTTGGACTTCTTCCTTTATCTCTCGTATTGAGGAAATGAAGGAGTAAATTTCATAGTTCCATCCGATCCATGTTTGGGGCACTTGTTGATGAGTAGAGAACTGTATGCCATCTTTGGATAAAATGAGCAACGGATTTATTATGGTCTTGTTTAATATGCAAGAATTCCTTGATTCTTATTCTTAACAATATTTTCATGTCAAAAGATTTGATAAACTCGACACGAGTTGTTTAAATGAGTGTATTGAGGCTTCAGGTATTCTGTAGTACCAATAAAGGGCAATACCCTCTAATGTTTTAGGGAATATCTTAGCAACAACCCCATCCCAAGGAAGTAGTTCTCGAATAGCCATGGCATAGGCCTTAATATGTGCAATTGGGTCTCCCTCCCCTTTGTATTTGGGTAAACTGGGAAGAGGCCTTGAAGCATGACACTTCGTACGGTGAAATATAGGGGCTCTTTCAAATACTCTTAGTAAGTCCCTACAACATAGGATTCGACCATTGATGGTGCCTCGCTTGAGGGGGTGGGGGTGGCATGGGTTGTTGATATGGCATAGCATACATATTTGCAAGGACATAAGGAAATCCTTGTGGTTGAGTGAACATCCCGAGAGAGGAGAACATGTCTCCCGTGGTGATTTTAAATAAATTTTTAAGTAGGGAGGAGCATTGCTTTGATATGGATTATTTGGTGCTAAACCAGGAGGTATCATATTTTCAATTGGAGCGGCGTTTGAAAATGCGGTCCTAGTTGGTGTTTGTTATGGATAGTTATACAAATGTTGAGGAGGCATGCCTAATGTGCCTGTTCTTGTAAGGAGGTCAACCTAGCTGGGATGATGCAGAGGGTTGGGGATTCCTGCTTACCCAAAATATGAATTTTGATTTGCTTGAGCAAGTTCCAATCCTCTAACTTTTTCAACTAAGGATGAGATGACCTCGATTGGTGAGGGCACAGTGTTTTTCCTTAATGGTGTTTGTTGTACACCTTAAGGCTATAAAGGGGTATGATATCCTATCATGAATTGATCATTACCCTGCCAATCTTCATCGAGAGTATTTCCCATAGGTGGAGGAATGGGGGTGTTTTCTTGGAGCGGGATATCAAGTTGCATTTGCAAGCTTCCTATAGGTGGGTACATGTTTTGGAAGTGTTGTTCACTTCTAGCATAGTGCGCTAAATACTCCTCATCCAAAAATGGGAGTGGATCTGATTGTCTACTAATTTGTGGTCTGAACAAAACCCAAGGAGATGAAATGTATTCTCTAAAGAAGAATCATATTTTGGAGCCTAAGGGATCTTGTTGTTGCATTTTTTTCAAGCTAATACAACTCCTCAATTCGAAACGAAGAACTAGAGATAGTTCTTTGAGGGGGAGTTTGTGATGACAAGTAATTACTTAAATATTTTTCAGCCCATGCAGAAAGTGAGGGTGATGGTTGTCTATTTGTTTGACCATAATTTACTTCAAGACCTGAGAGAGGTCTGTCATATGCGTCGTATCCTGACATATTTGGGGGGTATATGAATACCCACAGAATAATGGGAAAGAGCAAAGGTGGATGAGAGAAAGAAACTAAAATAAAAGGGGAATAATTGTTTGGTTCACGTTGGGTTCACCAATTTTGTACAATAGAAAAGTGACATGTGAGAATGAGAATCTACAAGTGGCTTTTTCGTCATACCCAACCTCTCGAGGTCGCTCCGAGATAGTGGTGAGAATGGAATATATATAGATACAGACAAACTAGTTGGGAAATCTTATATCTTCGACACACAATAATGGAATCTATGAATCTAAGGCAAAGAAGGCTCTCCTAACCTGAATTGGTGTAATGGATCATTCGGATATAATAGTTTCTTTGAGGCTCAAATCAATGTTGAGCTCTATCGAGATCCTATTTATTGGTGTTGGATACGTGAAAATTACCTGTAAGTGTTTTGTGTATTTTTCTAGACAAGGTCATGGAAAATAGTGATGAGAGGTGTGGTGGATCCTCTGGAGTTTTATGGAAGATTCTCTGGTCTAGTTTAGAAATCCCTAGCCTGATTGGCTGCTATGTTTAATACAAAGAATTGTGTAATGATATCTGGAAAAAGTGGTAAGGATCTGAATATTAGTGTGCATAAACCAGTGTCCCATTGGGTTGTTGGGACATGTGGATCACAACCGTAAGTTCATGGTTTTGGCGGACCTCCTATGGTAATATAAGGAGTCAATCTCTTCTCCCGACTATCCAATAGTCATAAGCTTTTTCAGCCTCTATGTTTAGAACTAGAAGTTGTGTAATCTTCTCAGAATACCTTACAAGTGTTCTGGAAACTTGAATACGTAAGCCAGTATGTATGTCGATGAGGAGGTATCCTGTGTTGGGCTATGGAACTAAAGGATCAAAACCAAATATTTGTTCTCTTTCAAGTTCTTGTACGGTCATGTGGATATCCTATCAAGGTAGTATGTAGTTGGGGTGATTTGACTAGAATGTGTATGCCTTTTCATCCTCAATATTCAACTCTCTCAATTGTTCAATAATTTGTAGGTTTTTGTTGTTTGAAAACCCGAATCCTAAGGTCTTGATCTATATTAGCTAGTGTTGTGAGGAGATTTGGTTGAGGCACTATCGGTTTAAATACATATTCTCTAGGCTCTCTAGGTCCCGTGATTGTCATGTAAAGATGATTCAATTTTAACTGAAACAAATAAGCTAATTATGAAAGATATATCTACACTATGCATATATTCTTTTATTTTTGTATTTTCGATGAAGTATTTTAATGAATTTAAAAGAACAAGTTATTCTAATATATTTATAAAATGGACAATTAATCTAATAATAGAATCAAAACAAGCAACGTAGCCTAGTATAGCTATTTTCCTTTGTAGTTATGAGTTTATCCTAAATATTTAAATAAATAACTAATTTTAATCGAAAGACTCTCAATCCTACCTTAGAAGTGAGGAATGAATCATAGTTTCTCAGAAACTATCATTCCCCATAGCTTCCTGGGTAATATTGAAAGTGAGCTTTAACTGAAATGAAATAATTTATTACCCTATTTGATATATTGTAAGTAGAACTTGCATAGCTCAAACATGGAGTTTACATAATAGTGGTAAATCCAGTTGTGTGTGACTTTGTTCCCTCAGTGTGATCTCCTTGTTCCTTCGTGTTCTCGTGAATCTAGAAAAGCATGTATATGATAGTGTCAACAAAAGAAGATACTCAAACAATGGTAGATTTGGATATAGACCGAATATAATGCAAGTAAGAGAGGGATAGTTCATGTGAACAAAGCTTGACTATGTAATTCCTAATAGGATTTATTGCACGAATACAACACAAATACACCGAGAATTCTAGAAACTATCTTTTGTGACAAACAAAACCTTTAAGTCTAAGATGGATTCTAATTTAAAATGAAACTATCATATGCTAAACTAATTGTATGGAATAAAGAATGAAGTAATATGGAAACAAGAAGATCAAATGATCTCTAAATAGCAAGGGAAGACTAATAACTGATGCAAAATATGAAACTATTGGAACTCTAAGCAAGAACTTCAAGCAAACTAAATAATTAAACAGAGAAGGAGAGGGTCCGTTTGTTTGAAAACAAGCTGGATATTTATAGAAATTACATTTACCCAAGGGTAACTCCCAATTCATCTCTTTTAAACAAAGGAAAACAAGTATTTACCGGGTAGCCAAAACATAAATGCAAGCTAAAGTGGTTGAAGAATGCAGATGAAAGTTGAATTTTTATGAAATCGTTAGAGGGTTCTAGAAAACGCACATGTAATCGACCTCCATGCACGTGTGGTGGTGGTTACAAGACCACCACCTTGTCTCTCGGGCAAGCACAGGACCGCTGCCCAAGCAGGTGAGAGTCCTGTCACTTAAGACCGAAGTGGAAAGAAAAAGGGGTAGACGATAGAACAAAGCACATAGAGCTTGGATAAAGCATTTGGGATGCAAACATACACCTAGAGAGATTTTTTTGGATTCCAAACACCCCGCAAAGAGACTTGAATCATCATTGGGGGTTTCGTAACCTCATTCGGTGATAGAATAACTACATTTTTGGGTACGTATACAGTCATGTCTATTTGACAATTCCATTCCTTGATAGCATATACTAAATATAACATAATATTCAATGGCCTCATGCAGTCGGTGATATCTTCTAAATTCTCATGGTGTTCTAAGGATGTAATGGGGGAACCCATTTCCTCTAATAGAGGAGAATCATGATAAAACAAGGTGAGATCTTGTAACACATAAGTAATTTCTAATTCCATGCTAACGTCCATGAAAAAAGGGGGAAGTTTCACATGATTTTGTTATTAGGTGAGTTGAGTCATTGTATCCATTACAATGTGTGGGGAGATGAGAAGAGAAACTAGAGAAGCATCTACAAGAGGTGGTCTCAAATTGGATGTTGGGTCTGAAAGTCATTCAAAGACCATAAGATAGTGCTCTGAGGGGTTCAAAGGGTTAGGAGCCACCATAGAAGATGGGGAGAGAAAAGAGTTCAAAGGAATGCCGGAAGACCACCATACTACTACGGATAATGATCATGATGTCCGAATTGGGGTCAAAAGGACAACAAAGGTAGTGGCAAAAAAAGGGAGTTGGTTGCAAACGAGGAGGGGATACATGACACTGATTTATTGTCTTAGAGGGGAAGCACGATATTTATTTTTTATAAGATTCCATTTTAAAGAGAAAATACAAAATGCCTTGGTGGAGTAAATGACCTTCTCCTTCTCTAGCTAGTTTAAGGGACTTCTCAAGTGATATAAATAGAAAAACTACAAATTTTACATTGCGATCATTTCAAAGATGCACAAGAAGAAAAATTTTAGGTCTATAGATCATTTTTTAGTGTCTCTCCAGTGTGAAGAACCTCCTTAGTTTCTTATAAACCCTATCCCAAGGTTGTGAAAGTGAGTCTCATTCATAACCTGAGTGATACATTTTTCATATTTTCACCAAGACACAAGAACTCATCCATCTCCTCCTAAAGTGAGAGTTTTAAATAAATGTCTTCCTCCACAGGGATCCCCATCACAGCCATAGTAAATTTGTCAAAATAATAAATTTAGTCTTACCCACTTTGAATGTTCATTTCTTCCAGGTTTTTAGCACACTATTAGTCACTAGGATCTAGAGTGACAAAAAATATTTACATAAAGAACGTAACACACACATCATGCAAAATATTTCATACTTCCAAGTTGGCATTGACCTCTTCACATGAAGAAGGATCAAAGCATTTGATGGTTCCACCCATAGTGAATGGGGCTACTATGACAGTGATTTCAAAAGGCCTGATATAGGTGATGCTTAAATAGAGATGTCGAGAACCATCATTCTAATCTTCAACACGTGTTTACAAGATTTCTAATTGAAATCTTTCTTAATTAGTATTATTCATTAATTTATCTCATCTATCACACTTAACGCAATCTATCAATGTCATAAATGCCTAAGAAATCCTCAAATGTTGTATCCTCTTGTCGCCACCAAAAGAGGTTATGCCTCAACATAACCTAAAAAAATTATTGTAATCTTAGTTAATGTTTATGCAACTATAACATTTATTAGTTAATGTTCTTGTAATTACTACATATACTGGAGCTTGAAGGTTTGAATGTTAACACTATTAGATGTATTTAGTTAAATATATATTATAAAGGATGAATCTACAAACAAAATGGAGCCAGTGAAATAACTAACACCGTTAGACATGATTTCATATTGTATAGATTATTAGAAAAAAACCAGAAAGAAATATCTTATTAGAATTTCTTTATTGATATATATTTGTTACATTTAGGTTCTCCAAGGTTATTCATACAACACATGGAAGTGAAGACGATAAGCACAAAATGTTAGAGGGAGCACAAGTAGCATTTCTAATGGGCATTTGTTTACATGATTTGGTGAGGTGATTTCTCAAAACATTGTTTGAATGGAATGAGATGAGGATGGTGTTCTTTTGAAAATAAATGCATCCCCATGAGTCCTCTCTGTCCTAGAGTCTTCTTTTCTCAATGGAGAGCAGTGTGTGTAGTTCATACCAAGATAAAATTAAATGTAGATACAATTATAGGTACATGACAAGAATAATATGCTTATTGGGTTTGTATTCTGTTCCAGGTATAATTATAGGTACAATTATAGGTACATGACAAGAATAATATGCTTTTTCATGTTGACAAGGAAAATCATAAATGTAGGCCCACTATTAATCTTTTAACTAGCCATGTGGATGTTAAAATTTGTTCTTATATTGAACCCTTACAGAATTCAGATCTGGTGTTGGTATATATATTACCTTAAATCAAGATTTTTTTTTTTCAAGGTATAGTCGATAGTTGGTTGTTTATATTATTTCAAGCTTAGTGGCTGCTTACATTTAACAAGTTACACTAATGATATTTGTAACTTAACATCCTCTAGCTTATGACACAACATAATATTCGTATCTTCATGGTCTCTAGGTTTTAATAAAATAAACTCGAGATATTATTTTGATTTTTCTTGATCACTAGGATTCAAACAATAACATCAACCTAGTTTGAGCTTAGCAGTCATTATGTATTTGAAGAATATAATATTTTGAGCTATAGAGTCACTATCATTTAACAAGATAAAGAAAGACATATTGAGTTTAGTTTCCACTAGTATCAGAGTGTTAATTTTGTGATGAACTTATACCTAGTTGTAGGATTAGATTGATATAACAAAAAAGGTATTGTATTTTGGAATTGAAGTGAAATTTGTAACCTATTTTTAAATTTTTTACTACTTGAACAAAAGTGTAACTAGCCTCGTGGATGTTAAAAATTATTCTTATTGGAAGGATTGAAATGTTTTTAGTTAATACAAAATGCGTTTTATGTTGTATTTATAATATGTTGTTATTTGAATTAAAAATATTGAACATGTTTCTAAAATAGTTTGATGTCTTTTAAATGTCCTAGATCAATTGTTTTCACAAAAACACTTTTCTTACATGCATTGATGGAGATCAATGACTACAATTCTTAAGTATAACACCTGATATATTAGTTATTGGACCAAACATATTCATTTTCAGAACATATGTTGTCTTGAAAAGGATTTCTGGAGGAAAAATAGACTAAGGATTTACTCCCCAAGGTCAACAAGTTGAAGTTTTCCTGCCTTAACTGGAATTGAATTGTAAATATTGGAGGACGAAAATTGTATTTATTTGAAAGATTTGTTAATTACTACAAAAATACCTTTTATGTTGTACTTATAATATGTTTTTGTTTGAATGGAAAATATTGAACATGTTTCTAAAATAGTTTGATGTCTGCTAAACATCCTAGTTTAATTATTTACACAAAAATGTCTTTCCTACATGAATTGATGGAGATCAATGACTACAATGCTTAAGTGTAACACCCGACATATCTATTATTAGACTAAATATATTCATTGTCGATCATATGTTGTCTTGCAAAGGATTTCTAGAGAAAATTTGGATTAAAGACTTAATCCCCAAGGTCAACATGTTTTCTCGGTTAGTTGTTCAAAACAAGATTTTAATCCTTGAGAATGTGAGAAATGATACAATTAATAATTAGAAATTAATTAATAACCTTAAATATACTAATGAAAATTTTCTTAAAGAGTTTGATAAATGTAATTATTCATACTCGTGGAAAGGGTATTAAATATGTTGGTCATGTTTCCAATTTGGGGTTAAATGTAGTAATTTTAAAGTGTGTGAGGGGGGATGATATCAACAATAATATTAATTCCAGTAATAACATTAAGTATTGATGTTTCGGTAGCTCTTTTCCGTCATTGGGATGTCATCCCTATTCTTATGGTTAGCATGACCTTTCAAATGAGTAGGATATATGGTGGGATTTGTATTAATTTTAATTTTACGATTCATTTTGGACATTGTTTCTTTCATTTTCAATATCTGTCTACTAAAACCATGGGAGGTGGTAATTTGAGAACTGAGCCCATGAGTTATGGTTACCTTAAGGAAAACCTCTCCTTCTATAGAATTTTGAAAATTTGGGGATTTAAGAATTTCATCTAAAAACTCACGTGGTTTGATCCTTATCTTGTGTTGGAGTTTTGTCAAGCATGGAACAATAGCAACATGGTGATCTACAACGTGAAAATTCAAGTTTCAAAGGATTCAATAGTGCAGGCGGCTAAAATGGAGATGGAGGTTTTAAAGATATTCAAAGACCGCACCAGACACAAGCATGAAATTTGTTGGGGCTTAATTTAATCTTTCCCTATTTGTTCAAAAATCGTATCGGTCTGCATGGTTTGAAGTTTTCTTTGTCTCCCAATAATGATGCATGAAATATTTTTCCTTCATTTGGTTGCCATGCTTAGTCCTTTCCTTTTGTCTAGGATCACATTGAGTCCAGATATTGTTTTCCGTTTCTCTGTCTATGAGAAAGAATTTGTAATTTGGGTGTGAATTCAGGGTTTCCCCTTCCTTCTATTTTTCCATAGTCATGTTTTCCCTATCAAATTTTTATCCCAACATCTGTGGAAACATGGTCCTTTCTGATTGGATGCACTGACGGGTCTTTTTGGTGAAACTTGTCACTTTTTTCACATTTGTAAAAAATACCAAATTGGCCCCGTGGCCCCGATAGTATCTAATTGGTTATTCAACAAACATGAAGTGGCAGGGAAAAATTCTTACTTTGACCCCAAAGATGGACATGTGGCTATTTTTCAAGACAAAGGCGAGAGAGGTGGATCGTCGAAATTTTGAATATTTTTGCCTTTTTGTGAAAAGGAGAAAAGTTATAAATTGATCCACAACCCCACAAGGGACAAAGTGATGTCACATGTTTGAGTTAGCATTTGAAAATTCAAAGCGGGGAAGTGGGTTGGTAGAGAACTTTGGAGTTTTTAAGCTCTGTTTTCAAATGATGTAAAGATATAAAAGTGAGTTGCGACTCTAATGGGGCCCACATAAAAATTTGGAAGCGGATAGGCCAGTCACCGAAGAATTTTGAAGTTTTTGGCCCGCTTAAACTCAAATATTTTCCACGTGAAGTGACTCGCACTCATTTGAGGATCCACCTCCGGGTCCTACTTTTATAGTTGTGCTAAGGAGACACAGGGAGGTTACCACTAGCTCCTCGCTACACTTAGACTTCTTAAGCAATTTTCTAAGGCCTAGGACATGTGGAGGGCTCCGCACTGTTAGTTGGGGACCTACCCCTAAACTTTACCTTTCAAAGAGCGTCAAAGGGTCACATGGATTTTTCAACTGGATCTTCTCATACTTAGACTTTTTCAAGTGTCTAAGTGCAACTTTTTTGGACCCTAGACACATGGAAGGCACATGCTTGTTTGGGAGTCCTTCTTTTGAGCTTCATACCAAAAATGCACCGAAGAGACACGTGGAAGATTCTATCTGGCCCTACCCATACTTAGAATTTTCAACGTCCGAGGAAAATTTCTCAAACCCTAGGCACGTGGTACCTTCCGCTAGTCCTTAAACTCTTTCAAAAACTTTTCTGGGATGAGACACATGGAGGCTTCCACTGGCTCCTCTTTTTAATGAGAATTTTCAAAGGCCAAGGAAAATTTCTTGGGCCTAGGGCATGTGGAGAGCTTGCGCTCATTTGAGGTCCCACCTCTACACTTCATCTTTGAAGTTACTCTGAATAGACACGTGGAAGATTCCATTGGACCTTCCCATACTCTAACTTTTTAGCAAGAATCGGTGTAAATCTCTAGGATTCTCGAACACGTGGAGGAACGTGCTCATTTTGGAACCTACCTCTTGACTTCACCTTTGCAGTTGCACCAAGGAAACAAGTGGAGGTTTTGTCATCACCAATCCGGCACTATGATAATTATTCAACGGGAACTCATCGTGCTATGATTATTTAATAATACATAGCTTTTAGTTTGGTGGATGTAATCTAGAAACACAAAAACAAACATAACACAAGAATACCATAGACTATGATAAGAAGGAATGATCATAAATCTGAAATATCGGTGTAAATTACCATATCAATATGAACTTTTACAATCTCACCCATGAGGTACTTCAAGTGTTACCGACTTCACTTGCCTTCTAACAATAACTATGGGAGAAACTTCACAATTACACCTCTTAATGTCTTCTTTAACACACCTTCAAAATGATGGCTTCCTTTACACACTTACTCATACAATATTTCTCACTACTTCCTTCTATGCTAATGAGGGAAGGTGACCTCTATATTTATAGGAATTCAAGCTTATCCACCCTATCTCTAAGACAGATAGGAAATCTCTTCCACCCAATCATATTCCATGCCTAAACTCTTTCCTTTACATGTAGGCTTATCTTCTAAGATAAGAAAACCTTATCATCTCACATGGGTTCCACCTTTCTATACTTTTCTACAAATAAAATACACAAAATATTTATGACATCACTCCTTGTCCTTATTACAAATATAATATTTCTAATTCCCAATCATGTAGACCCTAGTTCTCTACTTATCCCAACTTTGACATTTTAACATTACCGGACCACTTACGACAAATATTTACTTTTACACCATTCCTATTGTACTTTTTGACTGTTACCGTACTCTACATTATTGGCATGCACAACATCGATAGCCTGATTATTATCTTATTGGACTCCAATAATACTTATACTTAACAACATCCTATTCCTAATACATACATTAATAAAATAGAAATTACGGAGGAAAATTTTAATGTCGACATTTTCCCCTTCCTAACTTCTACTCCATCTTCAGAGTAGACTCTTATGGACATTCTGAAGCTGGTGCCTGGAAAATCTTTAACTTGTCATGGTTGACCCATTTCGTAATGGGAGTACCATCCAATTCCTCCAGTCAATATGTACCATTTTCATGCATAGCTGCTATTTTGTAGGGCCCCATCCATTTGGGAAGAAATTTTCTCTGCCTTCTTTTTTGTATCTAGAATCATATACTAGAACCAATTCATTCACATGAAATGAAGACCAATGGATCTTTTGATCAAAGTATTCCTTGTGATCCATTTTCTTCTTATAGCTTGTATCCTTCACTATTTCCTCTTTTCTTCTAGCAAATGAAGATACACCAGCCTTTCTTTTATGAATCACTTTCATCCATCCTTTCCTTTTGATAACACTCACAAAGGGGGAATATCAAACTTAATAGGAAAATCGGATCAATGCCATAAGCCAACTGAAATGAGGAGTATCCTGCTGCTTTGACTTTGATGTTGCCCTATATGCCCAAAATTCCGCATGAATCCTTTTATCCCACTTATGTACTGCAAGGCTACATATTTTGCTAGAATTTGACATAACACAAAATTTGTTCATTCCACATGTCTATTTGTGCTTGGCTTGTATGTTATTGCCTTCCTATGCTTAATAGAAAACTTGTTGACTAGGGCTTCTACCACCTCATTAATGAAGTGGCTTCCTTGATCTGTTACAACTATAAATGTCTTCCTAGTAAGTAATTTCTAAACTTCTTTACAACAAAAATGATAGCTAGAGCCTCTTTTTTAGTTACTGATAATTTACCTCAACACTTTGCTCATTTTCTCGCTCCTAAACTAAACTAGATGATCATTCCCATTTTCATGCTTTTAGCTCAGAGTACTTCCTAGCGCTGCATCTGAGGCATCAGTATACACAATGAATGGCTTGCTCTAATCTGGATTCTTTAAAATAGGTGAAGACACCAAAGCTTCCTTCAATTGTTCAAAAGCTTCATGCGCTTTATTTCCTAGTTCATAAGTAACATCCTTCTTCAAGAACTGGGTTAGTGGTTGTGTAATCTTTGATAAATTCTTGATGAACCTTCTATAGTAACCCACATGGCCTAAAAATGATCTCAACTTACTTCTATTCATAGGAAATGGTAACTCTTTGATTTTTGAAACTTTATCAGGATCAGTACCAATACCATCTCTGGATACAACATGCCCTAACAAAACACCTTTAGAACATCCAAAGACACACTTTGTAGGATTTAGTGAGGCTTGTGCTTCATCTAACCTTTGAAATGTTATCTTCATCTAGTGCAAGTGGTCCATCTTGCTCCCATAGATGTAAAAGTCATCCATAAATACTCTGATGAAGTTCCCAATGTAGGGTTCAAACACCCTATTCATCAAGCGCTGGAATGTTTCGAAGCATTATACAACCCAAAAGACATAAATCTATAAGCAAATGTTCCCCAAGGAGTGGTGAACGTGGTCTTCAGCTGATCTTTCTCTGTTATACGAACTTGGTTGTATCCGCTATATCCATCAGCAAAACTATAGCACTCCTAGCCAGCTACTTCATCCAAGATCTGATCTGAGAATGGAAGAGGGTAATGATCCTTCTTTGTTGCCTTGTTGAGCTTCCTATAATCAACACAAATGCATAGTTTCCCATTCTTTTTTATTGAAATCACAATGGGAGAAACCCATTTTGAATTCTCCACAGCAAATATGAATCCTACATCAAGCAACTTATCTATTTCTTCTTGTATAGTCTTGGAAAAATTAGGATTCATTCTATATGGCATTTGCTTTATGGGTTAGCACCATCTACCACTCAATAGAATGTTCTATGTAACTTATTTGACATATTTCCTTGTAATCAAAAGTGAATATGTGTATGTACCTTGAAAAAGCTTGAAGTAGGATTCCTTCTCACTCTCCATCACAGCATCACAAATCTTTATTTATTGGAGATGATCATCAATTTCTTCTTCGAGATAATTTTATGGGGTCATGAGTCGGTGTGAATGGAAGGATATCCATGACCGAAACATCAACCTCACTTTATTCATCTTCGGTGTCCACTTCAATGGTACTAGAGTAATCAGAGGATGTCCAATCATTAGTTTTATCACTTGAATCCACAGGTTCTGCCTTATGATGATGAGGGATCACATTTATCTTCACCCTCTCTCTACCATGTCCAAGTGTCATGAAGCCTTCATTCCAGTAGTTTCTTGCATGAACTCTCCTTAGCCATGGTCTTCCCAACAACATTGGGTACACAACAGTACCATTTTTCATCACCTAAAATTCTACCACACATACAACACCCATAACAGATATTACCACATTTGAAACAACACCTTTTGGTTTAGTTTTTCCCTTATTTAATGACCTTAACATAAGTGTTGAGGGGTGATCAATTTTTAAACCCAACATATTCATTATAGAATTAGTCATTACATTAACTACAACACCTCCATCAACTAAGACATCATGAATTGAAATACCATTACATAATACCTCAACTTGTGGAGTGTAGGGATCCGCCTCTGCCTCTAAAATAGGGACCTCAACCTCTTTACATCGTCGAGCATTGAGTCCAGTTCGCAGCTCCCACCTCTTCTTAGAAGACATAGCTAGAAGTTGACCATATGTAATATTTGTAGGCCTTTTGGATAGATCTTCTAAGATGGAGTATGGTCCTTGTCCCTATGAAATCAGAAAATCCTACACACCCAACTTTCTTCTGCTATGTTTCTTACTAGTTTCTCCTTTCATCTTCTTAGGATAATTTCCATCTTGGTTATATTTTTCTTTCTTTCTTTTTATTACAAACACATCTACTTCATTATTTATGCTCTTATCTACTACATCAAAAGAATTCACATGTGCTTTTCCTTTATCATTATCTCTTGTACCAGATGTAGAAGCTCTATCTGGACAATTATACTTATAATGAACCTTTTTATAACAACCATAACATACAACTTCAGAAATATTTCTTTTTGGACCTCTATCTCCTCCCTGAGAACTAAATTCCTTTCCTTGAAGAATATTAATAGTTAACTGACCCATCTTTTTGAGAATATCTTCATACTCAGTAGATGTACTAGGAGAAATATTTGTGCTCACTAAGAGTGGTTGTGGATTATGGGCCAAAGGTGCTGGTGTAGGCTCTACTTTAGCAACAATTTCTTTGGGCTCATCTTCCATGCTTTCTTCTTGCCTTTTTGCAATATCCTTTTCTTGTTCAATGGTAGTGGGTGGTCATACTTCACTCATTGTCTAATCTCGGCTTCATCCCAAGAATGAATTGATTACTGAGAGAAGATTATCCACGCCATTCATCAACCCATCCGCTAATCCTTCCTTCTAGATTTGGGCATCGAGATTCCTCCTTAGCTCTAGAACATGAGAATGATAATCTCTTATCTTCTCCTTCTCTCTTTGGGCTAGCTTTGTGATCTCGATCATGAGATCTCGCATATTTCGTTGTTCACCAAATTCTTCAAGAAAACTTTCATTAATAAATCTCATGAGTTTTTCACATTATCACCTAGTGTTTCAAACCACCTAAGGGCTAAACCATCCAAAAATTTAGTAAAAAAATTCAGTCCATTGTTCCCTTCTTATAAGGCCATTACAAATACAAGATCATTTAAACTCTTGAATGAAAGAGAAAGCATCTTCATTAGATTGGGTTGAAAAAATAGGAATCTTCCCCATTTTCCAAAGTAACCACAGTGAAATACCAATAATCAAGAAGACTTATGTGCACATATAATTGGAATCACTATAATAGAAAATAGAAATGACCACGGTAAACTAACGTAAAACTTGACTTACTGCAAAGTAAAAACTAACTTTCTTGTGGTAAACACTATTTACGGTAAAAAGTGAATTTACTATGCTAAATACTATTCACGGTAAAAAGTAAAGTTACTATGGTAAATACTATTCACGGTAAAAGTGACTTTACCATGGTAACTCTTATGCATAGTATAAACAAGGTTACCCTCAAAATGATTTCTGACTAACTGGGAATATCTCTCTAGAAAATCCACCAACGAGGAATAGTCCCGCAACAAAACCAAAATGTCATCACCAATCCAAAGACTATGATAATTCTTCACCGAGAACTCCTTGTGCTATGATTATTTACTAATGCACGTATTTTAGTTTGGTGGATGTAATCTAGAAACACAACAACAAACATAACACAAGAATACCATAGAATATGATAAGAAGGAATGATGATAAATCTGAAATATTAGTGTAAATTACCATATCAACATGAAATTGTTACAATCTCACCCATGAGGTACTTCAAGTGTTACTAACTTCACTTTCCTTCCAACAATAAGCTGTGGGAGAAACTTCACAATTACACCTCTTAATGGCTTCTTTAATGCACCTTCAAAATGATGGCTTCCTTTACACACTTACTCATACAATATTTCTCACTACTTCCTTTTATGCTAATGAGGGAAGGTGACCTCTATATTTATAGGAATTCAGGCTTATCCATCCTATCTCTAAGATAGGATAAGAAATATCTTCCACCAATCATATTCCATGCCTAAACTCTTTCCTTTACCTGTAGGCTTATCTTTTAAGATAAGATAAACCTTATCATCTCACATGGGTTCCACCTTTTAAGAATTTTCTACAAATAAAATACACAATATATTTATGACATCACTCCTTGTCCTTATTACAAATATAATATTTCTAATTCCTAATCATGTAGACCCTACTTCTCTACTTATCCCAACTTTGACATTTTAACATTACCAGACCACTTACGACAAATATTTACTTTTTACAACATTCTTATTGTACTTTGACAATTACCGTACTATACATTATTGGTGGAACTATACTGACGATGCCATTATCTTCTATTAGACGCCACTACTAATTATACTTAACAACATCCTATTCCTAATACATACATTAATAAAATAGAAATTACGGAGGAAAATTTTAATGTCGATAGTTTCCACTAGCTCCTCCTCGAACTTGGCCAACTCGGACTCACGGCGTAGTAATGTCGTATAATCCATGTAAGGACACTCGGACTCAAAGTACATGAATGAAAGTATCCATACGAGGGCACTCATTTCCCAAGGTGTATTCTTGAGGGTGAAAAGGATTGCTTGTTAGGTCCAAAGTGATATGGAGCCACCGGGAATTATTAAAAATGGGATTTCTTAGACAAAAGAATAAAAGAATGATTATAAGGACTCTCAAAAAGTTATGGCATGTCATCCCAGTCATGGTTGAGGGTCTGAGAAATGTGATTAGTTCATGATTGATCCACCTAGAATCTTTTGGGTGTAAATTTTTAAACATCACTTTCTAGAAAAAACTTGTAACAAACAAAGGATTCCTCAAATATTATTATTTTGGGGGGGAAATTTGGGATGAGTGAGTGAGTGAAATTGTATAAATGTAATGAGAATACTCTTGAAAAAGGTTAAAGGCGTTAGCTTTTATGAGAAAATTTAAGAAATCCCATCTTCTTGAGAGACCTTATGAGAAACCTGTTAATCTCTTATGTTTTAGATTTGATCACATCAAGGTGGTTGTAAGTGTGTAGCCATTGAAAATCTTTTAGATTGTTCAAGAAAATTTTCCCGCCGATAAATATATTAGATCTCGAATTAATTTGTGTTGATCTTGGGCAAAATTGTGTCTCGCTTTTATTTCAAAATTTATTCAAATGGTTTTGATGTTCCTTCTACAATCTTATGTTAAATTCCTTTGAATCACATAATATCTCATCCCTATGATAGTATAGGTTCATTTGAAATTTCATCATGGAAAGAGCCTTCATCCTGTAATGAAATAAACAACTTTAAATCACTTTATCGTCATTTTGTTGATAAAGATTTTTGTAAGTCTATGAGTATATCTTAGGCATGATGAACCATGGATCTTTAATGTTTAACTAAGTCTTTAACTTGATCCTTCGTGTTGAATTCTTGAAGATTGTGTGAAAACATGCATATTTGGCCCTCCATTGATGCACAACTTCTGGTTGAACGAATATTTTTTCTATTTTGAAGTTTTTTGTTGTTAATTTTTCCAATTGTTGTAAAGGTATCAAAGATCTAGTGAAATCAACTTCATCTTGCTTAGATCCCCACCAAAAATTTCAAATATCCATGAATCCTACTTGAAGTAACCCTGATTGTGCTATGTATCCACAAATGAAAAAATTCTACTACCAAAATATACATAAGCAAACAGGTTTTAAGTGTCTTTAGTAACCTGAACCTTGTTTAGAAAATATCTCCATTCTTTAGAAGTGACAACTCGTGAGAGTTAAATTGTGGTGTATTGATCATATTTTCTCAAGGTTCCCCTGAAAATTGTGCAAAGAAGGATCTCTTCATGTCCTTGACCAAAAGAGGTTACAAACGAGTCTTCTCACCTGGTTGAAAGGAACGACCTAATGTAGTGAGGATAGATCAAATCCTTAATGAAGGTGTTATCCATTTCTCCAATGCCTGAGTGACAAAGAGTCAGCTGAATCCCATCCTGGATACAAAATGACTTATACCATGATTTTTCTGTCTCTAAGTATCTTGTTAAATCTATGATGTTGCTCAGCTTCCAAGGGAGAATCAATTTGGATACCAACACCAAATTGGTGCCATTCTTTGAGGATTTTGAAAGGCATTCTTATATTTTTCCCTAGTAATGTTTCTTACATGATCTAAGTACAAATACATTGTTTAAACGTCATCCTGTGTTGAGATTTGTAAGAATTGTGTGAAGTTACAAGTTCTGTGTGTAATATTTCCAGTTTCTAGTGGTTATTGCACTAAATTTATATCATCAATGATAAATACTGGTAAAGGAAGGTTAGATCTACTAAGATTTGTAGGATTTAAGTGTTGATAGATATTTGACAAGTCATTTATAGTGCATTTGCAAGACTAAGGTGAAATATGTCACTAATCTTTGTAAAGATCGAAGGAAGAATATATTTACTCACTAAAGACCCTACCGAGAAAGTTGATTCTAGAAATAAGAAAGAGAAATTCAAAAGGAAAAAGATTCTCGGAAAATAGTTAGAGATCGGGAATCAAGAAAAGAGTTATCCATTTTGAAAAGTGATTAACTTGTGGTTGAGGATTACCATTCTTCTTCAAGTGATTCTGAATAAGGTAATCTTCATATAGATCTGAATTCTCAAACTGGAGATGGGCCTTCATTTGTGTCTGATAAGTGTGCTTCTTAATCTGTCCCTATATTTTCCAAAGTTGATAGGGTTTTCCATGAAAAAGAGTCTTTAGAGGACATTCATTTTAAAAATTATACTCTTGTGTTCCAAATACCCCTTGTCCCTCATCATTTTGTATCTCCTGTAAGATCACCTACTCAAAACATTATGGCCCAACCTCCACCCTGACCTCCTTTTGTTGTGAATACTTTTGGTCCTATAAATTTTAGAGGTATGGATAGATATCCAAATATAGTGCCACAAGATGTTATAAATATATTGCCTAAATTTCAAGGGAATAATGCTATCACTGGTGATCAACACTTAAATTTTTTTGTCAATATAATGGAATAATTTGAGATTGAGTTTGAGGATGTGTATATAAATTTTTTATTCATACTCTTGAGGAGGATGCACATGACTGGTATAAGTATTTTCCAGATAAATCAATAGATTCATCGAAAGATATGAATAATTCTTTTAGATTGCAATATGGGCATAAGACAGATCCCAAGTTTCTTTTATTTGAATTTGAAAATATTAAGAAGAATCTTTATGATTATGTTCATGACTTCAATACTAGGTTCAATAAGACCTTGAATAGGCTACTTGAAATCCTGAGGCCAAGTGATGTTTCTTCTTTGATAAAATATTTTAATGCTTTTGATAAAAAGGTTGCTTATTATTTGAGGGATAAAAACCCTAAAACTTTGAGGTGCCTTCACCATGGCTTTGCAGATTGAAAATAACATCAAGGCAGTTGGTAAGCCTCCTAAAAGAGAGGGTATCAAATTGATCAATCCAGAAAATCCTCAGTCAAGAAAAGTTTTGATCTAGAAGAGGTTGTAAAAACTTTGGCCGGAGATGTTAAAGAAATATCTTACAAACTGGCCAGAGCAAAGAAGGATTGGAAAAAGTTCCCAAGGTCAGCACAAGCCATAAGGTCAAGAGAGATTTGGAAATCATCCCAAAGGTGATCATAGATCAGATGATAGAGGAAAGGGGCCCATGGGATCAGGAAATAGACAACCCCAACCCCGGAAAATAGAATGGTTCCCGATCCTTTGGATCGCCGAGTTGCTTTATTATGGAAGAGGTCCATGATATGGAGTGGTTTGATAGATGTTTCTTGCCCCATTCCCCATGTGATGAAGACAAATAATTTGAGGAAGATGATGATGATGAGATAGATGATGATGCATGCATGATGGATTTCTCTACAAGTTCATAGCAGGGAGTAACCTCAACTGAACTAATAAGTGCTAGAAATGCTACTGATTTCTAGGATTGCATTCACCAAGTATTACCTCTTCCTCCACGCATACTTTTGAAATTGATATGGTACAAGATTTTCAGTTTCCTAATAATTATTTTGAGTACTTGAGGGCATTGATGATTAAAAATTATGATGGAGGAATTACTTCAGAAGACGACAAACAATTGTTAATGAATGTAGTATTTTCCCAAGAAAAATAATACAATATCGGGAGTAAGGTTGTCAATGGGGTAAGGCAGCGGGACAAGCCAAAATTCCAGTTATTACTAGTATTCCTAACGAAACCCCTAAAAAGATGCATCGGAAAAGGCTTTGTAACCCCAAATAAAACTTGTGTTCCTCCCCATGCTTAAACTGTGAAAATCCCATGCCATCAGATGAATTTGCAAACCTTCCTCCTAATACTGCCTCACCCAAATATGTTCTGTGTGACATAGCCCAAATCTTGAGTTAGATCAAGATTAGTGTTGCTATTGTTGAATTGCTTAGAATCCCTGAGCATAAGAAGAGTGTGTTTGAGTATTTGGGGCTTAAGGAAGAAAAGGTCACCCAGGGTAAAAATGTAAACAATGTAGAGGTTCCTCCTTCCATTGCAGAATTAGAAAAAACACAAGAATTAGAGGAATTGGGTGAACCACCTGAGGTTTATTTGGGAACTTCTCTGGTTGAGTCTCAACTGAATGTGGATCC
Organism: Taxus wallichiana var. yunnanensis; assembly: GCA_018340775.1. Classification (NCBI taxonomy): domain Eukaryota; kingdom Viridiplantae; phylum Streptophyta; class Pinopsida; order Cupressales; family Taxaceae; genus Taxus; species Taxus wallichiana. The sequence continues at coordinate 905,316,133 of CM031239.1, forward strand.
TGTTTTTACTACTTTGATTACTAAGGATAGGTCGTTACATAATTGCATGTTTGATTCAGGAGCCTCATGTAATGTAATGCCTATTGAGGTCATGAATGAGTTAAATATCAAAGTAAAAGCATCGTATGGGAAATGTACTACCATGGATTTAAGAGAGGTGCTAGTAGTTGGCAGCTTTTCTAGGAAAATGCTTAACCATGAATGTGGTTATTGTGGGTCCCTGCCAAATGAGGGATGTTATTATCTAGAAAATGGGCTACTAGTGTGGGTGGAAGCGTGCAATAAACATGTTATACGCCACCATACCAATTGAGGGGAACCTTGTGAAGTTGTATGGTGAGAAGAAAATGTCATATATCATTGAGGACCCCAACAATGCTTCTTATGAAGTATTGCACATAGACATTGATGTTGATATTTTTATGAGCTATGTTATTTTCAAGGAATATGAAATTGATCAATGTAGATATCCCGAGCGGGTTGATTTTCCGGGACTTTGATGTTTGATGCAACCTTCGAGAGATGTTGAAAACATTTACCTAAGCATAAAGGATAAGCCTAAGAAAATTTGGTCGATAGTAACTTGGATGGACAAGAAAAAAATCATATGGCCGAGTTATTAAAGACGTATCGAACTACTTAGCATGGTCATATCTAGAATGGGAGGAACTTGAAACATATCCTTGACTAATTTCTAAGAATCAAGGCATGCATCATTATACAAAGTGTATAATTTTTTGTTGTTGCTTTGTCTTTGTGTTTTTCATTTCAGTTTTTGTTGGTTTCGAGTTCGTCTTAGGGGATTTGTTTATTGAATCTGCTTCCCAATGTATTTTTGCACATGCTCTTGTCTGTTGTTGTTGTGGCACTCGCAGGAGTGCCCATCCGGAAGTTGGAGCCGATGTTGGTACTTAATCTAATCTCCCCCTATTTTTTCAAAATCGTCTCATCCACATGGTTTGAAGTTTTCTCTGTCTCCCCTGTATTGATGCATAAAAAGTTTTTTCCTTCATTTGGTTGAGGATCACATTGAGTCTAGATATTATTTTCCATTTCTCTGTCTATGAGAATAAATTTATAATTTGTGTGTGAATTTGGGGTTTCTTCTTCCTTCTATTTTTCCACAATCATGTTTTCCCTATCAATTTTTTGTCCCAACATCCATGGAAACAAGGTGCTTTTTGATTGGATGCATCCCAATGGGTCTTTTTGGTGAAACTTGTCACTTTTTTCACATTTGTAAAAAATACCAAATTGGCCTTGTGGCCCCAATAGTATCTAATTGGTTATTCAACAAACATGAAGCGGCAAGGAAAAATTCTTACTTTGACCCCGAAGATGGACACGTGGCTATTTTTCAAGACAAAGGCAGAGAGGCAGATCATTGGAACATTTTGAAGATTTTTGCATTTTTTTGAAAAAGGAGAAAAGTTATAAATTGATTCATAACCCTGTAAGGGACAGAGTGATGTCACTTGTTTGAGTCATCATTTGAAAATTCAAAGCAGGGAGCGGGTCAGTAGAGCACTTTGGAGTTTTTAAGCTCTATTTTCAAATGATGTAAAGTTATAAAAGTGAGTTGTGACTTTAATGGGGCCCACATCAAAAGTTGGAAGAGAAGAGGTGGGTCTCAGAGCATTTTGAAGTTTTTGGCCCACTTCAACTCAAATATTTTCCACATGGAGGGCCTTTGCTCATTTGAGGATCCGCTGTAGGTCCTACCTTTACTGATTGCACCAAGGAGACACGTGGAGGCTTCCGCTGGCTCCTCTTTATACTTAGACTTCTCAAGTATTTTTCTAAGTCCTAGGACACGTGGAGGACCCACGCCTGTTTGGAGACCTTCCCCTGAATTTTACTTTTGAAAGAGTTTCGAAGGGACATATGGAGGTTTCTATTGGATCTTCCCATACTTAGAATTTTTAAAGTGTCTGGTGTAACTTTGTCAGACCCTAGAGACATGGAAGGCCCACGCTTGTTTAAGAGTCCTTGTTTTGAGCTTCATACCAAAAACACACCAAAGAGACACATGGAAGATTCCGCTGGAACTTCCCATACTTAGACTTTTCAATGGCCGAGGAAACTTTTTCGGACCCTAGGAACATGGCACCTTCCGCTGGTCCTTAAAATCTTTCAACAATTTTTTTGGGCTGAAATACTTCAAGAGTCCACATTTGTTTGGGGTCTCCACTTTTAGGCACCATATCAATACTTTTGTGTTGAAGAGACACGTGGAGGATTTTGTTGGCTCCTCCTTTTACCGAGAATGTTTCAAAGGCCGAGGCAACTTTCTTGGGCCTAGGGCATGTGGAGATCTGCACTTGTTTGAGGTCCCGCCTCTAGATTTCATCTTTGAAGCTACACTAAATGCACACATGGAAGCTTCCGTTAGACCTTCCCATACTCTAAATTTTTAGCAATCGGTGTAACTCTCTATGGTTATGGACATGTGGAGGGCCCACGCTCATTTGGGAAACTACCTCTAGACTTCACCTTTGTAGTTGCGCTAAGGAAACACATGGAGGTTTCCACTTTGGCTCCTCCTTGCACTTGACCGACTCGGACTCACAACGTAGGAATGTGGTATAATCCATGCAAGGAAAATCAAACTCACAATGCACGAATGCAAGTATCCATGAGAGGGAACTCATTTCTCAAGGTGTATTCTCAAGGGTGAAAAGGATTACTTGTCGAGTCCAACCATACGGAACCACCTGTGAATTATTAAAAAGGGGATTTCTTGCACAACATAATAAAATAATGATTAGAAGGACTGCCAAAAATTTATGGCATGGCATCCCAGTCAAGGTTGAGGGTTTGAGAAATGTGATCAGTTCATGATTTATCCACCTAGTAACTTTTGGGTGTAAATTTGTTAAACATCACTTTTTGGAACAAACTTGTAACAAATAAAGGATTCCTCGAATATTCTTCTTTTGGGGGAATTTGGGATGAGTGAGCAAGTGAAATTGTATAAATTTAATGAGAATACTCTTGCAAAAGGTTAGGGGTTAATTTTTATGAGAAAATTTGAGAAATCCCATCTTCCTAAGAGATAATCCGAGAAACTGTTAATCTATTATGTTTTAGATTTTCTCACGTTAAGGTGGTTTCAAGTGTACAACCATTGACAAGCTCTGAGATTGTTCAAGAAACTTTCCCCTGGTGATAAATCTAATAGATCTTGAATTAATCTGTGTTGATCTTGGGAAAAATTGTGTCTACTTTTATTTTAGAATGTATTCAAATGGTTTTAATGTTCTTGTTGCAATATTAAGTTAAAATCCCTCTGGATCACACAAGACCTCATCCCTGTGATATTATATTGGCATTTGCAATTTCATTATGAGAAGAACCTTCATCCTGTAATGAAATAAACAATTTAAAATCACTTTATTGTCATTTTGTTGATAAAGATTGTTTGTAAGTTTATGAGTGTATTTTATGCATGATGAACCAGGGATCTTTACTGTTTAATTGAGTCTTTAACTTGATCCTTCGTGTTGAATTCTTGAAGAGTGTGTGAAAGCGTGCATATCCGGGCCTCTATTGTTGAGTTTTCCAATTGTTGTAAAGGTTCTCAAAGATCTAGTGAAATCAACTTCACTTTTCTTAATTCCCCACCAAAAATTTAAAATAACCATGAATCCTACATGATGTACCCCTATTTGTGTTGTGTATGCACAAATGAACAAATTCTCTTTGCCAAAATATACATAGGCAAGAAGGTTTTAAGTGTCTTTAGTAACCTAAACCTTGTTAGAAAATATCTCCATTCTTTAGAAGTGACAACTCGTGAGAGTTAAATTATGGTGTATTGATCATATTTTCTCAAGTTTCCCCTAAAAATTGTGCAAATAAGGATCTCTTCATGTCCTTCACCAAAAGAGGTTACAAAACGGGTCCTCTCACCCTGGTTGAAAGGCATGACCTAAAGTAGTGAGGATAGATCAAATCCTTAATGAAGGTGTTATCCATTTCTCCAATGCCACGAGTGAAAAATATTCATTTGAATCCCTCTCCGGATACAAAACAACTTATACCATGATTTTTACGTGTCTAAGTATCTTATTAAATCTATGATGCTTTTCAGCTTCCAAAGGACAATCAATTTGGATACCAATAGAATTGATACTTTTTCTTACGTGGTAAAGAAATGGTTTACCTATTAGTAGATGATATAGCTAGGCTCATGATTTTGATATTTGGAATATGGTTTTCATCTACCTTATGAGGTATATTACTCTTGAAGTGAATTATAGAAATATATTTACTCACCATCTTACTATGCTTAATATATTTAGGCATAAGATTGTTATGAGCCTTCCCTTTTTCTTGTTTATGTCTCTCTCTACATCGGTGAATGATTTTCAATAGGGAAATATTGATACCCGATACACCGTGGTATAATTTTATTTTATTTTTAATAATGGTAAAACGATGGTGGAAAAGGAATTAGATCCAAAAGCGGGGTATTCAAATGATAATTATACTCTTACCGACTGCATTTAACGAACAACCGAGGAGAAATAGTTGTATGAAACTCATGGGAATGGAAATATTTGTACTTGTGGTTGTAGGTTCTCTAATATGAAAGGGGAGTCATCTAAAGGGAAAGAGAGAGTGGAGCTGGGTTGGAATGTGGCTTTTGATAAAATTTATCTTAGGGTGAGTCAGGTGGAAAGGGATATGGAGGCCTTAGGGAAAGCTGGAATATATATGGGAAATAGTGTCATGCATTACATCGACACCTCTAAGAAAATTTGCATCACCCAAAACTCTATTAGGTAAGATATGGTAGAGATCAAATATTTTGTTTCGAGTTACGGGGGTGTAAGGTCGAGGCTAGAGCAGGGGACACAAATTTTACGGGTATAATCTTAATCTCATTAGTTCGATGAGGAAGATCATGTTGAAGATGACATCCCTATAACGAGCGAGAAGGATGATTAGATGAAAGGAAAGAAAGAGCGTCAACTAAAGGAGTACAAATGTTTGAAAACTAACTAGTCCCTTAGATCTTGGAGATTTGTTTGACTATTTGTGGCTGTATCATTTGGGTTGTTTTCCCCTCCATGTTTTATGATTTTTTGTTGTATTGATCTGTTGGTCTGTAGTTTGGGATAAGTTTTTTTAGCCCTTTTTGTCATATTTATTTTTTGTTTGTTCTTGGTGATGCTCATGATGCATTCTATTGTAAGGTTTTTGGGTGCCTTAATCATTGTATGAAACTCATGGGAATGATAATTATACTCTTAATGACGTGCGAACAAGGCGAGGAGAAATAGTTGTATGAAACTCATGGGAATGGAAATATTTGTACTTTGTGGTTGTAGGTTCTCTAATATGAAAGGGAGTCATCTAAAGGGAAAGAGAGAGTGGAGCTGGGTAGGAATGTGGCTTTTGATAAATTTTATCTTAGGGTGAGGTAAGTGGAAAGGGATATGGAGGCCATAGGAAAAGCTGGAATATATATGGGAAAAAGTGTCATGCATTACATCGACACCTCTAAGAAAATTTGCATCACCCAAAACTCTATTAGGTAAGATATGGTAGAGATCAAATATTTTGTTCAGAGTTACAGGGGTGTAAGGTCGAAGCTAGAGCAGGGACACAAATTTTACGAGGTATAATCTTAATCTCATTAGTTCTCGATGAGGAAGATCATGTTGAAGATGACATCCCTATAACGAGCGAGAAGGATGATTAGATGAAAGGAAAGAAGAAGAGCGTCAACTAAAGGAGTACAAATGTTTGAAAACTAACTAGTCCCTTAGATCTTGGAGATTTGTTTGACTATTTGTGGCTGTATCATTTGGGTTGTTTTCCCCTCCATGTTTTATGATTTTTTGTTGTATTGATCTGTTGGTATGTAGTTTGGGATAATTTTTTTAGCCCTTTTTGTCATGTTTCTTTTTTGTCTGTTCTTGGTGATGCTCATGATGCATTCTATTGTAAGGTTTTTGGGTGCCTTAATCATTGTATAAATTAACCAATCATTATGTTAATGTATATTTAATAAACCTTGTTAATAGTAATTTTTTTAATGACATTTTAAATTAAACAAGATGAGTGGCAAGTTCATGCCTCAGGGTTGGGAGATGTGCTAGTTGTGTGATTTTTTAAGAAGTTGTCTATAATTTTCTGCATTACGTTCTTTATATTGCGAAGAACAACCAATTTAATATTTTTTATAAAAAGTAGAATGTACCAATACTTAATGTATAAAATATGCACATACGGTATGCCAAAATCCCCATAATGCTAAAAATATAATGCCCCTATGTAATAATTTTGAATGCATAAAATATGTATATACTATAAATGCTCAATTTAAATGTTGCACATAATGTAAATACCCACATTAAAATTTAAATAGAAGACAAAACAAAAAATAAAATTATGTATCAAATATATAATTGTTTCAAAAACATGGAGCGATCTAGAATCATATTATGCTTGACAATAATGTAGCAATATAGTCAAAATTTTGAAATACATAATATGTTATATTTTTCAGGTGCAATAAAGAAAATCACCACGATTTTAATACCTACATAAATATAGAATTTTTATACTAAATGGAATATCTAAAACAAATTAGTTAAAATATTTATCACAATATCAGTAACTAATAATAGTATTATTTTTCTTGTCTTTAACACAATATAATCTAGATAAAAAAATTAATACAAACATAGAAAAAAATGTATTTTATAAAATTTAACTTACAAATCTAATTTTTATTGCAAACAGGGATAAAGAAAAGATTAAAATTTTTGACTAGAAAAAACAAAATAGTAAAAAATATATAAGGAGTGGAATGGGATTTAATTTAGAAATGTTTATAATGTGATTTTTTAAATAAAGTTTATTAATTTTTATGAATAGTGTACTATTTTGGATGTGTCACTTGTCCAAGCATGCAAATACATCTTCCTTTTTGGATAAACATTAAATGTAGTGAATATTTTATTGTGCAGTTTTTTCGAAATATGGTATCTTATTTAAAGATTGGGCAAATGTCTTGATTAGAATTTTGATTTTTATTAAATAGAAAAAAATAATGTTGCAATAAGGCCTCATAATTGTCAAAATAGTACTAACTAGGAAATAAAGAAAAATATAAATAAGTTTTGTAGATTAAAAAATTATTTTAAAAAAATATAAACATTAGAAAATTGAAAAGTTATAGAATTTTTTTATTTTGACTAGTGGATTAAGGAGAAATTATTTGTTTTAATGAAAGTTATAGAATTCTTGCAGGATGCAAGAGATAATAAAGTAAGATGTTTCGAGCTTAGTGCCCATTGAGGTAATATAATACTTCCACAATATAATATTTTGGGCTTATGGATCACTAGCATTTAACAAGCCAAAGAATAATGTTTTTAGCTTAGTTTCCGCTAGCTTATGCAACACTATAGTAATTGGATATTATCGATTGATAAGATTTAACAAAGTATAGTAAAATATTATCATCATAAAGTCAGCTAGGTTATACCACAAAAACATATTTTCATGTATAACTACTAAGTCCATTTTTTTGTAAAAGGGTGAATATGGGAGTTTTGAAAGGTCTCGCATCCATTTACTGAAAGGCCCTTAAGGAAAAATATGACATTGAAGCATAGAAGAGAGAAACTCTGTAGGAAGAAAAGACAAAAAGCCACATAGGCGCAACCCAAGTAGAGAAAAATTATATTTTTGAAGAGTTTAGAGGATAGATGTTGCTTCCATTGTAATAGCAATGGTGCTTCTATTAAAGATAATAAGAAATATCTTAGAGTTTCCTTGTTCCTTGAATTCTCCTTTCACAAATTTGTATTTGTTCTTTTGTTCTCCAAAATTTGTTTGGTTCTCCTACTCTTGCATTACCATATTTTTTCACAAATAGCTCATTGTAATCCAACACTAACACATTGAATGACAACCCATTCTTAATATGAATATATGATAAAATTTTGTTATTGACAATGTGAATGATGTCGTAGCCATTAAATTTTACTGAGTATGTGTAGCAAAGGACTATTTGTGGATAACAATAAGACCAACAAAATAATATAAAATTTATCAAATACATATGCTCATCGATTCCTTCACACCACCATGACCATAAATCGATTCTCGATATTCACTTATTTAAAGCACAAATTGAGCCACCATCCATACCACTAGTATTCTTTTTCAAAAAAACAACGAGAACACATTTTTGGCAGGTGTTATGGTTTTGTAAAAAAATTGCAAATTTTCCTCTCATGTTATTACAGATTGATCTGCATCATTTATTTGTCAAGATGTGCTCTATTCCATCCTCTTTCACCGATCTAACACATTTTACTATATTATGAAATTATTTATTGCATAAACAAAACTACCTTCTATAAAATATTGAGTAAAATACTTTCTTCCGTTTAATTATCTAAAAATCCCTACATGGATATAAGCCCTAATATGCTATGGAAAATTTTACATTAACATAATTTTGTAATTTTGGAGGGGCTGAAGGTGAGAATGCATACCAATTTTTGGCATGGAGAGGAAATCAAAATGTTTCAAGAAATTAACACAAAAATTTTGATGCTTACCTTGGTGATACTTTTCTATTGATGAAAAAATTATCTCACTTACGCATTGACAGAGAGAATAGAAAGGAAAATGTTAAAAACATACACTCAAAAATTGTCTATTTATAGAGACATGTAACTAAAAAATCCCACTGCCAATTTCATTAGCGTGCAAATTTAATAGGAAATGTGCGTGATTTTACATTGCTTTACATTACATGGTTAATTAATGGTTGCTAGTAGTCATATGCTCGAAAAGGAACACATATTTTGAATGGTGCATGTACTTTAAAATGGAGAATTTTACATAGTTCATTTTAAGGCCTAATTAATGTTGAGGTAACTACAACATTAATTATCATTTTTCCTTACAAAATGGTTATCATTATTAATGCATTTGGAATTGTAAAGAATAAATGTAATAATTTAATATTATATTTTTTTAGTATAAATAAAATCCCTTATATAATTTAGGTAAAATAAATCCCTTAGTTTTTATTCTTGCACTTGACGCATTTAATCTTGATGCCCGTTTAGACGGTTTTGTTGATTGTAGTCATAAAATACTTGCAAATATTTGTAATAAATGTCACACGTGACTTGCATATTTAATATTTTACAATCAATTTTTAATATAAATTTAAATATAAATTAACAAAATTTACATCAATATATATTAAAAATAATGAAATTTATACATAGTAATTACTATAAATAAACACAATTTTGTATTTTTGAAGGGTAGTGCTAGAAAATTACCTTTAACCAAAAAAATTGATAGGTGAGTTATCGCACTTAGCTGTGTGAATCAAGACTCGCTCTTAGATGTGTGAATCAAGATCGACACTTAGAAGTGCTAGTCAAGATCGGCACTTAAAAGTGTGAGTCGAGACTCGCACTTAGAAATGTGAGTCAATAGAAGTGTGACTCGAGGCTCACACTTAGACGTGTGACTAGTCTAATTTTTAAGTGCAATCACTCGCACTTATACACCGCTTACAAAATTTATAAATAAGAATCACCAATGGTTGTTTAACTATGCTTAATATATACAAATAAGTTTTTATATAAACGTATGTAAAAATTGATAGTAACCTTTTAAACATGCGAGTCACACATGTCATTTCTATAAAATATTTGAAAGTATGTTATGTATAAAATCACAAAACACATTTAAGCAACCATTAAATTTAACACCATTCAAGGATGTTAAGCTCTAAAATATATGAGATCTATCTTAGAGTATAATTTTGATAAGATTTTCAATGTCAACGTTTATTGATATGAATAAGGTATGCATAAATAGTTGTATATATATATGATGATATTGAGTTTGATATGTGGCATAAATGACAACAATCACTTACGCACTATCTTGAAGTTAGTAGCCACTTGGCTTATGTAAGTTAGCAACCACTTGACTTATGTAATTTGGTGGCCACGAGGCTTATGTGGGGGAATCAAATAATAATAAAATCTCATTCCTAAAATAGTGAAACTTAAATCCAAAAATCAGGATTTAGAAATTTGATTCCATTAGAGGCAAAAATGGAATCCATTAAGTACATAATTGGAATCCAGTAATAACAAAATTAGAGTGCTATAAAAGGGAAATTGGAATCCAATAATAGTGAAATTGGAACTCGAATAAGTCCAATAATGACAATATTGGAATCAATTATTGCTACTAATGAAATCCAATCATAGTAATAATGGAATCCAATATATCCAAAAATGGAATCCAATATATGCAAAAATGGAGATAGATTTCTTCAAATACATGTAATATTGAAGTCCATATTCACTAGAATATGTCCAGATTTAGTGAAATAAGCGTTCAATGAAGAATAATTTTCAATTGATGTTCTAAGGTGCCATGTAGAACCTCCATAATATCAATATCATCATCTAGATGATGATAATTTTGACCTTATTGTCGACTTGATGTTGATAAGTGTTATTCCTATGTAGAGAGATGTAATTCTTCTTCCTTATTGCAGTATACAAATAATTTAATGGAACTCGATGATTCAAAATACCTGGAAAGGGCTGGTGTGAAAATTTATATACTTGATGACCAACTTATAAAATGTGTGAAAAAAATATTTTGGGCTTAGAGACATACAAATATTTACATTCAAGGCTACTATTTCAAATGCTCATATTCTATCTACAAAAGCACCTACCAAAGCTATTGCTAATATTTACAAACATTATAATGAAGTAAACATAACTTCAAATGAAATCAAGTTTATTGATTTGTTGTACAAAGTGTAATGCCCCGATTTCTTCTCCCCCTATTATTTTTCATTGATCCTTTTCTAAGACCATTATTATAAATCAGTTAAGATAGATAAAAACAAAAAAAATAATGAAACAAAACATGAATCAAAATATATTTGTTTAATAAGAAAATAAATAATTTAAATTAAGATAATTAAAATTTAAAATAAATAAATAAGCATTTAAAATCATGGACTGGAGTGGTTGGAGGAAGTGAGATGCGGGAAAGAGGACGAGGTAGTGTGTGGTAGCTGGTTTGGTAGGTAGGAGATGTCTTGGTAGAATATGGCCGCAATTCACGAATTTGTCATTATCCTTGCATAATAATCCAAATACTTTATTTGAGATTCAGAGGCATTAACCAAGCTGAAACCCAAGTTCATGTTAAAAATTAACAGAAATTGAATAGTTGTAGTGGGGAAAATTGTGGTAAGTGCATCTCATAGAGAATGGAGGTTTTAATAGTGTTTGACTGAATGAAAGAATGAGACAGCTTCACAGGGTAATATCTTTACCGTAGCATACATAAGAACATGGGTTTCCTCATGGGATAGTCACATTGTTTCACCTATGAAAAAAACATGTCTCCAACCTGATTAGTTTACATTTACCTATGTACTCCCATACCTATGTCAAAATGTGATCTCTGGAACAGGGTATGGGTATCCAACAAAGCATAAAAGATAGAGGAATTTTTTCGAGATGTTGTAGTTGCAAGTGCTCTAGTAGACATGGATGTAAAACGTGGGAGCATACACATGGCATGTGAACTGTTGATACAGTGCCCAAAGATATGTTTCCTCATGAATAGTAATGATTGATGTATGTGTAAAAAAAAAGTTTGTTAAAATTTCCTTGTTTCACCATATGCAACCAAAAGGTGTCTAACCTGATCACCTCCACATTTTCTAGCATACACACAACTAGCGCCAAAATATTAGTAGCTTCAAAATAGGTTATGGACATCAACCAAAGCATTATGGAGAAGAGAATTTTTCGAATGTTTTAGTTGCAAGTTTCTTGGTAGATATGTATGCAAAAGGTGGAAGCAAGAACAAGGCATGTGAAATGGTTGACAAAATTTCTGAAAGAAATATGCATTCATGGAATACATTGAATGTAGGGTTTGAAAAATGGGATTTTTAAAAATGTGTACAAAATTTCAATAAAATGTAATTAGTAGGTGTGAATCCAAATTCCACAACCTTAGCCAAAATCCTCTCAACCAATGTGTGGAGCTTGAAACATGGCATGGACGTGTAGGCAAAGAAATTAATGCGATTGTAAAATCTATCTCCATAACCTCACGACAACACATCCTCTAGTTAGGCGTGTGTTACACATGTTGTAAATTTGAGGCTAGGAGTGGAGGGTATTGACATTGTATAGTAATTATTATTTTTGTTTCATGGTTGAATTATGGAACCATGTGCTCAAGATTTGAGTTTCTGACAAAACACCTTAAAAGAAGACATATTCCAATGGGAAGAAATGAGTGCAGGTTGTGTACAAATGGTTTTATTGGATAGGACCGAGGGTGGAAAGAATTATGAGATTAAAAGAGAATATGTTCCCTAAAATGTGTCACATACACTCAACCATCTCTTGGTACATACATCTTCACAAGTAGGCTGGTAGTTAGAGGCATGAACGTGGTTTATTATATCTTTTTCGACATTGTAATGGAGGGGAGCCAAGAGTAAGCTTGCAAACTATTGGAAAAATGTTTGTTGTGGATGCAAGATCGAGCTCCATAGCTTGGGATGATTCACTTTAGCTCGGGCATGGTAGCCTTACCTACATATTTTATTTTATCATTATATACTTTAACTAGACGGCTAGTGCAATCATTAAAAACCATTTCTAATTTATGCCACCGACTTACAATTTTACCCTCAACCATTTCACGACCATAACCTTATTCATTTCTAAACCCAAGGTGTCAAAACTTATTGTTCATGTCCATTTGTCTTGAGAGGACTATATGAGTTAACTAAAACAACCATATTTATCTACCTTGCAAAGTTAGAAAAAAACACAATTTTCAAGGATGTGCGAAAAATCATATTGAGCCCATAAAAGATGTGGTAAGTTTCATATGTGTTCCTTATTGTGAGGAGAGTCACATCAAGATTTATAGTTACCCCATTCGACCATTTGCACCCTCTTCATCGCTCATCTAGGAGCCCTATCACCCATTTTACAATTTTAGGAAGTTGTTAAACCAAAAATTGGGTTTCGTATTAGCTTGCCATTTGGACCCTGAGCAAAGAAATGTTTCTTCACCTTTGAAAACCTCTAGTATTTTTACAGAAATTTACATGGAACCTTCAATTTTTGTTAAAACACATTCCTAGCTAGTTTGCCAAGGGGGTTTTATAGGCCTCTAGTCGTTGTTGACTAAGTCAAGTTAGACCAATTATGACCGGTGGCTCTAAAAACCTAGCCGCCAATTGAAAACCATTCACCAATTTTGAATTCCATCAGTTCATGTGAATTCTTGGTATTTAGGAGGACATGTAAGAATTTAACCATTGTGCATCAACTCAAAAAGGCATCTTTTAAACGTAGTTTCCTAGCCTCCAAGCCTAAATTGAGCATTTTTGCAACCAACAAGAAAATGTAAAAAGAAAGATGTAGGATCCTAGTCAAGTTAGCAAACCATCATGGAAAATTATTGACACTTGTAAATAACTATTGAAACTCTATCTTGTGGCTTGACGTGTGAAATTTGACTTTTGAGAAAATAGTGTTTCTCTCTCTTCCTTATCTCTTTCTCTCTCCTCCCTTAGTTAAGGAATGAAATGAAATGAATATATGCCCTAACCCTCTCTTGTTGTGTGTGTATTATTACTACAATGTAAATGGAAAACTAAAAATGTTAATTATGCTAGATTTAGGTGGATTTCATGCCAATGATTTATCACTCATTTCATGCTCACTGGTTTTGCAATATGTAAGTAAGATGGCGAAACGATGTGGTTGTAATTCATTGTGGATCATTGTAATTTTTGTATGTTAATGGAATATATATATTTATGTATGTATTTATGTATGTATGTATGCATGTATGTATGTATGTATGTATGTATGTATATATCTGTGTATGTATGCTTGCATGTATTTATGTATGTATGTATGTATGTATGTATGTATTGCTATGTTACAACAAAGGTTTATTATTGAAGTTTTGTAACATTTTAAGATGCTAGTGTTTAAGGGAAATGTTCATCTAAACATGGGTGTTAAATTGATCCCTAAATTTTGTATTGTAAAAATAGGATAAATATGTTAAATGAAATTGAATTTGATAACTTATAGTGCATTCTCATTGTGAAATTATGATAAAATTGCTAGAGTGTTGTGTTATTTCACTAGAAAATATAGAAAAGAAACCTGAACATAACAATCGACTTTAATTTAAAACATGTCTATATCTACCCTTCTCGCATGATCTTTCTTAGCATAAAAGAAACTAAAAACCTTAGAATGAACTTAAATAATTATGCTTGATAACACCTTCTATCTTAAGTAAATAAGATCACAAGTTTGAGTTTATCATCATAACTTGTATGCTTAGTGACATTGCCATGAACTTGGTAGTTAGGAGCGACATGGTAAAACTTCATCTTCAGTATGTGGTCCCCTCCTAGGTTCGATAGTGGTGTGAGTAATAAGGGAATGTGATTTTCTTAAAGTAGTTCTCTATGGGTAACCAAACTCCAACATAGTGTAAAATCCTCTTGGAGTGACACACGTGTTGAGTGGTGAATATCACCAAAAAACCTTATAAGTGATGTTTAGGATTTGGGATCATAAATGAAGTTGATACCCAATCTCAATTTTCATTTGGGTTCTATGGTGCAATACTAAGAGTTAATTTTGAAACTTAAAAACATTATAATTTATGATTAGTTTTTGAAACTATAACCGTAAGATGATGTTCTTGGAGAATCATGAAATATGTATCATTCTCATAACACATTGACATCATCTTCTTTTGAGAAAAAGAATCCACATTGTGCATAATTTAATCTTAATCTTAACCTTTTAAATGAAGGAATACTCCCTCTTATTATCCCCCTTTTCCTATTTTTTAATGAATGTATGATGTGAAATCATGTAATCATGTTCTTGACATGAACCCCTAGGAAAAAGACTAGTAGTCTCATGAGCATACCAATGCTCCTATTAATAAATGGGTTATAAAAAAATCTTAAAGGGTAATTAAATCAAGTTAAGTGAAACCATTTTTAAGATGAATGAAAATGATTCGATTGGATCTGATGTTTTAGTTACCTACACATAAGAATACTAAGTGTGAATACCCTTTAACCCCTCTCGAGAAAAGAGTGTCATCTTGATAGGAATATCGAATTTACCTATAGTTACAGGATTATTATTCGATATACGGGTGTGCAATCACTCTAGTTATGACCTTAGTAAGAAGTGTAAAATTTATAATTGAATTTCTCCTCGTAACATGATTCTAATACTTCATTCATCTAGGAATCCAGGCTTGGTTATGTGTGAAATCATACTCTTTAGGATCCCTCGTGATTCGATCACCGAGAAATAATATTTTCACCTTAGTTGTTTTAACAAGAAGACATTATTATGTCAACTTAATGATGTAAGGGACAAACATAATCACCACCCCTCAATGCAGTTTAAGCAATATTATTAAATGATTAAAATTAAGGATAAAAAATAAAAATAAAAATAAATTTAAGGATTCCCCTTTTGACTCATCGAAAATCCTCTATTGCATATCATGATCAATCCAAACTAAATTTCAAAGGGAAGTAGTTAGAATACGGTTCATTTTAATAACTTAAAGTAAGACAATGTAACTTTAGTGCTTAAATGCTATCATGAAAGGAAAAAATAATATTTTTACTCTCTAACTAATAAAATTCCTTTGTTTCATGTGAATTTTCTTGTTGTAACTAAGATAAACTGTAAAAATAAATAAACATGCAACTTACAAAACAAATCCGTATCTTCTATCGGTGTGTGGTGAAGGAGACTAACCAACCTCTTCTTTTACATCACTCATATCGAAGGGAAATTCACGTCAAAGAATTTGTTGGAATTCCTTAACCAACAAGGCATCAAACATAATTTGAATTATCCCTACACACCCCAATAGACATGTTTCACATTTATACAAGCCTTCCCCAAATGACAAGGAACAACCAATACTTCAACTAAAATATTACTCTCGTATAGGCACCATCCATCACACAATGCTTTCTGGTTTATAAATTTATTACCTTTATGTTTTATTACTGACCTTAATTGTTGAAAATAACTATCATGCGGTCCTTCATTCTTCTTTAACTATGCTACATTATTTTTATCTTACTTAACTTTTTATTTGTAGTGGTTCCATATAACTTTTCTCTTTTATCTTATCACAATAAAATCATGTATCATGATTATTAATAGGAGCATATGTGCATATAGGAGGCTACTAATGTTTTGTGCTCACACTTTTGGTTTAGGAAAAAAACCCATGTTTTTGAGAGTAGTTATCGGCAAATAGTTGGAAGTACTTATAGCCGAAAATGAATCAGGTAATGGTCCGAGCATATCGATATGAACAACCTCTAGACATTTATTGGTATGGAAGTTGTTTGTCTTGAAAAATTCCATGTTTTGTTTATTTGTAACACATCCAGGGAAAATGTGTAAGGAATTGGACAAATTTGGAAGTCCATGTACCATCACCTTTAAGCGAGATGGTATAAAGATCCAACAGAGAGAGATGACCATAATGGTAGTCTTTAGAGCGTAATAGATTTTTTCATAGAGGTAGATTGAGCTACTACAGAAGATGAAAAAACATCTAAAGAAACTAATTTATCTTTCAAAAAATATCTAAAAATAATTGTACCTTGTCATGAGATCAAACAAGATTTGATGCCACTATCAACAAGGAATTCCACCTTTGAAAAATGATTCAAAAGATGAGTGACTCATAAGAGATTGAATGTCAAACCAAGAACATATAATATATTTTTAAGTGTACATTTGTCTTTTCCAAGAGGAATGGCTACTTAGTATATTCCTTCTACAACATACTCTTTATCGTCGTGATCCTAACTCGGTCTCAGTGGGTTGGTTTGTTCATGAATCAAATAGCTTCATGTTTCTGGCATGTGTTTACTAGAAACGATACTATCAACAAGGAATTTTGTATGGGGTTGTAAGGTCTAGGAGACTATCTGTAATACCTGAAGTGAAATACAATAAATGAAAAAATTTAATAAACAAATAGAGAAATTAAAAATATATATAAAACAAAAAAATATATATAATAACAGTAAAATGGAGTTAGTAAAGTGAGTAAATTGAAAATGGCAGTGGAGGAGTTAATGTGTGTAGGTGCTTATTAATGGAGACGTGGGGGGAGTATAGCATGTGGAGAATCCCTGACAAATCACATGGGAGACAAGTTTTCTCATTTCATGACAATGCATAAAATGTGAGGCAGATTTCATACATATGTTTTAGATTTCTCTATGAGGTTTGAAGGAAGTGCTGGAACGAGCCCTTATGGCACAAGAATTTCAACGTGGGAATGACTATTTCTCCATATTGAGATATTTGGTCTTCGAGATAGGGAAATCTATAAGATGGTTTTGAAGTTGACTAGGGTTTGTTGGGAGAGGATATTCTACCCATCAGCTAAATTTCCTCTTCCACCCATTACAAATAAAAGATCATTTCTGCCATCCCTCTCTATCAATACCTAACTGAAATAAGGTGACGTATTGAGGAAGGAAAGGTCTTTCACTCATGAAGAAGTATTTGAGTATTCACAGCTTAGCTAGGACAATAATCCCATTCACTTGGTTTCAAAGCATAGGCCAAAAAGGCTGGAATTAAAGATACAATTGTTCATGGAATGCTCAAAGAAATTTGGCCACATGGGCTATGGGAGGAGGAGGTAGGTTTGGATGTGGCCTACAATGTTTTACTATGGCTCTAAATGGGTTGTTAAATGTGGCACCCAAAGAATAAATCCACTACCTCCATCAAAAGAAAAAGAAAAGAGAAAAGAATTGTGAGTTACGGAAAGGGGTATGGTCGCTAGAAAAGCATAGAAGATAGAGGAATTTTTAATATGTTGTAGTTCCAAATGACCTAGTAGCCATGGATGTGAAACATGGGAGCATATATGTGGAATGTGAATTATTTAGCAGATTGTCTTAAAAACAACGTGGTTTTTAGACACTTTGACTACACGATATGCATGAAATGGGTTTGTTGAAAAGGCTTTAGAACTTTCAAGAAAATGTAACTGGCAGATTTAAAGCAAGATCCCCACAACTTTTTCCAATGTTCCCCTCTAGTTTGTGCCAAAATGAGGGCCTTGGAATTGGTATGAACCCATCAAAACAAATGGAATAATATTTTTATTAGATGTTGTAGTTACAAATGCCTGAGAGATTTAGTATTGGGTGCAAGAATCCACAAACATAACAGAGAGTTGAAATCGTAGGCATGTGGTCGAGTGGTGGGCTCAATGGATAACGAGTATAAACCACCCAGAGCCCCTCATACCCCACTTTGTTCATCGTTCTTAGGCATGGTTTCCTTACTGAAATATTTTATAATTTTTGTATTTTGGTTCTCTAATTTACAATATAACTTAAATAGTAAACATGTGGATAATTATACATTTGGATATTTAACCAAGCTAGATAGTTTAAAACAACAAAACACCACCTTCTGATTTGCGTAACCAAGTTGCACCTCGACCATCAACTGAGATGGCTTCCATAACCTCATATGTTGTTAACCCAGAGTGTCATAATTGGGCACTCATGTCCACCAGTATTGGTGAGAGTTAGCTGATGTCATCAATAAAACAACCATTTTTTCCTACCTGCAAAGTTAGAAAAAAATGTAATTTTCATAAACTCACAAAACCAACTTTGAAACCCCGGAAAAGAGGTGTCAAGTTTCATCTGTGCTCCTTGTTATGGGGAAAGTCGTATCAAACTTTAGATTGACCAAAATTGACCATTTGTGCTCTCTATGCCGTTTCTCTAGGAGCCCTATTACTCTATTTTGTACTTTGAAGTAGCTCTCAAAACTGAAAACTTGGCTTTCATTTTAGACCACCGTTTGAAACCCGAGAAATTAAATGTCTTTCCGCCTTCGCAAACCTCTAGTATATTTACTAGATAATTTCTTACAACCTCTAGTTTGGGAAAAACACTCTTCTAGATAGTTTGGAAAGGGCATTTTGTAGGCCTCTGGTCGCAGTTTGACTAGGTCAAACTGGACCAATTACGACTTGTGGCTCGGAAAACCCGTTGCCATTTGAAACCCATCTTCCAGTTCTCAGTTCCATCGACTCTGAAAAATTCTCCATATATAGGGGAACTTGTAAGAAATTTATCATTGCACATTCATCCATCAAACATTAGTTTTGGAGGTGGTTTTGTGAGCCCTCGAGCTAACTTTTGATCATTTCCAACTAGGCCAATTACAACCAATGGCCCCAAAAACTAGCCGCCAATTGTAAATTGTTTGTCGGTTTTGAAACCATCAATTCTTGTGAATTCTTGTTGTATAGAAAGACACGTAGAAACTTACCCATGGCATACTTACTCCCCAGAAGACAATGTTTGGAAGTGGTTTCTTATCCTTTGAGTCTAAATTGAATGTTTTTACAACTAGGAGGAAAATGTAAAAAAGAAAGTTGTAGGACCCTGTCAGGTTGCCAAACCACCGTGGAAATTTTTTGACACATGTAAATAATTGTTTGAAACTCTATAGTGTAACTTGTGTGAAATGAAACTTTTTCCAAAATGGTGTTTCTCTCTCTTTCCTTTCTCTTTCTCTCTTCTTGGTTACGAAGTGAAGTGAAATGAATACATGTTTCTAAAAATTTGTATGTCACCATGAATGGATGTTAACCATATTCGCTTTATGAGCCTCAAATCACCCTTACTATAAGCTCAACATGTTGCTTCCTTTGTCTACCTCAACTCATATCTGGATGAGTTATACTCCATTTGCATGAGTTTTTGTGTTGATCTCAGTTTGGTTTTAAACTTTCATTAGGTTTGGGATTTTCATGTGCTAGGTTTTGTCCCTTGTGTTTTTATGACTCTTTCCTCTCATGAGTTATTTTTTATCCATTTCTAACTCATCCAACTCATTGTATGTGATGATTTGGAAGCTCGGTGTGGTTAATTTTCTATGTGGCTTGAGCTTTATTTTATCTTTGGTTCATCGAGTTCGAGGAGATTTTACATCATTTCCTTTGTGAGCTCTCCTTGTTTAAGCCAACTCGATCTTGTGACTTCCAAGCTCCTGTTATGGCTCACCGTGCTTATTGCTTAGCTGGGTGAGGGATTAAACAAGACATGACATTTTGAGGCTTGCATCCTTCTATTTAGTTCGTCACTTTGTGTCACACACCTATACAAGAGATATACCTCAATTTTTCTCTAAGCTTAGTTGCAACCTCATTTACGAATTTCTGGGTTTCTATGAGCTCATCTCATCTTTTCTTTGTAATGGCTTGACGTACCTTTGCATGACTCTCCATGACTCTATTTGGAAATGTAGGCTCATTGTTTTTATACATAACTCATTAGGTCGCTAACCATCTCATCATTTATTTATCTCGTAAGGCCAATTTCATATCTCGGTGAGATCTTCCAGTTGCACAACTCAGCATAGTTTGATAGCCAGCTTGTTGGGTCACTTTCACATCTCATGTTTGTCCTACTGAGATGGATTGCTTCTTCTTCATTATGGGTAAACAGTGTTTTTTTAATAATTGAAAAACTTGGGGTGTTTTTGAAAAAACAATGGTCCAGGATTCATTATATTGTTGTTATCTATAACTTAGAACACCTCCTTAAATGCATAAATGATGTGAATATTTTGGAATCTGATGAAAAACCTTTATTTTTATTTTATGGCTATATTTTCATTCTTACACTTCTAAACTGCTCTCTTGGGAGATCATCATTTTATTGAAAACCTTATGGAAAATGGGAATTTCTATAAGTTTTCATTCCTCTATGAGCTTTTTGTAGATGTATCATATTATGCCAAAATGAAGGTTATTGCCATGATCTAGAAATCATATTCATGAAACTCACATTTTAGTAAAAATGTATGGATGTGTTTGAGTTGAAAATCATTTAGTTTGTTGTTCTACTACACATTCTTAGAAATTCATTTTCTTGAGAGGTTGATGAAGATCTGAAAATCTACACTTTTGAAAAATGAAGGAAAAACTAATTTATTTCATTCTGAAAAATACTTTTGCACATTATGAATGGCTACCATTTTTCCTTCATTTTGGATCTAGAACATGCCTTTTGTTAGTACTCTTGAAAAACATGTTTGACACACATTTTTCTAAAAAATTGATGTGTAATGGTAATTTATTACTTTTGTAAAGAAGTTATTCCTACATATAAAATATGTATTTGCTTTAGTGCATTCTACAAATGTTTTTAAAGTAAAAATATGTAATTTTTTCCACAAAATATGTCTTTCTTTTTCATCTAAAACTAATCACATTTGTGAAACTAACCTCCAAAAACATGTAGCTCTAAAAATGCATTTTTTAAATTGTGTTTTTCCACATGCATGATTGTTAGATGTATGAGAAAGCACTTCCGTAAACCTTCTAGAATGCATACTTGAATCATACTTTGTAATGCATACTTAAAAGTACATGTGGCTGAGAAGTTGATGCATATTGCAATCTGAGAAATATGTACTTGAAAGATTTTCATTTTTAGTTCATTGAATGTAACACTCTTTAATTTTTTTAATTTTACCTCATTCTTGTAAGATGTATGAAAATTCATGCTCATCTTATTCTTCTCTTGAAATCCTTTAAGTTTTGGTACTTGGAATGATATGTTTTCATTTCTGCAACTTTCTTCTAGAATGCATATATGTTCAAAGCTAAGAATCTAATGAAGTAATGAAACCCTGAGCTATAACATCAACTATTTTTCCCTATGTTAGGTGTTCAAAGAAAAATTTGGATCAAACCTAGAGTTGGATCCTACAAGGAAGGGGGTCTCATCTACCAGTAAATGGTAGGTGCCCTTCTTCTTGAGATTCTCATTTTTTAATTTATCTACATTACTTTACTTTTGCAGTCATATCCGACGTCTTATGTGGGGAAATTGTAAAATTTTATTATGAATATATGCAGTTGTTTTATACCATGAGTTGTATGTTGTTTCTTTTCATTTCTTTCTTCACATAATTAAATGAGCATCTGAAAATCAATACTTACCAGCGCATATAATCATAAGGCACTAAAATGAATTGTTTGTACCTTTTTCTAGTTAATTTGAAACTAAAAACTGAAAAGATGAATGGATGATCCTCCTGGAACTATAACTTCCTTTAACACCTGAGAATTTTCCAATCTGCAATCTGATTTCCTATTGTTCCATGATGATGATTTCTGATGTATGATGTCTTTCCCATATTTTCTAGGACCCTGCAATAGTCTTAAATTTTTATGGGTTATCTTAATTAATATTACAATATGAAAGGCATATTATGTGAGAAATAAGAATCCAATAATAGAATCGCTAGGTGCTTTTTCCTATGTATTTTCCCAATTATCCACTGAACTCGAGTAGCCCGAACACTTTTGTGCCCCTATACCATGATGATAAAAAATGGTCATCAACTTTGCTGCTTTGTTGGACTGATTTCCTACTAATTAGAAAGAACCCTCTGATCTGGTCTTTATCAGCCATGAAACCCTTCGTGTAAGCTAGAACAAGAGTTCCCAATGGCAAAGAAAATATGATCAAGACTGAAAATCATCCAAACTAATAGAAAAATATCAACTACAATATATGAAAAAATGCACTTAGAGGAAAGATAAAACTCCTATCAAGGCTAAAAAATCATACATGCTCCAAGGGTAAGCATATAGAGTGTGCACAAGAACTTATTATGAAATAAACAAACCTACATTAACCTTCTCTAAGTAATTGAAATGAGAATCTAAACAAATCTTGATATAGGCAGAGAGAAATAGCATCCCTTTCTCATAAAATGAGACCATGAGATCAACTTGACAACTAGATCACATGGAAAAAGTGAAAATGTGAAATACACCTTTGGTTTTCTAAAAACATTACACCAGAAGAAGATAAATACCTTTCTTGAATCAAGAATAGGCTCTTGGTGATGAATTTTGAGAACATGAAGCTCTTTCTTGTGCTCTGAGTTAAGCACAACTAATGACAACGTTGATTTCGATTCCAATCCATCCAAGTTCCTGATTGGACAAGGTTTTATACTTCTATTTTTCCATTCTTTTTTATATACAATTTCAAGAATGGAGTTGATTGACACATTTCCTTCATTCTTGAGCATGCTTGGAAGCTGATAGGAAATTTGATCTTTTTCTTTACCAGTTTTATCTCTTCCATGATATTTGGTTCATCAATGGTTTCATCATCTCTTTTCTCATTTTGACCCACCATGATGCTTGAAAAATCAACCTCATCCTTCTTTAAATCATCTTTTTCTCTCATTCCATAACTTTAAAAATTTATGTTCTTGGTAAATCACAACATCCTTCTAGAAGTGCAGCAATATCTAGACAGGAAGGATAGCGAGGATCTTTGCATTCATCTATATCATCTTGCTCAGTTGGAAACCTTTCTTTCTCTCTCCCATAGATGACCTTAGTGATCAAAAACACTTTTTTATTATTCATTGCTAAGAAAGGATCCCTTTGAGTTTGATTTTCTTTTCTAGATTCCTTTTCCGTGTGGCATTTTGGAAGTTGATATAAGTTGTGTTTTGCTTCATCTTCTTCATTCTTATCAATATCCTCATCCAAAGCGAAAAGTCTACCAAGATGAAATCATGGTTATTCAGATCATAAGAAAACTCTAAATAGGTTGATTGCTCCTCAGATTTATTTTGAAAATGTTCCTTACTCAAATATGAATTATGATCACTAATAGGAATATTTTCATGCATGGTTAGAACATTATTATTCTCTAAATCAGACACATTCAAATTAGCAACTATTTCTAAAAAATTTCCTTTACTATGACATGATATAATGTCAAAATTACTGATCCAATTTTTGGAAACCTCTTTTTGCTCATTGAGATCATTATCTCTACATTTTAGCTCAAGAGAAACAAGAAAATTTCATCTAACCTTTGTTTTTTGATTATATTCATTAAGCTACTTGGAAACATTTACCTCTTTCTTGCACTCTTTTTCCAACTATTGAATCTAATTGGATTCAAATTTTGAAACCCAATCTTGTAAATTTTTCATGAATTCATCGCTTTTGGTTCCTTTACTAGGCTTCCCTCCTTGAATGATTTTCTAGTTGTCCCCTTCACAAATTGGGCTTGGGAATGTGAGAGGAGGGGTGGGTTGGGTCTCAAACATATTTTGCAATGATTGTGCAAAGGGGAAAGGTGTAAAATTTTCATGTGGAGGAGAGGGAGTGGAAATAAATACATTGAGAGAGCTTGGAATCTAAAACTAGGCTCATATGGTTGACAAGGAAGGTAAGTGGGAACATCCTTTTGATAGGGTTCCTCCACCTTATGCTTATTATCCTCTAATACCTGTAATTTTTTTATTTTTTCCTTGACATATTGACATGTCTATTGCAGCCTCTGATGCTTTCTATCAAAATCATTGTTAGGCATGAAATTATTCTCATAACCTGTATATCTTTGTGAAAAATCAACGTATCCCTATTCCTAAACACAATGATTATAAGGGTAATCATATTGATTAGAAAAATTTATATCATGGGCATATTCATTGTGGTAAGGGTCATAATACTAATCTGGAGGAGGATATTGGTAAAAATAATTTGGATCTGAATAGCACAAATTCTCTTAGGGAAAAGAATTCTAATGAGGAGCTAGAATCATGATTGCATGACCTCATAAAAGATGGAAAATGGAGGATAATGACTTCTTGGAAATTTGGGCTGCTCGGATAAGTGGAATGGCCGGATATGTTTTTAAAAGTTTCCTCCAAAGTCTGAATTTTTATCGAGCACACATAAAACTTGGAAAAATTAAATTTAGACCAAGATGTTATGGAATACCTACAAAAACTATGATTTCAATGCTCCCATCGATCGTGCCAAAAAAATTATCACTTCAAAGTGCACCCTAGATGAAGAAGTACAAACAACTCTTCACTTCGATTGATACAATGGGATCTTTGAGTTGTGGGTGACTCAGAATGAGGAGAACCTCAAAACAGGTTGGTTCCCTAGGATTAATCAACTAAACTAGTTCTTTGGTGGGGTTGAGGGAGAGAAACAAACACAAACTTAACGGAAATCATGTAAAATAGGTGATACACCAACATTTCGAGGACCTATGACTACACAAAACACTATGTAGTGATTGCTAAAGAACTCAAGAAAATCACTTCATATGTTATTTGATGGGCTTTCACACTTCAAAATGGCATTAACATACACTTAAAGTAGTATGCAAAGCTTACAAAACTACTTAATGGATGTTTTTGAAAATTATGAGCATGCAAAGGAAAATATCATTGACTAAAATGTATCATAAATTTTCTATAACACACTTCACAAAGTTGCAAATGGAGGAAAATCAGTTTTTATTGCTTCAACAAGGTTTTGTAGTACAATCTCTATATAGTATAAGTATGATAGAAAAATAAGTCTCCCGCTCTTGCTGTTAAAATCAAGGTAAATATAGTGAAAAGGAAACAAGCATTAACTCAAATCACTCCAAAAATAATACTCCCTACATCAGTTCAACCCTAGCTTTCTAATTGGAGACAAATCCATTATTATCCAATCATGTACAATTCGACCTCTTTTGCAAATAAATACAATTTTTAATAATAATGAGGCAAAAATCATGTACATGGCTTTACAAAAGCTAAAAATAAACTTTCATGGTTTCCTCAACTCCTAGTCAACCTTATCAAATTGCTTTATTTGTAAAAATTAATATAATGTGTATGGAAAATTTATAGAAATTAAGGTAAAAAGGGGATCCCTTCCTTTGGTCTATCATGAAAAAGTTATGATTTGGTTTTTTGTTTGGAACATATGCATGCATGAGTTAACTGTAGTTGGTTTGTGTGAAATATATGGTTAGACATAGCTTTACCCCCTCCATGAAAAAGTAAGAATTAAAACATTAGAAACTTTAGCCAACCTTGGTATGGCAAGGTAATCACAGTTAACTCATGGTAATAAGTTTTAACCATGGAAAACCACTAAAACTAGCATTTGTGAACAAGGAAAAGTTTGAAATCTATAGAATGAGGCAAGAACATTTATGAAGCCCCAAAGCTTTAACAACTTTACTATGAACCATCATATAAGAGATAAATAATATCTATTCCTATGCATACATTATAACTTTGACAAAAACATCAAACTAAATTGTATATTACTCTCTACTCTTTGAAAGCTATAAAAAGATGAACCTATGAAGATCCTAGCAATCAGTTTTGATTGTTTAATGCTCAAGGATTTGAGAGTAAGATCTCACCATTAATGGCTACAAGACCATATGGTTCTTCTCATTTACCCAAGCTTGAGTTTGGAAAATGCAATAGACAATGATAGCTCAATAACAATGAAGAAATCTTTTAATCCTAAACTAAATACTATAGTTTATGCTATAAAGGGAGAAGAGTTCTTAGAAATGGCTTATGGGTATGGGTTTAATAATGGCTTTCCATTTCCAAGAATGGAATGATTTGTATGCATTTACGACAAAAGGTAAGTCCAAAAAGCACTTTTAGCATGTCAAAGCAAGATTTCACTAGGTTTAGAGACTAATTAATCTCTTAAGATTAATTAGGGGCCCCAAATAGGCTTAGGAAGATTTCTATGAGCTGTTATCTGATTTTCCCCACTTGGAAAAATAGAAAAACATGACCTCGCACAAAGAAAATGGAGCTCACATTTCAGGCTCGAGTTGAGCGAGTTGAAGTGACGTGGAAGCATTCGGATTTGGCGGGAAAAAATTCCAATTCGGCGGACTCAAAAGGTCTTAAGGATATCAAAGTCCAAAGTCCAAAATTTGGACTTCAGACATTTGAGAGTTCAAATTTGGCTGCAAGGTTGAGTAATGAATAGTGTCATGGGGAGGAAAAAGAAGTTTGAAACCCGAAGTCTGAAATTTAGACTTTGGGCTTTTGGAATTTCAGAGATATGCAAAAACCAAATGGATGAAGAACCCCAAAATCCTAAAACCTGAACCCCAAAAACACAAAGGTCTAAAACCTAAATTCAAAATTTCAGACTTCGGGGTTTCAGCATTTCAGAACGTTGAAGCCATTACGCATGCAAATCACCACTTGAAGCCTGAAACCCGATGTCTAAATTTCAGACTTTGGAGTATTGACATTTCAGAGGATTCAAAATCTCAAGAAAATAAATAGTAACAGTGACCTCTGAAGTCAAAATATCCAAAGCTCTGAATCCTAAAAGTCTAAAATTTCAGATTTCAGAGGGTGCGATGTAGGTTCGGAGTCTGAAAAGGTAGATCAACTACTCACATTTATTGTTGTATGGCACCCTCATCTTCATATGGCCATAACTTTTGACTGGGAGCTCATATTTGCAAAAAGAGGACTTTTCAGAGTTAGTCGTAGGTTGAGTAATGAACAATGCCATGCGGGGAGGAAAAAATAAGTCTGAAACCCGAAGTCTGAAATTTCAGAATTCAGGCTTTCAGGATTTCAGAGATATGTGACGATGACCGGATGGATGAACAACCCTTGAAATCCCAAAACATGAACCCCAAAATCCTAAAACCTAAACCCCTGAAATATCAAAACCCAAACCCCCAAAATCCCAAAATCTCAGACCCCAAAATCCTGAAACCCGAACCCCTGAAATCCTGAAACCCAAACCCCTAAAAACACAAAGGTCTATAACCTGAAGTTCAAATTTCAGACTTTAGGGTTTCATAATTTTGAAACATTGAATCCCCAGTGCATGCAAATCACCACTTGAATACTGAAACCCAAAGTCTGAATATTAGACTTCAGTTTTTTTGCATTTAGAGGTTTCACAAACTCAAGAAGATGAACAGTAATAGTGACCTCTGAAGTCAAAATATCTGAAGCTCTGAATCCCAAAAGTCTAAATTTTTTTATTTTGGAGGGTGCAAATGTAGGGTCGGTGTCAAAAAGGTAGATCAACTACTCAAATTTATTGCGGTATGGCACCCTCATCTTAATTTTAGTGAGACAAAGTATTCCAAAATGGGGAAATACATACTGCTATTTTAGAGGAATTTTTTCAGGTTTCTCACCTAACAAAAAGATGAAGATATCATCTTCCTTTCTTCCCCAACAAGGTAAGTTACATGAATTTATGAGTTTTGCAGTGGTACCCATCATTTTTTCAGGGGAGTTTAATGCATTTTAGGGTGGTTGAAGCAAGATTTTGAATTCCTCTCTCTCTCTCTTCTCTCTATCTTCATATATATTGTAAGGAGGGGCTCATTTCAAAAGGTTGGACACCTTGTATATGACCCTCCCTTCTTCTTCTTGTCTGTAAGATATTTTGGGGAGATTCCAAACCTCCCTACTAGACATTGTAATGTAAATTATGTACCTTTGGCCCTAAATGTGATGTATTGTATCAGCTTTGATAGCAATAAAATCATATCCATGGATGTTTCAAACCTTCTTTTTGTTCTATTGCATCTTTCTGATCTTTCATTACATGCAAGGTTATTGTTTATTGTTGTATTTTCATTACAAGATTCTAGTTGTGTTTTGTTTTTAATGCAAGGTTGTTCAACACTCCTTCTTGGTGCATCACCTTCCCTTAGAGTAGGTTTTATTTTCATGCATTTTCTCTATCTCTGTCTCCTTGGAAACATTAGATTAGTGTTAGATCTTTAGCTCTCTACACTTTGTATAAGTTGGCACTAGGATAGGATAGGAAACCAGCCTTCTCCAGAGGGTTATCCCGATTTCAAAGTCCCACACTTTGGGATAACTCCATGTTTGAAAAATCACACTAACTTCCTCAACCTTTCACTTATGAGCAATCATGGGTGTTGTGATTTTTCCATAAAATTTTTGGCATGAATGGTGGAACAAGGAATTCATTCCATGAGCTTTGAAGGCATTTTCAAGAAATTCAGACCTAGAAAACTACAAATTTCCAATTTTAGACATTTTACCTCTCAGGATGAACTCCAAAATCACTTTTCAAGGGCTTAACTTGGTCAAAAAAAGTCCAAATTTCACCAGTTGATCGATCGGGTGCTAATATTCAAAAGGGTATTTTTAGTTTTTTAAAATTTTGATTTTCAAATTTTTGAATTTTTTTAAATTTCAAGTTTCGGGATTTTAGGATTTCAGACATCTAAGGATTTTGGAATTTCAGGTTTTGGGATTGCGAGGTTCTCCAAACTTCATATTTCGGGGTTTTGGACATTCAAAAGTCTTGCATTTTTTAGAATTCAGGAATTTCATTTCATCTTCTAGAAGATTGAATATACAGGTCCTTCAATGTTTTCATTTTAATTTTGTCACGTTTTGTGTGTGACTTGGAAAAATCTTGATATTTTGAGGGTAATTTCCTAAAACATCTGGGACTCCAAAGGGATAGAATTTAGTGGTGTACCAACATAGGTTACCCAAGTACATGAGAAGAATTTGAACTAGGTTTGATACTACAGAAGAGGGACTATTTGTCTACTTGCAATTATCACCAGGTAGAGGAAGGATAGGAAAAAGACCACAAAGATCACCATCTCCACCTAACAAGACTTTGTCTACACCTCCACCCAATAGACCTTTTCTCCAATCAACCAGGTTCCTTAGACCAATCATAATGGGACATCAACAACCACCTCGGGGACTACTTAATCCCTTTGTCAACTTCACGGGTAGTAGTCCACTTGCCCTAAATGCTCAAAATATAATTTGGTTGCAACACTAAAGAACATTCCCTATTTCATAGGATAAAATCATACTACTCCTATTGACCACATCCAAGACATTGTGAATGTCTATGTGCGATTCATGAAATTAATGAAATGGAAGTTGTAGTCAAATTATTGGCTTCATCTTTCAAAGGTAAGGCCTTACAATGGTTTAGGAGCATAATAGTAGGGTCTATTCAAAATTGGAATCAGCTGTGTTCAGCTCTTTGCAACCAATTTAGAGAGAGGAAGATAATCTATCTTTATTGGAACAATTGACAACAATCAAAAGGGATCATAATAAGAAAATGGTAGATTTTAATTTCCATTTTCAATGGACATCAGATAGGATTCCAATAGTCATTTGGCCAACTACCAAGGGAGTGTTCCTTTACTTCTTGAAGGGTATGAATTCGACATTGCTATGATGATACAATCAATGGGAGGAACAACACTTCTAGGGACCTACAATATAGTAATCAAAGTGGAAAACTATTTGATTCAAGATGGTATGCTAGCACCAAGGCTACCAATGCCTCTCTATCCGGACATGGGAACTCCTACAAGGAGTCCACCACAAGGACCTGTTGTACATTGGATTCACAAAGAAATTTTGATAGATTCTTTCGCAAAAAAATGCCCCCTTTACAATGAGCCTAACACTCCAATTTATAGAAGAATGAGAAGAGAAAGAGAAGGGGAAAATGGAAATCCCAAAATCGATCCTTCAATGACTTGTAAGAGGCATTAAATGGAGTGAAATTATTGTATGTTACTTGCAAAAGGATTCCCATATTGTCCCAGTCTTTGCAAAGAAAGAAAGAGTGATGACAATGCCTCTTAATTGCACTTTCAACTACAAATAAAACACTGTCATAAACCTGGCCACATTTTATGAAAAAATTCCACCTATATTTGATCAAATCCATAATTTCTTAATTTTTTTGTGTTGGGATCAGAAACATGATTAAAAAGTTACCAATTTTGTGTGATTTTATTGAGAAATGTAAAATTTATGACCTTACGAGTGCGGGTAGCTATTTTGGGTATGCTTGTCATTTTTGTCATTTGACGGGAATGAGCATTAATTGATTTGGGGCTGTATATGTTTATTTTATTTTAATATATCTACCCTCATCAAAATTAACAAACCCAATTTTTATTCTACAAAGGCCATCGTGCTCTTTTCGAAAGTCCAATTTTATGAAAATCAAAGCTTGGAGTCAAAAGTTATGGCCATTTGAAGTTCAGGGGTCAAACGTTGACTTTTTCTCTTCATTGCGGCTATTTCAGCAAAATCGGGTCTGCGTGTCCCAGCTTTCCCGGGAAAAAATCTCTACATCACTTGATTAGGGATTCCTTATCCTCACGCATCCACCATTGACCAGGCCGTAAGGGCCGTTGACTTCCACATTCGCCGCAACATATGGTTCCTTTTGTGGCTTTTTTTCCTTTGTACGTCCCACGCGTACTTTTGTCTCGACTATCCTAGACACATTTCTCCATGCCACCCGCAATGCATTGACTTGTGGAAAAATCATATTTTTGTGTCCCACATGTACCTATGTTTGAGATGTCCTGCGAACTGCATGAGACAAAAACTTCTACCTTTTCGATATTTAATGCTTGTGGCTTTTTCACCTTTGCACGTCCCACATGTACTTTCATCCATGTTGAATCTAGGTTTGTGACACAGAAATCAGATTTATCTAATTCCTTTGTATTTTGGCTCCAAACCTGGTATGATGAACCTTGGTATGATCCGCATTAGTATGATCCATAGCCTCCAGACCCACAATGCATTAAAATAAGCCTACGACTTCAATTGTTGGATTTTTTCAATTTTTTCTAACTTGTTGTATTTTTCCTTGATCATATATCTATTTAAAAAAATCTACAACCATTAATCTATGGACATACATGTGTGACACCTAAATAGACCATATTGCTAATAAATACCCCCACTAAATTTAAGTGCATACAAGAAGATAATTTTTTAAAATTTGAAAAAAGAAACTTGTAAAAAATGGGGATGAAAATATTGAATGGAGATATATATGTGATAAAACCATATATCTATCTCCACTTAAATGGGAAATCATAGTGATATGGATAAACATCATAATGGATAATGATGATACAAAATGATAAAGTGGTACACATGTACCTCGCTAAGTGGATGTGTTGTGAACATCACCTTCACATTATCACTTTGCATTGTCATTCTCCATTGTGAGGTTTATCCATATCACTATTATTTCCCATTTAAGTTGAGATAGATATATGGTGTTATCACATATATATCTCCATTCAATATTTTCACGCCCCATTTTTACAAGTTTCTTTTTCAAATTTTAAAAATTTATCTTCTTGTATGCACTTAACTTTAGTGGGGGTATTTATTAGCTATATGGTCTATTTAGGTGTCACACACATGTGGGGAGTTAAAGAGAAGCCAAAGGGACCCCCAAAACATGATTTTGGGCCTTGAATCAATTCTACTTTCTCGGGACTAAAGAATTTGATGTATGTTATCAAAATTACCTCGAGGGGTGAATTTTGGATAACAAGTACTTCCAAGGAACTACAGGAGGTTATGAAACAACTACAGAACCTAGGAAATGAGCTAGTGACTATCAAGAGACAACAAGCTCAAAGTTATTGACCATATGAACCTCAAACTTAGTATCAAGCCAAGCCCCCATATCAACAAAATAAACCACCAAATCAAGGTACAAATCAAAACCTGAACAAAGGACAACCTTAGGCTACCAGGCCATTCCAACCATATGATCCAAATGCAGTTTCAACATCAAGAGCCTTAGTTCCAACTCAAAACAACATGGCATAGGAGTATGAATGGTGTTATCCTTACAATTTACCTCATAATCAATCTACATGTTTCAATGGTGTACTAAACTATGCCTTGATGGTGCAGACCATTGGTATGTCCCAAGAGCAAACTGAAGAAGGAAAGCAGCAGCAAGAAACTCAGCAAAGAGGCACCTCTAATGGATACCACATTGGTCAATTGGAAAACATAATACTTTTGAAGGGTTAATCAACCTCCTTTCCAGGGCTTGGATTCCAACACACGATCGAAGAAGAGGAATATTGAGGAAGGATAGTCATCTAATCCAGTTGTTTCTCAGCCCACTCCTACACCACAAGGAGTTAGTAGACCAAATATAGATCTAAATATATCAAATCAACCTAAGGCACTCGTTGTAGTAGTCCAAGCACTAGACCATGTGGAAGACAAATTTGTACCAAGCAACGGGCAAAAAAAAGATAATCCATCCCCTTTCAACATCATCGATTAGATGAAGAAAATGTATGTGATAATTTCCATGTGTGAGTCACTTGCAATTCTAGGACAATGAGATTTTTTGCAAGCTGTAATGGCCTGTTGGTCTTCCTCAAATGGATTAAACCAACGACATGAGAAAGTTCTCACTGATATAGTGCAACAAGATTGGGGTCAACCAAGAAAAAATTGAATCCTCCAGCTTTCTATGTGTCATTGATTGTTGGGAACCACTTGGTGCACAACAACATGATCGATTTGGGGGCAAGTAGCTCGATTATTTCCAAGAACATAGCGAGATCAATTAAATCTAAATTATGAGCCAGTGTTGAAAGGAGTGGTGCAATAGGATGGAATAGCAGTGGGAATTTTTGGGATCATCAAAGGGTTAAGTCTTACACTACATGCTTGCCCAAATGGCACACTTCTGCAAGACATGTTTGTAATTTACTTACCACCACTATTTTCACTCTCTTTGTCAAGGGACTTCACTTCCAAAATTGGTGGATAACTATCTACGGACTGGTCACACGTGTTATTGAGAACAAGATATGGAGCTAAGGCTACAATCAAGTCGAGAACCAATTGTACAATTTTACATTGGGCCTCATGTTCCAAGCCCAATCAACACAAATATCTCAACCTTCAATCACGAAGTGTTTAAATGATATAAAAACTAGTACTAAGGTTTACTCTTGATGAATGGGAAAACAAAAGACTTTATTTTGATACTTACAAGGAAATGGAAAAATCAGACTTGGGTGTATATTGTGTACATGAAGGAAATTCACTCATTATGGATATCACTAAGCCAAAAAATAAGGATGATAATGAAGTATGGAAACTATTTTTCAATGGTTCTAGAAGAAAACAATGTGTTGGAGGGTGTAATGTTGGTTTCACCACAAAAGCGTCAAGTATTATTCAACTTTTAATTTCTATTTTTCTGTTCAAACAACACAATTTGAATATGAGGATTTGATTCATGGACTTCATTGGGCAAGGAAAAGAGGTATAAAAACTTGCATGTGTTCGGGGATAGTGAACTAATTGTGAATCAGGTTAAAGGACAACATGCCACAAAAGAATGACCTAGTTAAGAGTGAAACAAATAGGGTATGGGACATAAAGTGTGGACTTTAAAGATTTCAACATCAATTCCATACCTAGGAATCGTTGACAATTTTTGCACTTGTACAAAAATGGGAAACTCAAAACTTCGTTATGATGGAAGGAAATGGTGAAGTATACCTAAGGTAAGGGAGTTTTGATATTATTATTCTTTGCTGAATTAGTTAATGATTAAATCAAATCTGCAACTATGTGTGATGTTACAAAACGTAAGAGTTCATATAGTCTGCAATTTCATGACTATCTTCAACAAAAGAATAGAAGGCTCCAAAGGACGGTTGTGTTGTCTTGATAAATACATTCATGTATAGAATAGGTGAGATTTTGAGTTTTGGGAAAGCAAACATAAGTCCAGTTTGTAGAAATCGAGTTCATTACTAGATATTACGGGTTTTCTTAAGTTATCTTCCTTCATGATTAAGACATTCAATTATATTAATGAGTTCTTTAGTTCATCATACAATCCATACATAAAGTTGAAATTCAGAAAGAAATATACAACTTATTTTCATAATTCAATTTTTATTCATAAGGAATTCCAAAAGTTCCCACACAAGCCATGGGATGTAAGCGAAAAGTAAAGTACAACTACGAAATAAGATGTACACATGCATGAAAGAGAAATAAAAGGAGTATGAGTGAACCCATCATTGCCTTGGGGTTTTCTTCTTTGGTCAAAGCATCGCCTTTCCATCTTTTTACTTCTTCATCTTCGTTGTAGAAGTTCTTGTACATGAGAAGAAGAAAAAGAGAAAAGCGTCGATTACGAGGTCGGGGATCGGTTTATATTCTTATACTATCCTAATTTTTGCATATGAATCCCTTAACAACATGAGATATAGTCTACTTGAAGATAAAATTACATATATGCTTCACCTAATCAAAAAAAGAAAGAGAAAAGAAAAGAAAAACATGGACACAAGAGAGGCCAAAAATCCTAAGTATTTTCTAACTATTTTCTTAAGTGTGTAGGTATAGGTTGTAGCTAAGAATAAATAGAAAAGTCGAAGTACATGCTGGAATAAAAGAAGAATGTAGCTCATGTTTTAGTAATGCTCATCCTACAAATGGAAGAAGTTACAGTATAAAGAGGGACTAACAAATAGAAGTACACATTTCTATTTGCAACTAAAGAAGAAGATCATCATATTTTAAGAAGATAAAGTTAACAAGAAAGAAAGGGTTACAACTGAAAAAAAATGAAAAGAAGATTCGGGAAATATTTGTGAGGGCTTCGCCATGTAAAATGTACATTTATGACTTTTTCATCATGTTGTTTTTAACTACTACATGCTTTAAAAATAACTATGTAAATCAAGTAAGTGATGCAAAAAACCATGCCATGATCAAGATAATAGTTATTAGGTTTCAGTTTCCAACTATCAAATCAAATTCAATAGAAAAGTGTTATATTTTTATTTTTAATCAGAAAATACAACTACTACAGCTGAAAAGGGAAGGAAGAGAAAATTCTAGAAATTTTTTGCCAAGGCTTCGCCATGAAAAATCAACATCTTAAATTTTCCACAAGATGCCGGAAATACTACTATCAAGGAAATAAATCATCTAAGTAAAAGAAACAAGTTGCATTGTCTCATCAAAGCATCTGAATCAAGGTTTATGCCTGAAAATGGTATTACATAGATGAAGAAGCGCTACTGATGACAGAAAGTCATTAAGAAATGCACAAATGAAAAGGCACAAAATGAAAATGGTGAAAAAATGTTACAATAAGTGGGAAGAATGTCATCCTCGAGCCATGATTAACCAAATCAGTGCACAAGTGAAAGAGTGAAACAAAATCAAATTTAATGGAGCTACAAAAGTTAAAGTGAACCAACACAGATATCCTAAGGTACTTATGCAGATATAGGATTTCAAAAGAACAACCATGCCAATGGAAGCTAGAGTTGTACAACTCAATATATACAAGTTTTGAAATATGCTTCAGCCCTTTAATATCTCAGATTGCAAATAGTATTACACAGGAAAGAATACAAGTCTTCAGTAAAGTTCCAACTAGAAGGGTCAAACGCATATATTTCCAAACAAAGAATCAAAAATTGTAACTCCCATAATCAAATGAAGAGCAAACCCTAAGGTATTAAACATTGAAGTAAAGGAGTCTACACAAGGATGAAGCAGAATTAGAGAAAAGTCGATCAAATCGGGAATGCGAGTTTAAGGTAACAAAAGGTGGATCTCAAATTTTCTTGAAGCCTTTCTAATCCTCAAAATATATTGCAAAATCAAAAGCAAAGAAAGAAGCACTGAATACACATGCTAAAGGAGCATACCCAAATCTATGTTGTCTTGATCTCGAGCCATAAATTGAAAAAGTACAGATCTAGGTAAGGAACAATTTTTCACTAGTAGAATTGAAGCAGAGAAAACCCTAAAAAGATCATCCAATTCAGAGCCAAAAGGGATAACCCACAACAAGTTTTTGACTCAGAGATCAAGGTTTCACAAGAAGAATGACATCTTAAGTATAAAATATTAGAGAATATGCCTCTATCACGGATGGGAAACCAAATCAACTAGAGATTTAAAACCTCAACACTGGTGGCCTTTCTTTTTATGTGATCCAAATATCATCCAATCAAAGCAAAAATATGCAAATACCCACAACAAATCTAGGTCTATCTCGCAATAAGCTAAATTTTTAATAAAAGCATGATCACCCACAATGTGAAAATGCCACATCTGGGGATATGATTCAAAAGTAAAAGGGTGTGCTAAATATTGATCGAAATGAGCAATATACAGTCAGGAGAGTCCAAAAATCACAAATTTGTGACTACCTTGCTCGAAATAATGGTGTTACAGGTGCAAGAAAGCAATAAAAGGTCATTTTACGAGAACAAGATAAAGCTCAAAAACCTTGACAATGGAGGCCATTTAATATTCACGAGCTCCTGCAGATGCGAGATATTTTGAAGAAAAATTCAAATTCAAGCAATGCAACCAAAAATTTTATCATTGTAGCATAGGTCAGACCCAGAACTCAAAATAATTAAAATGGTGGTCGTTGATAACAGAGAATTCCAAATATGAGCTTTCATAAAGTAGAAAAGAATGGAAATATTATATATAAAATCAAAATCCATGAAGTCTCCAATAGAACACTTAAGAAAATTCAAGATTAAACGCTTGATACGGTAAGGAAGCCAAGTTTCGGATATTAAAAAATGGTAGTCTACATAAAATTTTCCAGGGATTCACCACTCTATGCAAGCAAACCAGATGTGAAATGAAAAATGAATTAAGTTTGAGTTGTTTTAACTCACCCTCTAAGCTTATCTTAACCTAACCCTAACCAAGGGTCAGTGATCAACGATCAACATTCAACAAGTACGAAGATCAACACTCAAGGATCTATCTCTAGTAATTGAATTGAACTATCGTGGTCACATTAATAGCTACCACATTAAATGCCAGGTTAGAAACCCTAACCAAGGGTTAGAAAATTAATGCCAATGAATCAAAAGTACAAAGATTGACGGCCTGAATCAAGACACCAAATTTCAAATCAAACCACTAGGGTTATAGTTAACTCAACCTGAGTTATATGCCATCGAAAAATCATGCCAAGGGTTGACTCATTGTGAAGAAGGGGCCATCTCACGTGTGAATCAAATTAATCATTGCAATATTGACCAAATTCAAAACTATAATGTATGCTCCAACATACAAAGTGCCGACCAAATCATGCCAACAATGATCATCGAAAAGGTGCTTTTTTTTAACTATATGCAAAGGCAAACTAATATACCATGCATTTATTAATCAAAAGGTGATAAGTATTATAGTATGTATGTGCATTATCAAAATGGCTAACCTTATATATTGCTAAGTCTCTGCCAAGGTGGCCAAACCAAGTAGAATGGAGGTGGTCCGCACTTCAAAGAGGTTAAAGATGATCTTGAGAATGTCACCCATGTGACCACTTAGACAAGGAATGTCAACATCGAAACTAAGCATGGAGGTGGTCCCCAGGTAAATGGGTGTATTGATGTTTATTTTTGCAAATATTGCAAGTATTGAAATTATTTTATTCACTCACAAAGCAGAGAGTTGATTTTTCCATGCTTCACAAGAGGACAAAATAGACAAGAAGATTAATTCACATGCACAAGGAAAGATACTTGCCTAAAGCAAGCAAGCTTATTATTAGAAAATTATTCACCTTCATTTTCTAAAAAATAGGATGATCAACTTGATTTTATTGTAATGTGATCAAAGGCTTTTAATGCCTATTTGTAATTTCATGTTATTTTTTTCCTTTATATATTATTAAATAAAGGATAAAATAGGATGCATGGGTGAGTACAAGCCTTAGACTATTTTTAGGAAGGGGGTGAAAATTATTTTTCTATATATTGTGTGCTTTGCAAAGTACAAAAGAGGAATTTTGGAAACAGAGTCTTGAATCAATTTTTTCAAGTTTTGCCTTTTGAGTGTGAAGTATTTTCAGCCTTCCTAGTTATTTGTAGCCTTGTGTATGTTTCTATTAGTCTTGTGAATGCAAATTCCCTAAAAATGACCTTACCCTCGCTACAAAATTCAGTATTTTCTACATAATTTTAATGTGCATGTTAACTTATCGGTGCTTTTGTGATATTTTCCTCAGTAAAAAAGTGTTTTCCCACAATTAAAGTTATAAAAAAGTATTTTTCATGCATCAAGAATCCTTTCCATATCAATTGTGTATATAATCAGTCAAATCCCTCACATAAATTTGGTGTATGACCTTAGTTTAGTAATTTACTGACCATCTTTTACCCTTAACCCTAGAAAATCAATTTAGCATACATCAACAAGGAACCAGCCTTGATACCAGGAGAATCACCTTAAAATAGGTATACCCACAAACCTGAGGTGTTTCTATTATATCTACGAAAGAGAGATAAAATTTTGCAAGCTTAGAAAACCTATAGCCATCTCTCTACAGGGTGCACTTTCGAGAGATAATAGGAACAAGAATGAAACTATAGATAGACTTACATCTATTGGGGAAATTTTTGATGTTATGGATAGTATCAAAGCAGACAGAACATAGCCATATATACATGTGATTTTAATGCCGGTAGTTTGAGGTAACAACAAAAGTTGGAAGGTGTTTGAAAATGATCAATAGATCATTAATTTATTTTAGGAAGAGGCTGAATTCTCGGCTATGAACCAGGAGAGATTAGAGAAGAAGTACAGGGATCAAGTAGTGCATCTATAGACCAATAGTCTTCCCAAAGGCTTGCTTATGTTGGAGTCTATCTTCAACCCAAATGATCAATTTTATAAAGAGAAAGCCAACATACAGGTCAAAGGAGATGATTAAAAACAAACTTTGGTTTGACAAGGTAAAACACTCCAAATCGGAAAAGTGGCCACTGAGTAGGAGAGATATGAGTTCATAGAACTTTTCCAAGAGTTTCTAGATTTTTTCTCCTAGAGATATGAAGACCTGAGAGGATTCAATCCAAATTTGGCTCAATATACGATAGAACTGGACCCATATGCTAAGTCGTTAAGGGAAAAGAAGAGACTAGTCAATCCACACATTGATCCTCTCATGAAGAAGGAGCTAAAAAAATTGATAGAGGAATGAGTTATATTTCTAATCAAACACTCTAGGCTGGGTTGCAAACTTAGTGCCGATCCACAAAGAAGAAAGGAGAGATTAGATTGTGTGAAAACTTTCAAGACTGAACAAGGCATCTCTCAAAGACCATTATTTACTCCCTTCATTGGAGAAAATCTTACAAGTGGTAGCTAGCTCGGAAATATTTTCCCTCCTAGATGGCTACTCAGGGTATAATCAGGTAATGGTGAAAGAAGATGATCAGTTCAAAATGGCTTTCACCACTAACTGGGGCACCTATTCCTACAGAAAGATTCCATTTGGATTATCAGATGCTAGGGCCACTTTCCAAAGGGAAATGGATATGTCATTCAATGGTTTGATCAACAAAATAGCACTATTGTTTCTTATTGATATCACAATGTTCTCTAAAACGCACCAAATCACCTCTTTCATCGAGACAAGTCTTTCAAAGGTGTCAAAGATTCGAGGTATCATGGAATCGCAAAAAATGCATATTCATAGCTCACGAAGGAAATCTCCTAGGCCATGTTGTGTCACAAGAAGTATTTATGATTGTCCTAGAAATATTTTAAGAAATTTGAGCATTACCCTTGCCAATTCATAATAAGGATCTTCAAAGCTTCTTATGAAGGATCAATTTTGTTCCTAGATTTGTACCAAACTTTTATGCTCTTGTGAAGCCAATAACACTGATGTTAAAGAATAGCATGGCATTCAAGTGGGTGTAGAAGGTAAAGAAAGTTTCTAGACTATCAAAGAGGCTATATTCATTAATATAGACTTCTCTAGGGATTTCATGTTATATGCCTTCGAGGATCCAAATACAATCTCCACAATCCTAGTACAAAAAAATAAAGAAGGATCTGAATAGTTGGTTGCCTTATTTATTCAAGGTTTAGAGGACTATGAAGTTCGATAATCCTTCATTGAGAAACACATTCTCGTAGTAATTAGAAGTCTAAAGAAGTTCAAGAACCTAGTCTCAAACAACAAGATCTAGGTGATAGTATCACATGTAGGAATCAATGACTTCCTTCTAATAAAGGATTTAAGCAAGAAACATGTAGGTTGGATCACCCATTTGATGGAGTAGGACATTGAGATCAAATTCACTAAGATAGTCCATGTAAAAGGATTGTGTGAATAACTAGCCTTAAGTCGACATGATGAAGAATTTTATGAAATGGAAGTTTTTTTGGTTCTACAAGATAGCCGGGAGAAAGAAAATGATAATGTTCCCACTCCTTGTTAGACTCAAAATATTATACATTTCCTACAAACATTCCTATGCCTTCCATAAATGAGAAAATATAAGAGAAGGTATGTCAGACTTCAAGCCATTCCATATGTGTTTGTTTATGGTATCTTCTTCAAGAAGGATATCAACGGAGTTCTATTAAGGTGCATTGGAACATGTCAACTTGAAAAGGTGTTACAGTAATTTCAAAATGGAGAGGTTGAAGGTCATTTTTATCTGTGGGTAATAGCTCTCATAATAATGAAGGCAAGGTACTATTTTCCCATAGTTTCTAGTGACTACTATGCCGGATCAAGGCGTGTAAAAGATGTGAATTCTTGACACGCAAGGAAAGATTAGCACCACTTCCATTGCACCCAATTTTAGTTGGCCAGGATTTGTGCAATAGGGATTGGACTTCATCGGGGCCATCAATCCAAATTTGAGCCAACGTCACAAGTGGATTCTAATAGAAGAGACTATTTCACCAAGTGAGCCGAGGCGGTAGCACTCAAGGAAGAAAAGAAGTCTAGCATACTAGACTTATATAAAGGAATAGTGTAAAGGTTAGATGCACCAACCAAAATCATTTCAAACAATACATTAGCATTCCTAGGTTCAAAGATTACAGAATGGTCATTAGGAATGGGATCTACTTGAGCACCTCTTCAAACTATTACCCATGGGGTAAGCCGATGCATGACAGAGTCCACGAATAATAATTTGCTAAGAATCATCCAAAGGACCCTGGGTGAGAATTAGAGGACATAGTATACCAAGCTCAATTCCACCTTGTGGGCTAATAGGATCACACTAAAGGTGTGAACAAGTAATTCCCCTTACAAGTTAGCCTATGAAAAAGAGGCGGTGTCACCTATATCACTGGAATTTTTGACATTGGAACTCATGAAATAACTAGAGTTGTCTGAGTTTGAACCTATGGAAGCTAGGTATGCAGAATTGATAGAACTAGAAGAAATAATAAGATATGCCATGAAAACCATGGAAAAGGATCAAGCCAATATCAAGAGATCATTTGACAAGAAGGCCAAGGCAAGAACCTCCCAAGAAGGGGAATCAGTTCTGAAATTAGATGCAGATTGGAAAAAACTGAGCATATATTCTATGTTTTATACCATTTGGAGTGGCCCTTACATGGTCATAGGATGTAAGAATAGCAATTCCTTCCAACTATCTACTTCGGAAGAAGATATAGTCCTACATTTATTACGGTATGGCACCCTCATCTTAATTTTAGTGAGACTAAGTATTCCAAAATGGGGAAATATAGTCTTCCATTTTGGAGGAATATTTCCAGGATTCTCATCTACCAAAAGGATGAAGTTATGGTCTTCCTTTCTTCCCCAACAAGGCAAGGTACATGGAGGTATTGGTTTTGTAGTGGTGCCCATCATTGTTGAAGATTATTTTAATGTATTTTATGGTGGTTAAAGAAATATTTTTAATTCCTTGGTCTCCCTTCTCTCTATCTTCCTATATATTGTAAGGAGGGGCTCATTTCAAAAGGTTGGACACCTTGTATATGTCCCTAACTTCTTCTTCTTGTCTGTAAGATATTTTTTGGAGATTCCAAACCTCCCTACTAGACATTGTAATGCAAAATTTTTCCTTTGGCCCTAAATGTCATGTATTGTATCAACTTTGAGAGCAATAAAAGCAAATCCATGGA
The DNA here is from genome assembly GCA_018340775.1 of Taxus wallichiana var. yunnanensis. NCBI lineage: Eukaryota > Viridiplantae > Streptophyta > Pinopsida > Cupressales > Taxaceae > Taxus > Taxus wallichiana. Next base: position 905,358,912 of record CM031239.1, read on the forward strand.
TGTTTCAAACCTTATTTTTGTTCTATTGCATCTTTACGATCTTTCATTGCATGTAAGGTTATTGTTTATTATTATATTTTCATTGCAAGATTCTAGTTGTGTTGTGTGTATTATGGAGGGGTTGTTTAACACTCCCTCTTGGTGCATCACCTTTCCTTGGAGTTGGTTTTATTTTCATGCATTTTTCGTATCTCAATCTCCTTGGAAACATTAGATTAGTGCTAGATTTTTAGCTCTCTGCACTTTAGATTATTTGGCACTAGGATAGGATAGGAAGCTGGCCTTCTCTAGAGGGTTAACCCGATTTCAAAGTCCCACACTTTGTGATAACTCCATGTTTGACAAATCACTGATGAATGCATCGAACTTTCATTTGCGAGAAATCAAAGGTGTTGTGATTTCTCCATAACATGAGCATCGAGGGGGTTTGGATAGATATCGGGAGCGTTGGAAGTGGGAGTTAGCTAATGAGAAGATATAGTAGTCAACTTGAAGATAAGAAGGATTAATCAACGTGTATTTGTCAATTAAGAGGTTTTCAAGGGAAAAGAAGTCTAATTGATGAAGTTTCATCAGTTTTCAAGGAGAAAAATAGCTAGTGCAATGTTAGGAATAATACGACTTGTATCAAACTATGGGTGTCTACATATTTGAAACCCTACGGTGGGATCATTTGGCCATTCACATTTTTTTTTCTTGGTGTAGAATATGTTAAGGGAAAATTTTCCATTTTTTAGATGGCCACCTTTAATTTTCTTTGGAGCTCTTTAATCGAAAGTTCTATGCATTTTGGAATTGTGTTTTGTGCCCTCATACACTATTTTTGCAAGGTTATTTACTTGGTTGTTTGCTATATAGAAGTCTGTGGAGTTTGAGCTTGAATTTTCTAAGATATACTAGTGGTTTATAGCTCGGGGTTTTTATTTGAGATCTCTCTATGGTTTGGGGTTTTGTACCATACACTGGTTTTGTTACATTGTGGGTCACCATGACTGGATTCTAACGAACTCAGATTTACTAAAATTGAATCATCCTTACTATGTGCTTAGTGCGTGGATTAATTTGTCACCTTTCCCATATATTGATCTTGCATTTTTTTGATGGGATCTCTTTGAGCTCATATGGCTCTACATTTTTTTTTGACCTGATCTCATAGGTTTTGCAATGCCTCTCTGTTGGGTCATGTTGATGGTTTTCCATGGGTCATATTTTCATCTGAGCTCACTTAGTGGTGGAATATAGAGGTCGTCCGTTCATTACATGGATCTTTTGGGGTTTATATTTCTCAACTAGGGCTCTGTATGGGTGATTTGAATCTATTTCCTTCCTCAACTCATATGTGGGTGACCTATACTACGTTTGCACAAGTTGTTTTTGTGTTGATGTCAATTTCGGTTTTTATATTTTCCTCTAACTTCAGGCTTTATTTGTGATGGGGTTTCATCCCTTGAGCTATTTATGACTCTTTCCTTACTCAATTTATTTTCTTTCCATTCCTAGCTAATCTAGCTCCTTTTATGTGTGGATTTGGGAGCTCGGTGTGGTCTATTTTCTATGTGCCTCGAGCTTTCTTTTGGTTATGGTTCATTAAGATCGAGGATATTTTACTTCATTTTCACAGATTTAGGAGCATCGGAAGGGAGTTAGCTAATGAGAAGATATAGTAGTCAATTTGAAGATTTGTGATTTCAACTTGTTTAAGCCAACTTGGCCTTGTGACTTCCCAACTCACCTTTGATCTATTATGGCTGGCCACTTCTTAGTGCTAATCTTGGTGAGGTATTAAACATAGCTTAGAATTTTAAGGCTCGCATCCTTCTATTTAGCTCGTCACTTATGTCACACACCTATGAAAGACCTCTACCTCTAGTTTTTTCCAATCTCGGTTCATGACCTCATTTACAACTCGGTGGGTTCCTACGATTTCATCTCATATATTTATTTTTAATGGTTCTCCATACCACTACATTACTCATCGTCACTCCATTTGCAATGTTTGGGCTTATTGTTTGTGTACATAGATCACTAGGTCTATAACCATCTCATCATTTATTTAGCTCTCTAGGTCACTTTCATAGCTCGGTGAGCTCTACCATTTTCACAATTTGGCATAGATTGATAGCCAACTCGTTGTGTCACTTTCATAGCTCGAGACTTGACTTAGTGAGTTGGTTTTCTTGCTTTGTTTTGGGTAAGAACTATTTTTTTGAATATTTGAAAATCTTGGGGTGTTTTTCAAACAATAATGGCTCAAGCTTCGTTGTAAACTTGTTTTACGTAATTTAGAACACCTCCTTAAATGCATAAGCTGATGTGAATATTTTGGAATATAATGGAAAACCACGATATTTGTTTTATAAATATGTTTCATTCTTACACTTTTAAATTTTCTCTTAGGATATCATCATTTTATTTAAAATGTAATAGAAAATGGGAATTTCTATAAGTCTCGCATTCCTTTGCGAGCTTGTCGTAGATGTATCATATTATGCAAAACTAAATTTTATTTCCATGAGATAGATATCATTTTCTGAAAGTCACATTTTGTAAAAATGTATTTGCACAAGTTATGTTTGAGTTGAAACTCTTGCATTTTCTTGTTCTACTATGCATTCTAACAATGTCATTTGCTTGAGAGGTTGGTGAAGATCTGAAAATTTACATTTTTGTAAAATGAAGGAAAAAATTTTTTTATTTCATTCTGAAAATTAATTTTGCACATTATGAGTGGCTTACATTTTTCCGTTCATTTTTGGATCTTGAACATTCCTTTTGGCACTACTCTCCGAATAACATGTTTGAAGCACATTTTTCTGAATAATTGATGAATGGAAATTTTTTCCTTTTGTAAAGAATCTATTCCTAGATATAAAATATGTAGTTGCTTCTGTGCATTCTAGAAAGTTTTGCAAACTGAAAATATGTCATTTTTTCCATAAAAGTATGGTTGTGTTTTTCATCTGAAACTAATCATATTCTTGAAAATTGCCTCCACAAACATGTTTCTCTATAAATGCATATTTGGAATAGTTTTTTTGCAAATGCATGACTATTAGATGCATTAGGAAGCACTTTCCTAAACCTATTGGAATGCATAATTGAAACATACTCTGTAATGCATAATTACAATTACATCTACCTTAAAAGTTGATGCATATTGCAATATGAGAAATTTTTACTTGAAAGATTTTTATTTCAATTTCATTAAATGTAATACACTTTAATTTTTGTAATTTTACCTCATTCTTGTAAGATGTAAGAAGATTCATGTTCATCCTTTTCTACTCTTGAAATCCTTTCAATTTTGGTACTTGGAATAAGATGTTTTCATTTCTATAACTTTCTTCTAGAATCTATATATGTTCAAAGCTGGTAATTTAATGAAGTATAGAGACCATGAGCTCTAATATGATCTATTTTTTCTCTTTCATGTCTACGGAGTAGAATCTAGATCAAACACGGAGATGCGAGTCTGCAATGAAAGGGGTCTCATCTACCATTTAATGATGGGTCCTCTTCTTCTTTACATTATCACTTTTTAATTTGTCTATATTATTTTACTTTTGCATTCATATTCCACAGCTAGTGTGGAGAACTTGTAAAATTTTATTATTAATATAGGTACTTATTTTATGTCATGAGTTTTATGTCACTTCTTTTCATTACTTTATTTACATAATTAAATGAACATTTGAAACTCAATACTTAACACAACTACATATATGAATAAGGCTCTAAAATGAATTGCTTATACCTTTTTCTAGTTAATTTGAAACTAAAAACTAAAAAATATGAATGGATGATCCTCTTGCAATTAACTTTCCTCAACACTTGATAATTTTTCAATCTGCAATTTGATTTCCTGTTATTCTATGATGTTGATTTCTAATGTATGATGTCTTTCATGTCTTTTCCAAGACCTTGAAGTAGTCTTGAATGGTTGATACATGATCGTGATGAAGATGACAACTGAAAAGGATCCTATGTGAGGAATGAGTATCCTAGAATAGCATGGCTAGCTACTTTTGCATGTGTATTTCCCCAATTATCCACTAAACTTGAGTAACCTAAAATGTTTTGTGCCCCTATACCATAATGAAAAAAAATGGTCAACATTTCACACATCCCTTGGGAATTTAGATTTTCCTAAACTAAATCACTTGGTTTTCGTAGGCATGTTGAACGTAGGGTTATAAATCTAGAGAGAATTTTGACTCCTACTAGGTGAAAGTAGAAATTTGAATGTAACACTCAAATAATTTTTGAAAAAAATCGTTAAACGTTAAATAATTTATAACCAATAAATTTATATTTTATACATGGTCATTCATTAGTTTTTTAGATATATCAAACTGAGAATCAATGGATTCCATTGTATCTACCATTGTATTCTCTTTTCTTAGGACCAGATGGATGTTGAAGGTCACAAAAAATTCAAGGTGATCCTATGATCTATGTCTCTAAGATTTCAACAATGGTTATTTTTAGGGAAATGTGACCTTTCCTAGTTTATGACCACATTATATTCTTCAAACACTTGCAACAACATCACTCCTTTGTTCACAAAAATTTATAGACCTTCGAATAAAACCTTCATACTGTAGAAATATTTTGGTGAAATTAAACTACAATCTATAGGATTAAGATGGCTTTGTAAATGAGATCAGAAAAACACTTAAAATTCTTCCAAATTCAAATGTAGATCCAAAAATAATAATATTCCTTATATTAAAATTAGGGGTTTCAACTTTGTGATCTCAAAACAAAACTTGAGATATCCTATTCATTAGTATAACATATGACCATATATTAATATTCAAAAGTATGAAATGAATTAAAATTACAATATTTCCTAAGACCATTGATCAAGTTATTTATTTGGTATCTCTTTATGCATCTTTGAGTTAGATGGTGTAGTTTTATTCTTAGGGTCATGAATCATTGGTATCGTCATGAACTAGAGAATACAAATCAGTTTTAATAGTTATTTTATTCTCATTTATAGTTCTCAATAACATGTTAGAACAATGCAAAGATATATATCCTCCTATTTTGGTTGTGAAATTTATAGATAGGTAGATGCCAAACATTAGGAAAATATTGATGAGTGTGAAATCTTGAGGGACTACTATACTCTTCCAGGCATGTAGAATGACGAAAAAAAATTGACGAATACCAATTTCTTCATGGAAGTCTGAAAATTTAAAAAGCCTTTTTTACGAGAGTTTAGGTGATATACACAACATCAACAAGTTATTTGCACATTGTACATCACAAAGGTTATTTCTATAATTAGTTATTATTATGAGCATGGAAATGAAAAATGCTTAGATAAACGTAAAATTGAGGTTTATCCATATTATACATGGTCCAATCCCTATTTATCTTCTCCTTTAGATAATAGTAAGATTTTGGTATCTAAGTGGATATAGATGGTGCATCTTTACGATGCATAGTTACCTCATTAGGATTTTTATATTGGTTATGTATGGTATAATAGGTGTAAAAGGGAAGAAATGGATTGAATTTATTTTAAGAAATTATCTTCTTCAACCACGATTGCACTTTGATTCTACAAAACACTTCTATGAGATGGAGCTTATTACATTCACTGGAGGGAAGAAGTATTCTATTCAATAAGCTATATTTCCCTTCGATAGTCATATAAAACAATGAATTGGTTATGTAGAATTAGTGTGTTGTGTTGGTGGTTTTGGTTGTGCAAAATGAGTTTACATCATTAGAAATTTACTTATTTTTCTAATGGAAATATTATTTCAATCATATGGAAATATTCATGTGTAATAAAAATTCATATCATCTTCCATGATATTTGGAATAAGAAACAACACTTTACTTGGATTGGAAACAATGGGGAGCCATTATAATAATGTTTTAATGAGGAAAATGTTTTCTTGATGCAATCTATTTGACTCAATAATAGGCTTGTTTTAGTGGAAAGTCCTATCAGTTGACTAGTCTTGTTTCCTTTTCATGGTAGTGAGCTCATTTGTCATGATTATTTAGAGGGATTTAAGTTTATCAAAAAAATTATATGAGTGTATAGGTAGAGGATTAATATTTTTAGATCTTACAATGAAGGTTGTATGTTATGTTGGAAGAGGGATACCATGTGAAATTTTAGGATGAAAGATAACATTCAATCTGAATTGGATTATTCGAATAAAATATTACAATTTCATAATCTAATAAGGTATCATATTTCCACCCATGGGTTGGATCATGACTACATCGTATTGTAACACCCTAAATTTTATGTGATGGAACTTTGAAATAATTATTTTACATTTATCAAACCCCTTCACCATTTATAAAGCTAATTAGCTTAATCATACACATATCTCTCTCAATTCCATTCACCAAATTGAACAATTCTATACAAAGAACGTGTTAATACTCTTTGTAACAAATCTCCACTTTCATATTGTTTATTGAGTTGAGAAAGGTTATAATCACCTGGCATAGGTAGAATCGTATTACATTTTTTACTCTAAATGATCATTCTATCACGAGAACCTCAAATGGTAAATATTTAAAATGAAAAATTAACCTTTGTTATCTCAAATTGAACTACGTTGAAATCCATTCATGGAAGTCACATATAAAATTGAATTCACTCTACTCATTAAAGACACCTCTTAAATATTAACTTATCTATGTGATCCAACACTTAAGTAAACCAATGAAAAAATTCATTTCAATATAACTCCTTGAAGCACATAAGAAATTTATCAAGTCTAAATATGTCTCCTTTTTCTACCCCATAACACCATTATATACTACAAATCGAATAAAATCTCATTTTCAAGTTTTTTTGGCCCATTGTTGAGAATGGAGCTTAATTGCTTCACAAGAAGCTTACTTTTACATATTACTAGTTCCCGACAATAACTAGCATCGGTTAGGTGTCACCGAAGTCGGTCGCCAATATAAGAAATTCCATCTATCAAAACATAAGAACCTCCATCTTTCATCACAAGAACCGCCATTGGTTAGGGCAAACCAACGTCGGTTACCTGTGTGGGAGTGTTTTAATTAACTCTCGGGAACTAGATCTATTTTTTTCATTATTAAAGAAGATCTATTGATTGTAATTGCATGGCTAAGTGCCCTAAGTTTATATACACCTATATAAGCATGAAAGCTAGGGTTTAGAAGTAGAATTAAGAGAAGGATTGAATTAGATCCTTGATTCTCCTAGATTGAGAGGATGAAGAAGAAGAAGAGAAAGAAAGAACATGTTACATGAAGACAAAGTCTCCATGGAGAGGAGCTGGACAAAAGGAAATAGTACAGTACATCTGAATGGTGAGAAGAGGGTAACATCTTCTACTATATTTCCTTTATATAGTTATTGTCTCATTGTAATGGCTTGCATTGTATGCAAAGCACATAGAGTTTATTCATGTAGATCCACATGTTGGTGAGATCTTGTATTGTAGATCCATGTAGATCTAGTCTTGTAATGTAGATCCATGAGATCATATTGTATTGTTGATTCATGTCAGATCTAGATATTGTAGATGAGGTTGTCTTCATGTTTACATGGGTTACACATGTAGTGATGGAGAGATACAATTATTTCTTGGTGCACAATCATAGTTGCACATATGGTAGACCCATGTGAGAGGTCTTGTTTGTAGATCCACGAGAGAACTTGGTAGTAGTTCAGAGATCCAGTAGTTCTGGTTATGTGAGATCTGTTGGTGGTGTTTAGAGGCACGGTTGTAGTGCACTCATGGAGATCCGTTTAGAGATCTGGAGGAGAGGATATATTCTTGGAGAGATGCATTGTACTATTGTATTGAAGAGTTGGTTTGTACTCTTGTTGTATTATATATATGAGATCTCTATCTTTGGTGGACGTAGCCCACATTGGGTGAACCATGGTACATGTTGTGTTATGTGTGTGTATTTTGTCTTGATTTGGATTATTCTATTTTATACTTCCATTGTTGTAGATTTTGGGGAATTGTTTAGATCTTGTGTGCATGATTTTGTTTATTATTAAATCATAGCACTATTCCGCAGTCCCTAATTCCCAACAATTAGGGTATTACAAATACTTGTTTTATATATTATTGATATTCATTCAATGACAGGGAGAGATATATGTGAATCGACCCATGTTCAAAAATATTTTAATAAAGATCATATCCCACTTATAAATGTCATGTCTATACTAATAAAACATAAACCTTCACTTGGGATAAAGTATAACAATCAAACCTTTATATGTGCCTCTCTAAGTACATAGTTTTTTGTTTTATCAGTTAATTTTATTTAAAGAACAATTGAACCGATATTTGATTCCACCTAGAAATGGTATGTCTATGCCAAGAAAAATTAAACCCATGCTTGAGAGAGTCTAAAATAAGTCATAACTATTAAAGTACCTTTCAAGGACCTGATTTGATGTTTTTTATGGCCCTCATAAAAAAGAGAAACAAAACAAATGTCTATTCCAAAAATCTTAAACTTCTTATTCATGGATGGTATAATAAGTAATAATACTTTAAGTACTATTTGATGTACATGGTTTTATGTTTTGGTATTTGATAAAATTTACAGCAAAATAGAACCTAGATCCCATCCCACACAAAAAATGGCATATGATACCAACATGGTCATGAAGGCTAGTAAAGAGATACCTTCAGTCAATCATGTCTTGGTTGGAATGACATCTTGAAATTACTTTTACGGAAGTAAAAATCTGCATTCAGTTAAAAAATCAATCAAGTTTTGGTTGGATGTCATTGTCCGTGAAAATATATTATGATCCTTATGCCATTTGAGGTGAGGCCACACTAGAGGTGGTCCTCTAACTACCATAATGGGCAGGTTGTTTGGAGATGTGTATGTTTGTTACCTTTCTACCCAGGTTTGATATGCTTATTCATTGCATCTCACTATTGCTTCGACGAATCTACAAAACTTACGAACCATACTAGGTTGACATAACCCTTCAATACATCTTGAAATTGTTTCAATGTCTCTACAAAACCTCATATTTTACTATCATCGTAACATTACACCATTTTTTGTTCAAGTGTATATATAAAACCTCATATTTTACTATTACCATAACATTACATCATTTTTTGTTCAAGTATGTATATATAAAACCTCATATTTTACTATCACCGTAACATTACACCGTTTTTTGTTCAAGTGTATATATATCATACACTTGAACAAAAGACGATGTAATGTTACAGTGATAGTAAAATATGAGATTTTGTAGAGACATTGAAACAATTTCAAGATACATTGAAGGGTTATATATATATATATATATATATATATATATATATATATATATGTGACGTAAAACTATAAACATGAACTAGTCAATGCATCATCAAAACATTGTTGAAAAAACATTTTTGTGCATGAAAAAATAATTATGAAAACATGTTAGTTTAAACTAATAAAACCTTGAAAAGTGGAAATAAATTAAACAAACCTTCGAAAGTGGAGATCAATAGTTGACAAGCTAGAAATCTACATCGGTTTGGCACTAAAATACGAACGGGCTTAATAGCTAACAATATGTCACTATTATGAGTGACATATTTTAAAAAGCATGATTTAATCTTATAAAAATGCTTGTGCTTTTTGATGTAATGTCTATGTATCAGCTCGAAGCTGCGATAACTTCAGCCCACCACCACCACCACCAAAAGTTAAGCTGCGATAAATGCGATAAAAGCCCCCGCCCACCACTCGCCAATAATGCATATGGTAATAAAAATACAATTCAAATCTCTGATTCCGAGTCTCTCTTGGTGGACAAAACATGATTGAATTATGAACCAACACCAATCATTTACATATTAGATTTCATCGCATGATTTGTAATTAAGGATGAGACTTAGAGCCCCTAGTGTAAACTACCATATGCCTTGAAGCATGCTACTTCTAGGCATCGGTCCATCGTTTTCTTGATATACACCACCTAAATTTTATTACAGACAAGGTAGACTGTGACTACCACACATTGAGAAATACATATGTATATCTAGGTCAGAATGCCTACATTGAGAGGATAAATTAAAACATGATGAGCATGAAGCCTGTGAGTTTGGTGATTGGAGATAATGGAGCCGTGCATATATACCTTTAGCTTAATCCTAAGTTGGAGGGTAAAAAATATGTGGAGAATGAGTTCGCACTCCCATGGCCGCCTAAAGGTAAGCATACAATGGATAATGTACTAGCTCAAGCCCACTAAACCGATAGAGGTATATGATGAGGAGGAAGAGCGTGAAGATAGTGGCGGCTTGGTACATAGAGGATGGAGGCAACCCTTAGACATGGTAGAAGATGAACATGCAAGTACTCCACCCCAGGCATAAGAAGAAGGAGATGAAGAATTGGAAGTGGGATCAAATCCTGAAGAATTCCACTTTAAGAGGGTGTTTAGACAAACAAGAACTCAAGGTGCTACTCCATAATCAGTATGGATATCACCACGAATCTCACCAAAAAGGAGGCATTTGAGAAGAGAAGGATAAAATTAAAGATGAATGAGGAGGCAGAGGATTGAAGAGAGCATGCCTGGATCTCCTATATAACTAGAGGATGTGGAAGAGACCAAGGAAGAAGAAATGAAGGTTAAATAAAGAGTTAATTAGCCAGGAGGAACATAGAAAGATACTACTCAAGACATAGAGGGTCCAACTCCAAACCTTGGTGATCAAGTTCCTAAGGGGCCAAGGTCAAAGAGGGCAAGTGGAGAGTATGTTGTGCCAATCATGGGTTATGAGGAAAACACAAGTAAAATTGTCTGCGCTTGGTTTCAGAATACACTAGGCCTTAAAGACTTATATGGATGGGATTTGATGGACCTTGACATGAAAACCACGCATGCGAGGAAACAATTGTCATGTTCCATGCAAACTCACATGGACGAGCCTAATTTTGATGTGTGTGAAGAGTCCTATGTGTCAAGGAGAATGAAAAAGGCACCACAGAACTTACATATAACCATCAAACCCATGGTTATGTCTTATGAATAGTGAGTAACGCCCTAGTGGAGGTCTCTATCCGAGAGGTGGCACACAGAATGCGGATAATGTTTCCATCATCAAAGTAGTTAAAGAAGATATTGAAGCTCTAAGAGAAGACATCAAAGCCAAAGATACAAAGATCACACGTTTGAAGGGAGAGAAGGACTTAGAACAAAAGAATAATGTAACATTCATCAGTATGGAAGAGGAGATTGGTGATCATGTCCTGAAAGCAAGAATGCATGTAACCATTCGCATGCCACCACCAAAGGACCTTGAATGAAGGAAGAGAGATCAAAAGATGCGTGTAGTTAGAAATATTTCATCATATGAGGCATTGCTTCAAACCTTGTAGGAGGAGATGACGAAAGAAGACCTATGCACCGATAATATGTGCAGCTCTAGAGGTAGTAATAAGGATCATGACAATAGTATAAGACAATGAAGTCCTAAAGGAAATGAAATATGAGACACGGGACGCGTGGAAATATTGGTGCTAGTCAAGAAAAAGCAAGAGGCCCTTGTAGCACCACCACCACCACCACCAGGACCCCATAAGGAAAAATTAGATGAGATTGGAAAATGTATAGTGCAGAAGATGGATATGTTGAAAGGAAGAATTTCTGCTATGTCCAACATTGTTCTGGTATTGCAAAATGAGAAGGGATAAATTGTGCAATATGAGTTTGAATCTATTGCAAGTGGACATTTAGAAGGAAGAAGCCGTGCTAACTAAATGACAGACATTGGAAGAAGAGATAAAAGAATCATTTAAGTATTCTTTCCTTCGCACCATTTAGATTTCATTTATCTGTGTGCTTAAGAATAAATAAGACTACGGCTGTGAGTCTGCATGACAGGTTTAATTGAATTGTTTTCATTTATGTTCGAAGAAGATGACTTATATCACATGTTTGCAACAGCACAATGCCGGTAATTATATAAATTTATGTAAAACCCTCTCCTACGCAAGACTTTAAAATATAAGTCGAGAAAGAGACATGTTTAGGCCAAAGCGGTATATATTAAAATACTTAATCTGCAGGTCATAACAAAAAAAAATTAAATTCATTGTTCATAACACCATTTCAGTTTCAAATAACCTTAAAAGAGGATAGGAACATATACGAAATTTTTCTGTGAGATGATATATCATTGAATTCCAATATTTCTTTAACGTTTTTATTTATCTAATTTTTTTTTATATCAAACAAAGTTTAAATATTTAAAAATAGTAGGTTTTTTTTTTATATTACAAAATTAATATAATTGATGAAACATTTTTTTAGAATACATTTCCTCTCTTATTTACATATTAAACTTATTATGATATTAGATTAATTAGTTGTTATGGTGTAAGTATATTTTCATGTTTATTAATTGTTTATATATAAATTGTGCCTTCTCGATGGCTGCTCTTTTCTTTGTTTGATGTTTAATATGTTTTTTTGTATTTCATTCTTATTTCTATTATATCTTTCTTTTTTTGACTCGTTATTTCCTCTTTAAAAATGTTTTTCTTTAATTTTCTTGTTTTCTAGTTTTTCGCTCAAGGCAAACTTGAACCCCAATCCATATGGAAAACAACCTTTTATAAAAACAAGAAGCACTTATGTCCACCAAAGGTATGTAATGGACAACAACCAGAAGCACCATTCAGCAAAAACCGTGATGGCGACATGGTCCAAAGCCCATGAAAAGGTCCTAAGCCTCCAACCAATACAGAATAATAGGAAACACCCCCAAAAAATACATACCATGGGAAGAAAAGAGGTGGAGAAGGCCACTATGGATGGACCAAAATAAAAATTAGTCTCGACAAAAAAACTCCTACTCCTTTGAGAGACGAATATTGTTTTCTATTAAGGAAGTAGTCAACCATTGATGTTTATCTCGTCTTGGATATTACAAAATAAATATTCAATAAAAGAACATGTTTCTGAGTGGTGAATTTTACAGACTTTAATATTATTTTTAATGTAGAAATAAAATTATAGGGAAATTGTATTCTTTCAACAAATGCCTTCAAATATAATATTATTTTTAGATCATAAGTAGATTCTTAACATTGAACCTCATTCAAGACCATTCAAATGGACAAATTAAGAAGATCCAACTATTTTGGTATAAAAATTTTTAACTAAGAAGGAAACATATTTAATTGAACCTTAATATTTCGGGAAAAGTATATCCTTCTAAGCAATGACTTAAAATTTAATAACTTTTTCATAAGTGGTGCATTCTTGAATCTTGAACTTAATTAAAAATATTTCATGTGTGGAATGATTAAAGCTATGGAAACTAATGATTTAACTTAAATTGGTTAATATCTCAAGCGGGTGGTAGCTGATTGTAAATTATCGTAATAAATTAGTTTGCAAAGATAATTGCATCAATATTGGGAATAACCATTAAGAAATGATAAAAATATGATAATCGAATATAGATAAATCACTTGTAATGAGATATATAAGACAACATAGATTTTATCATGCTCTATGTGATGATATGGGTTGGTGTGATGGCTGGAATAATTTGGAAAATGGCCTAACAAAATATCGTTATTGAAATTGTTCCTTGAATTGTTGCATGGACCAAAGTAGGTGGCATGGGCCAAAGTGTACCCCTGTTATGGCCCTTTTTTTATACTTTCAACTCCTAAATTATTTTTGTTTCTACAATCTTTCATTGTCTATTATTTTATCTTATTTGGAGCTTTGATGATATCGGATGCTCACTTTGCAATGAATTCATTATTAAAAACCCTAGATGGAGAGAAAATGTTGCAAAACAAATGTTAGGTGGGTTGTGGGCACCCTGTGTATCTTTGTCGACATCTCCACTACTCGAAGAGGAATCAAACCTCACCTCATTCTTACCTAGCATGTGATCTCTATAATATATGTAAACAAATAAATATCTATAATCTTGTAACACTAAGATTGTACTTGGACTTTTTCCTAGATTAACTTGGAATGATGATGTGTTCCTTAGATTTGGATACCTAAGTGGATAATTTCCCTAGAAAGATTAAATAGAGTACATGATAATTATAATGAGTTATGAGTTTGATATCCATTATATATTTATTAAAACATTAAGTAAAAAAACGTAGATATCCTATAGTTTGTTAAAAGTCTCTAGTAAAGGGATAAATTTTGTTAAAGATTCATACTTGGCTATAGTGAGTTTTCACAGAGAATATGATAATAGGTGGTATTTATAATTTCTAATGAAGCTATAAAATCTATCAATTATAGGTAAACAATCAAAATTATCATAACACTATATGTTGCGATAATGGTTTTGATTGGGTTAATTAGATTTTCCTATTGCAAACAATGTGGATGTTTGGTTTCTTTTAATATGTATACAAGCTCATATAAATTCACATCTACAAATACTCATTTTCAAGAATCATAAATTACATCCTATAATTAGTTTTTCAAGTTTTTCAAGTCATAAATAAGGCTACTACAAGAAGATCTGATTTCTCTTTCAAACATCATTATTCTAGTAGACACTTTTGGGATATTATTAATTAATGCAATAAATAACTATAACTTTTGGAGGACTTGGACATTCAATAAATATTGGCCCCCATATTGCACCTAATGTTTTCATATGACACCACATTGATGGGTTAATGAATAATAGAAAAATAAAATACTATTAAATATCTATTGAAAAAATAATCTCTCCAAGCCATACAAAGATTTCAACATAAGATTAGTCCCCTCCAAACAATGGACAAAAATGAGAACGACGATGGGAGCAGGAAGTAAAGTTTTTTTGAATCTCAGGGACATGTGTGGGTTCATGGGCTTGGTTCGCCCCTTCCTCCCCAGCAGGAGATTTTAGGAGAAAAGACAGTATGGGCTCACAAGGTAACAGGTTCTCGATATGTTACTATTGGTAAGGCAACTCCATTTACACTTGTTCTCCCCTTCCTATGACCATCGTGACTATCAAGAATGCCAAACCCCTACTAGGCTTATCTTTTTAGATTCTTCATCTCATTGGAGCTCCACCCGAAGTGCCAAACCCTTCTTTGGGCACCATTAAAATATGATCTAGTTACAATTTTTCCAAAATCAAAAATAAGAAAAACACCCAATTCAAACAAATGATTCCTAAATACAAAATCAAAGAAATTCGGGTGAGAGCGAAGAAGAAAACCATATGATAACAGAGGCAGTGATTGTCTTGCAAATGAAACTAGGAGAAACAATTCTGTAGGAGACTGAAAAACTATCTCATGCACTCCATGTACTTTGAGCCGAATAAAGGACTGACTATGGATCCCACCTTCCCGGTTATTGCGGATAGCCCATGAAAATTTTACGGAAATATTGTTGGAAAGATATCCTCCGGGTAGCTTTTGATTGCAGATAGAAAAATAAATCTGCACCCTCCAATTTCAACATATCCTAAAAACAATTCTACAATGTGTGATTTTTGACATAATAATAGATGGTATTTATAATTTCTAATGAAGCTATAAAATCTATCAATTATAGGTAAAATCTTGAAATTATCATAAAACTATATGTTAAAATAATTGTTTTGAATAGGTTAATTAGATTTTCATATTGCAAACAATGTGAATGTTTGGTCTCTTTGAATATTTATAGAATCTCATATAAATTCACATCTACAACTTCTCATTTTCAAGCATCATTAATTAGTTCCTACAATTAGTTTTTCAAGTCATAAATGGGACTACTACAAGTAGATCTGATTTGTCTTTCTCACTTCATTATTCTAGTTGAAACTTTTGGGAAATTATTAATTAATGCAATAAATAACTATTTTTTTGGAGGATTTTGGACATTCAATAAATATTGCCCCCATATTGTACCTAATGTTTTCACATGACACCATGTTGTGGGTTAATGAATAATAAAAATTCAAATACTATTAAACATCTATTGAAAAAATAATCTCTCGAATCCATAAAAAAATCAAAAGAAGATTAGCCCCTATCAAAATAATGGACAAAAATGAGAATGATGATGGGAGTGGGCAGTAATAAAATTTTAAATGTGAGGGATGTTGGGAACTTTGATATAAAATGAAACTAAGAACAAGAACACAAGAAGCTAGATTGAAATGACTTGATTTTATTAAGAATAACTTTGGCTTAAATAGCCATTCAATACATGATCTTAACGAACGAGAAAGCAGCCCACTTAGTGGAAAGCAGGCCAAGTGGTAACAGAAACTTGGAATAATTTAAATACAGCTAGCTTTCCCTAAAGACTAGGAATTTCCCTGTAGACCAGGACATTATTCTAACAGTCCCTGTAGACCAGGACATTATTCTAACAAAAACTGCAGTAAACTCCTTCATTCCCTCCCTTAAACTAAATGTGGTGAAGCAATTAGTTTATACCATAAATTTCACATACTCCCAGCAGCTTTCGAAGCTTCTTAAAAACTTCAAGCTTCAATGGTTTGGTCATTATGTCCACCACCTGATCCTGACTCCACAATGAACTAATTCAATTGTACCCTCCTTAGTAAGATTCCTTAAGAAATGAAACCTCACATCAATATGCTTGCTGTGACCATGCATAACTAGATTTTTAGAAAGATTGATGGTTGAACTGTTGTCACACATCACAGTAGTACAACCTCCATCAGAATGTCTCAGCTCCTTTAAAATTCTCTTCATCTAGACTCCTTGACAAACACAGACTGCAGCTACCACAAACTCAGCTTCTGTGGTTGATAAAGTCACAATAGGCTGCTTTTTTTAACACCATGAAACAACACTTGAACTCATTAAAAACATGTAACCAGATGTAATCTTCCTATCTTCCATATCTCCGGCATAGTTGTTA